>CADDXX010000126.1:266933-299380 GCA_902810485.1 Alauda arvensis | reverse complement strand
AGAATACAACTTTTGCACTGCCACTCTGTGTTAAATGTGGGTGGAAAACAAGGCAAAAGGAAAATAGAGGTTTGGTCTTGAAGAGGTCTGACCAACTTTTAAAGGTTCTGACTGTGGCCCTTTGGCCATTCAACACGATGGATTTAAGAAAGGTCCTATAAGAGGGTTCTTAGATGAAAGTACTGCATTTTTAAAGGTTACTGGCAAGCCAACTCAAGATAATGAATTTTTTTTTTTACTACACCTGTTCCAAAATATCCTCTATTTGATCTCTGTTATTCTCAGAGCCCCATGAACTGCACAAATCTGTGCCCAGGTTATCCTATTCACAATTAATCCTCTAGTCATAAAACTGGATAGCAAAAAGTAAACTTCCCAGGTACTTTTGTTTTTCCCATCAATATTTTTCCTGTTTTACAATAAAACCTCACAAATATGAACAGTAAACAATGGCAWATTTTGTTCTCTCACTCAGAATCTCAAACATAGCTGAAAAGAAATGTTTGGCTCCTGCCTTATCACAAACAGAATCTGGCTGAATGCCTATAATTAATGCAAATCTTTTCAAAACTTTTTTGTGAACTATGTCAGTGTCTTAATATTAAATAATGAGATCAAAATATGAGAAGTTRTGCTAGTATCATAAATAATGTCACTGATGATTGATTTGCAGATCTTGTATTTATCTCATCATCACAAGTAATCCCCACATGTTTTTCTAATTTCCTCACTCTTCACCAGTGTGTAGGATCATAGGTCACTTGCTGTCAAAATTCCTGCTGTTTTGTTTTGTGCTGTTGTTTTGTTTTTCTTACCTGAATATAATATTTGGTAGGAAAAACAACCTGCTTTTCCTTAGTTATAAATTTAAACTGTAAAAATGTGTATTCATAGCTAAGATTTTTAATCCAGGTAGCGCAATTGATTATAGTTTCACAATAAAAATAGGTAGAATTTGTTGGATTTTGTTTTCTTTAAGCAATGTCTTTATTTGTTTAGAAGCAAGAAAYAGCACTCCTGTAGAGTTATAGATTTGCATTTCTTATTCTCTTTTTATTTTGATCTTTTTGTTTTCTTTTCACAGAAACAGCCTTTAGACCACAGTTTAYAATCAGTGAATATACATATATATATATTAGCAGCAATTAGACCCAACTAATTATCTTATCGCAGAGGAAAAGGTTAGAATTAAGTTTCTTCATTGGACACCTGCTGTGTAGATAATTAAGTATCTCTATGGTTTCTTTCATTACTGCATTCAGTAATATCTAAATATCAGGGAAACTAGCCTTAATCATACATGATTTGAGGAGATATGAGGCAGAGAAAAAAAGATAGAGACAAACAAGATTTTCAAAAAGAGGTAGTAGGGCCTAGATTTTTTCATCTTAAATGCAAATTGTCTAGGGTAGAACTGTGGAGATATTCAAATAGTAACATCATCAGGTAGGAGCATTTTACAACATGGAAACAAGGACATTCTCTAAACGTGCCTTGGGTTACACTGTGGGGGATTTTTTGTCTTGTCTTACTCTGTCCCTCTGTCTTTCATGATAATTAGTCCAGTGGCAGAGTCAGTATCATTGTCCATACTCTTACGCTCTCCTTCCRAAACAGTTTTTACTTCACGCCTATGTTTCTAATTAAGCTTCCCATTTTTCCTGAAGAACTGAACTGAGCTGAAATTTKCCATAAAAATATAATTTACCTATACATCTATTACTGACTTTTTTCAAATCTATGATCATGTAAWCTGTATTGACTTTAAACTCCTCATAAAAACACCAATCTGCTATACCTGCATTCAGCTACACAAAACTCATGTGGCTCTCACTAATTACAAGGTTCCTGAATGGTGTATTGAGATAGGCAAAAGGTTTTGCATATTTCTAGAAAGTGAATCTTCATATGTTAACCCAAGCCTGAAAGTTAAGTAGATGGGGTCTTTTTCTGGTAGTTTTCAAAGCCACCAACTTCTTTCCTTTTTTTTTGAGTAATCATAACATCTGTGATTGCTTGCTGTAYGCYTTWAAATTAWGTTGAGGTCAGGTTTCTAAAGYATGTGTACTGAACCTCACATAGCAGTCAGAACAATGTAGCACCATTCTAAGTTGATCTTTTAGTATCCAGCATTAATATATATGAATAACAATAAYAAAAATTCACCAAAATCACTAGAAGAAATATTTCCAGGTAGCAGTAGTGCCACCTGATACCTTCAGACTGGATTCGGCTTATTTTACTTCTTCATTATTATAACTATTTTCTTAAAATGAGGGTAAAATCACAGTACCTTTCAGGCTGGAAAATACCTTTATGGTTATTGCATCCAAATGTAAACTCAGCACTGCCAAGCCCRCYGTTAAAACAAGTCTCTCAGCACCACCTATATGTGTCTCTTAAATACCCACCAGGGATGGTGACTCAACCACATCCCTGGGCAGCCTGTTCCATTGSTTGACAAACCTTTACATTAAGAAATTTCTCCTCACGTATGATCTAAAACTGTTCTGAAGCATCTTGGGGCAATTTTCCCCTATCCTGTTGCTTTCTGTTTGGAAAAAGAGACAGACCCCCACATCACTACYCTTTTTGGATTGTTGTTGAGGGTTAAAAGGTCCCTGAGCCTCCTTTTCTCCAGGCTAAACAACCCCAGCTGCCTTAGCTGCTYCTCATAAGASTTGTGCTCCAAAMTCTTCAGCAGCTTTGTTGCTCTTCTTTGAATGAGCTTCAGCACCCCAATGTCTTTTTCATGGTGAAAACCAAACATTAGATTCAAGATGTGGCCTCACCAGTCCAAACTGGGTAAAGGGTTCAGGGAAAATCTGCAAGTTTCAGGATACAAGTGAATGTAGGATTAATTAATTACACTTCTACAAATACAAGACACCATAGTTTGGTTCTATAATTAAAAAATAAATCCCTCTGATATTTTTTGTTATCAGTCCACCATAGTGATTTAAAATGAATAAAAAGATGTGACCTTTGGAATTTTTCACTCTTAGTTAAGGATAACTTTGCATAATGTTTAAAAAAAAATCACAACCCAACATAATCTCATTAGATTTGCAGTCAGAAGCAATTCCTTAAAAAGATTAAATATAGCCAGAAGCTACTGTGTGATATAAACTCCATTGAAGACAGATAAAAACTAAGGTCAAAACTTTCAAATCTTAGTTTCTAGGACTGATGCCTGTAAAAGTCTTACATCCAAAAAGAAAGTTACTTGTTTTTCAGTACTGCTCCACTAATTTTCAAAAAAAAATTTCTTCATCTTCAAAGTTATAATAATTCTTTGCCAARTGCTGTTGATGTTTGATGTGTTTTCCTCTGAGTGTATTAAAATATTAGAGATATGCTTTTATAGAAACAGTGTATTCATAACAGTCMTCTCTTGTATTATTTGTCTAGCAAGGAAAATTATAGTCATAGTCTTCTKATATGATGAAGTCTTAGAATTTATCTTTGYAATTCATGCTTAGTAATTTGCAATTAACTCTAAGGTGCTATTTAGGAAGATGACCAGTTGCAAATACTCCCACACAAGGGAATTACATACAATTACTCAGTGAATTAAATGTAGTAAATTGTTTGATTGCATTCACTGTAATAGTGTAGAYCACCTTATCTATGCCAATATCTTTTCACAAGGGAATTCCCTTGTCAGTATTTTCACAGTGCTGCTGGTGGTGGGAAGAATTCCTCTCCTTAAGAACATTCAGAAGAATGATCACCACTGCAAGAGGATGTATTAAATCAGTRTCATTCAAGTCTATGTCATTTCTTTCTCTTATATATCACATTTTTGACAACTTTATTATAAATCATAGTAATTCTACTAAGACAAAATAAATAGTGACTTTAAGGGTGCCAGTCACCASATTGGGTTKCTCAGGGCCTCATTCAAYTTGGCCTTGAACATTTCCAAGGATGAAGCATCCACAACCTCTCTGAACAAGAAAAGCATCTAATCAAAGCCTGTTCTCTTTCAGTGTATAACCATTGCCCATTGTTCTGTCACCATTCACCCATAATAAAAAAATCCCTTCTCTTTCAAAGGTCATCTTAGACTAACTCCCCTGAAATAATCTGTTTCATCTTCAACTAGATTAGGTAGCTCAAAACCCTGTTCTTGGAATAGCACAGCCAAATAACAATAGTAATAGTATTATTGTAGTAGTAACAACAACAGGATAAAAAACTGTGCAAATGTTGGGTCAATGTACAGTTATGGCTGGATTTTAATAGAGGTGAATTGGGATAACAATTACATGGATGCCAAATGAGCCGTTCTAATCAACAGTAATGCTGCTCAGTTAATGTTTCTGTTCATCCTAAATTGTTCTGGCTAGAGCACACACATTAGAATACTCAGGTAAGTACAGATATGTGTATACTAGCAAGAAATAGCTCATATTCTGTTAACCAGAAGGAATCTCCAACACTGTTCCTTCATAGCATCTCCCTCATTTACTAGCATTTTCTCTGTGTGTGTGTGGGGGGGAAAATAATAATAATGCAGCACTATAAACATGAAAAGCTACATGGGAGTTATATAAAATAATAAATTTTCCCTTTTCTTTCTTTTTTTTTTCGTGTAATACCTGTCAATGATGTTCTTCTGTGTATTTTGGAATAAGTGACAGAAATACTTATAGTAATGACTCACTGTGAGTAACTTCTAGCTCAGAAATTGCAATAGGGTTACACACAGATTGGGGGATGGGGGTGTTATAAGTTTATGTTGTTTACTTAAAAAATTATTTTTAGCAGTTTTTTTTTAGTTCTCAAGATAAGTTAAGGCATGAAAGACACTGCTTTCTTTCAATTTAGAGCCATCACAACCACAAGGACAGGTGCGACGTTTCTCATTGGGCTGCACAAAGACCCAGGACCACGTATCAGGGAAATCTGTTTTATTGTACATCTTCTTAAATCTAGCAGCCAGCCCACTGCTCAGACTCAAAAAGGTCTTCACTCAAAAGGTGTTAGCTAACAAGCCCTTACATTCTTGCAACTCATTTCTACATTAGTGAAGGCTAACAAGCCCTTAAGTCTCTACAGTACAATTCAGTAAGTTCTTATCTTCCATAAAAAATTTATCAAAGATGCAGGCTCACAAGCCACAAACACCTCCACAAACTCCTCACTCCCCCAGAAAACTTCAGTTCTAAGTATGGGCTAGAATATGGTAACACGCTTTTGCCCAGGCAAAGCAAGGATAGAACAAAGAATATCATCAGTCCTGAGATACTGAGTTGGATGGCTGCATGGGTGGTCCAGATGGTTCAGAACTGGGACTGAGAGACAAAGAAAGCAAWAGAAAAAGACATGAAAAAGAGATCAAGGGGGTCTGATTCTATTTATGTAGAATACCTTTTGGAACTAYAGAATATGTAGACCATGCATGTACAAAGACTCAGCCATCTTTCAAAGCAGTGCAGCTAAAAATGTTGTAGGGAATAAATCTAGACAAATTATAGTCATCAGAACTCTTATTTATATTATCTGAAGAAAAAAAWATTATCTCAGAATTTTGATGATGTTTTTACTAGGGTTTCTGAGATTGCTGTTGACACCACACGTGTACAAAGACAGCAGTCAGCAAAAGTGTCAAAGAGCACACAAGCAACAGTCACTGCCACACATATTTACTAATTTTAGCTCTGAAATCATAATGKGTTAAGCAAAACATCCTTTGAGAACAAAATTCAAGTTTTCCTTTCTACAGAAACACTTGTTAATTTAAGAGAAAATTTTCTATACATATTTTGTACATTGAAACACATGGGAAATTTAAACATAATTAGAAAAAAAGAAAAAAATCTTAATATTCATTATGAACTTCTGTCACTTCACAATCTAGCTAATGACTCATAATAGGAATTCTACTTTAATTTTTTTTATATAATAGGTATCACAGTGAAACAGCAATAAATTATCTTGAAAAATCTTTAGTTATTTCAAGTTYATTGAAATAGCTGAGCAACTTTGAATCTTTTGTCTAATTCAAACCTCATTAAAAGCAAAAGCTTTCAGTATTATGTACCTTATCACCAAGTGTAGTCATGGAATTGTTATGTATGTAATCCTACAAGCATATAGCAGAGAAAATGAGATTACTCATATATATTCTTCCACTTCAGTAAAATTCACATGAATATTACRTATATGGTTACAGTCATTCCGTAGAACTAATGAGATTACAAGTACTCTACTCCCTCTAAGGATAACAAGAAAAAATGTAGTACTCTACATTATTATATTTCCTTATTAATTGTAAAAGACAATAGACAACATTCTTTTYTTTATAATAATAAAAATGCAGAAGTGTCACTATTATCTCTTCATTAATCAGCTCTTGCAATGTGTTATCAACATATATAAGGAGGACAGTGAAACTTCCTTTTATTTTACTTGCCAAATTTGAAAATATATTAAAAAAAAAAGTTAAATTTTCATTATATGGAAAGAAAAAGAACTTGGGGAATTAATTTCTTATGCTTTTACTAACTAAGAGAAACGTGGCTTGGTTTTTTTTTAATTGTTTGGTCATTTCCTTGATGAATTAGCTAACCTGTTCCAGTTAGAATTCATTGTAGWATGAGTTTTTTTCCTGATACAGTACTACCTATTATAAAGACTGTACAATATCCGTTTTCTCTGAATGCAACAGAAATAGTACAATAAGAAGAAAATTTAATTTTTACAATGTTAAGCTTTTTTCACCTTTCAGTTAGTTCAGGATCCAATTTATTGAAATTTTTCTCAGGACCAAGTAACACACATAAATTCAGTTTGTTTGATCATTGTTGATGCCTCTTTCAGCTGTTTTTCCCTTCAAACACAGAAACAGAGAAGTGTACATTTTAGCTGCATTTTCTCCTGATAGGAAGAGACTTATCAATGCAATTTACAAAATAAGAACAAATCTTTTATCAAAACAATTATCAACTTGTTTTATTGAATATTAGAGCTCTGAARTGTCAAAAAAAKCRATATAAATAAAACAGCTTCTAAAARGCAGTGYAGATTTTATATTGGTAACTGTTAGCTGGAAGTCTTTAACACTGCCTAAAATAGGTCCTCTGCCATTTCTGTAAAGATCATACAAAGTTCATGTAAAAAGCACACAAAGGTGGGCATTTAACTTGGCAGAGAGATCACAGTATTTCAGGGAATGATACTACTAAAGAAAAATCAATTATACATTTGTAGATGTGATAGTTCTGCTGTTCCCACAATTACCAGGTTTAAATCATAACTATGGTGTATCCAGTTGGAAAAAAAATTTTTTTTTTTTTTAGAAAAAAAGGTCAGATTGCAATAGAGACATAATTTTCAGTGATCAACTGGACTTAAAACCAAAAAATACCAGGGAGAGGAGTGATTTAGAGAACAATTAGTTTTGCCAATGTGACTTCCCAAAACATATCTGGACATTTGGCTAAATCAAACACAGGGTGGAAAAATTAAAAGGTGCTGGAAGGTGTGCTAAAAGGCCAGTAAATTTCTGTGGTTAACCGTGGAACAGTTACTTGAGCCAAATAAAAAGTTATTGTAGCTGAAGGCCCAGAAATAACTAATCTGGTAAAGATCTAGCACTCTAAGGTTAAATAAACRGAAGCCCAGTAGGTCAGATAAGTTGCAGAAGGTGATTGATAACTTTCTGACCTTGGCTAGGAGCACAAGAGATCAACAGGCTGATAGGACAAAAAAACATCAAACAACCAAACAAAAAATCATACAGAGCAACAAGCAGAAGCCTCTATTGATAACAAAGAGCTCATTCCCCATGACCATCTTGTWCCTCCCAGGAAAAAGCTTTGGATGMTGGCAACTTGTCTTTGTCCTCCAAGAAAGCACCCAAAGGCACACTGAGAACATGAATATAACATCAGAAAGGAGTGGATACAAAGAAGACATTTCTGCAAAAAATTTRACTCTCTTGCCATTGGTGTGGTTTTTCTACATTGATTATATAATTTGGACTAAAACACTGCTATAAGATAAATTGAACTAACAGTAAATTCTGCATATTAACAGTGTATTTTCTTTTTCCCAATGCAGTATTGTGAGCCACACAACACACGTGAGGACCTGAGATTTCAGACCAGAGTTTACTTGGATACCTAAAGTAGCACTATAATAGCACCCATATCTTTCCTGAGACAGGTTCAAATTATCACCTCCACCCACATGGAACAGAGAAAGCCATGCAAATACAGTTACTTTATAAGACCCTGGTTTTGTGACTGGGCACTCGTTCATGAAKTGTTCGATGCAAATGTATGGAGGAAACCTCCAGAAGTGATGAAATAAACAGATGTGATGTCTGCACTCATCCATTGCAACTTTRGAGCTATATCCAGAAAGTGCTGTCCTAGATCTTGGGTTGCCTCTAGCCTGGCTTCTAAAATAATAAGGAAATTCTTATAACTGAATATATACTGCAAATGTGCAATGTTTACATGCAACGCCTGTGTATGCATTTTACACATATAGTTACATTATTTACACATATAATGTATGCAAACATTCAGCAAGGGTATTAGAAATCACTCTGAATAGAAATGATGGAGAGATGTGGAAAGTCTTAAACTTTAAAATAAGTTTGTTGTGATGCTATTCATTAGCAATAAACATTGCCAATCCTATTTATTAGTCATTGCTAATTATTATTACTAGATATATTAAAAAAGTCTTTAAGACTTAGAACTGAAACCAGCAACGTGTATCTGATACTGCATAGTCAGAATTGATAGGTACATCTCTTAGCTCTCTGAGATCAAGATGACCATGTCTGAGAACTCTTTGACAAGTGAAGATGCAAATAAAGGAGGAATATCCATTATATCCCATCTTGATTATATTTTTACTGATGTTTTTTGTTCAACAGATCTCTTTTCAACAGAAATTACCTGTGAAGGTCATCAAATATGATCTTGTGTAGTACCTGTAGTTGTTAGCATTTTGCCAAATATTGTTTTTTCTTACTTTGCATTCTTTCAAGATTTTACTGTTCGCATATATTTTCCTGAACCCTGCTTGTGGATCTATCTCGTAAGTCTCCTTTGCAGTAACAMTTTATATACTGCTGACATTATATATCTTGTGTAACAGAGTTATGAATTGCTTAATGTGCTGGCTTGGTTTCCTGATGTCCAGGTGTAAGATAAATAAATACTAATTTAATCTTATTTAGTCTACCTGTATCTTATACATACAGAAGGTTCTGGCTACAATATTGAATGTAATCAGCTATTTTCTAGCCTGTTCTATGTCTGCCTTGTCTCTGACACTCCCAGCTGCACAGTGCCTGCTTTCAGYGGCAGATATTGAAACACCTAGTTTTAAACAAAATATCTGGTGGTTTGGTGACTGTGGTAATCTTATGAGATGTGAAGAATGCCACTGCAGAAATTTAAATGCAGGTCTTCTTATCTCCTAGAAAATGTTCTCCTTGAAAATTTATTCAAAAGCCTTTGATTTTAAGTGAAATAACTGAAATAACACAACACAGAGTTATGAAATGCAAAGTACAACTTGTTCTAAGCTTACTGAATACATTAAAATCTCTTTTGCATTTTGCTGTATTTTATCTAGACATTTGCAGCTGTAAATACATGCATGTTCACAATCTTCAGTTTTAGGGTCTAAAGTATCTTCAAGTGACTAAGCAAGTTTGACAGCATTTTTCTATATAATTCTCCAGGAACTAAACATAAATTTTATTTACATATCCTTTTCATCTATAATTTGTTTGGTTGTGTTTAGAAACAAGTTCTCATTTTGAAYGAATCCGTACTGTTTTAAGCTTGATTCTGAATGCAGTATTTTGTATGTGGTTTGAAATGTTACTGTAAGAAGAAATATTAGATGCTGAAAAATAAAATGTATGCACACACATATATGTTTATCATAATACAGAATGTTGAAATTAATGTAGGTTGACTGAAAATACCATCATATACATTAATAATACATGAAATAATTTCTCTTGAGATATTAAATTACGTATTCACAACACTATTCAGGGAAATTATTTGATAGTTACATTACACATGGCAGAACAACATCTTCTAACAAATACTTTCTAGTAATTCTCACCAGTCAACTCTCTTCATTGTTGTTCAAACAGAACAGTTGTGTGTACCAGTAGATCAAACTATAAATATTTGGGTTTAACAGAAGATTATAGGGATCAATTTTGGCACAATTAATATAATAATAATTTTTAAATGCAGCATGTTTTAACAATCTTGTGACTACTATAAATACAAAATATTAAATTATTTTTTTAAATTTTACCCCCCAAAATTCTGACCTATTATTACTAAGGGGRAGAAACGAGATAGCTATATCTGTCAAAAATTAATCCATAATAGAATAGAATTTATTTTTTATGTTATGTGTTTAATATTTAAGTACATTTGGATCAGTCATGACTATCCTTTCTATTTCTCTTGATAAAGTGAGAGCACTGCTAACTTATTTAATGAAGTTCCTTCCTCTTTTGCCCCTCAAAGTTTATTGCTTTATGAGGAGATAACTGCAGTACTACACACCAGAATTTCTCATTATACAATTCTGTAACTGACTTTTTTCATCATATTAACAGAGGCAAAGAAGAGGTTTAGGCTAATAGGRTTTGGGACCCAAAGGGTTTAGCTGTAGGTCTAGGCATAGACTAAAAAGTTTGCTTAAGACTAAGAAAAACAAACTCAGTGCTCAGAAAAAGAAATCCAAATTGACAGTTGGGTGAGTTTAAAGTGATTTAATTAGATCCTTTCAAAGGATTACACAGAGACTTTTTTTAAAAGAAACTAAACACTAGAACCTGCACATTGACTACAGATGCAGACCTGGGTGAGGAGTCTGAATTAGATGTCTGCTTTTAAGGCAATGATTTTTAGTTGATTAATGTTGGGTGARAAAATTACCCTTTTTTTTGTATGTCTAGGCAAGCTGGTCTGTAATAAATATAYGTGTCTCATGAAACATCCACAAATAATAATGTACTTCCTTAAAAATCAATAGCTATTTTTGTAACAAAATGTTTATTAATATACCTGTACRAATATAATGTTTCTAATGTTTCTTTGGTCATTTTCCAAACAGATTTTGTGTTTAGCTAATTTTTTTTTTCTCTGAAATACCAATACATCGGGATTGACAGTCAGCTTCCTTGGTACATGTTAAAATAGAGACAGTTGTTACTGAGAACAGCAGTGAACTGAAAGTGAGTCAAAAAGACTTGAAAGACATTATTTAAGGTCTTGGTGCCAGAAGTTAATTTTTATATATACACAATTATAAAAAATATTACATTAAAATTATGAAGCATATTAACAAAATAACATCTGCAGTTCATAATCCTTCAATGGTTAAAAAAACCATAAAAAAATCTGTTCACTAAGCTGTCTACAATTCCTTATGAATAACTGAAATAAATATGAAAAATTCTTTTTGACTTTGAAGCTCCTAATCACATGTCCAAGAATTACAAAATATATGCACTCTTTGGATAGTAAACTGAAAATAAAGATCACYTGACAGTGACTTTTCAACTCATTTYACRTGATAGTGATAGCATTTTCTATCGGCTATTAATGGTTGTTTAACATGCTTGCAGCATTAAAYATATTATGGAACTATTAAAGTTATTCCACATGAACATTTAAATTTTGCCTGTCTAAATATTTTTTTTTAAAAAGTTGAATAGTGATAGAGTGTTGAGAATACAGAGTAATATTTATTCATAAAAGGTGATGTATTATTACATGCGGCCAGAGTGGAATGAGCCACGTGTTTATACATCAAATCTCTCTGAGGGTGCCTGCACCTCACAGAGCTGGCTTAATAAGAGCAAGACAACTTCCACGGGCATGCTGTGTAACAGAAAAGGTTTTAATAAAAGGAGAAAATAATAAACAGTACAGTGCAAATAAAAATAAGCCATACACAAGTGCAATGGCATTGCACCGTATATAGCACCCTGAAAAAGCCAAAAGGGGCTTTGTGCAGCCCTTTAAGTATCTAATGGTTGAGGCAGTGTCCTTGGCAAACTGCCCAATAAAGAACAGTTGCATTGTTGAGAGACAGGTACAGAGACCTATCCATGTCTCTGTCCTGGCACTGAGCCAATGGCAGCTTGGAGTGCAGAGAACTTTCTGGCGGTTTTCCTTTTAAGTCTTATGGTAAAACTAAAATGCTTTTCCTTATGTAGAAAATACCTGTTTGGTTTAAAGCTGCATTACTACAAAAAGGTACTTTAAATTATACTTTATTCGTAAACATTGYAAATCTATGATAAGAAATGAATTTTATTTTGATATCAACCTTAAACATATTCCTGAGACAATAACTATTAAAGTGGTTTTATTCAAGTTTTTGCATCTGACTAGGATAAAATGGTTGATGCAGGAGTACAACAAAATCTTCATTTTTTGAATCRGAGGCCCCTGTTACTGTCAAAAATAGCACTAATATAAAAAAAATCTCCAAACGTATTGCCATTTATATAATGAAAAAAAAAATATTTTCCATCTGGAAAAAGGAGAAGTTTTTAGCAGGCCTGAAGGCCTGATCCAGCAATAGAAAAAGTGAAATTCCTTTCATAGGTTTTGGTGCAAGTAGTAACTCCTCAAATTGCTACAATCATTACTTTGTCTAGAAAACAGACTACTGCCTCTTGGTGAATGGAAATGACTACCAGCATTCTCAAAAGAAGGATAAGCACACATGTTAATGTCTAATTATAACATAACTGTAAACCAGCATAMRGTTAGAACWGTTCAAAATMGACATCCTAAGTGTGGGAGTGCAAGAAAATATCTTGTGACAAAGCTGTGTTTATATTTCTTCTCTCTTCTAAAGTTCTATCTGAGCATAATCTAGTGTACAGTGCTCTTAATTAAAAAAAAGAATCGTGGTATAAAAAGAAGAAAATTATATTAAAAGACACACTTTTTCAACAATTAATATAATTGTCTTGATATTGACTAAATTTCAGATTCCAAAATTCTTCCCATSTCTTCTGATACTTAAAAAGTTTCTAAGATTTTAAGGTGTAAATCCAAGAAAATATTTTAGATAGGATAAAAAAAAATCCACCCCAAACTTCTGATCTTTCTGCTTGTTTAAAATGTCATATTGTAATACAGAATACAAATTAAAGATCAATTTGGCATCACCAGTTATTGAATTACAGACATTTTAAGCAAATCTCATTTATATTATGAAGCTTATTTTAAATATRAACTGCAAATGGCAACTGAACAAGGGCTTATTCTTCTTCTGTTATCTGGCAGAGTTGAAATATTCAACTAAATTTTGATTCCTAGAATTATTAAAATCACTGAAATTAGACTGGGGAAATCATCAATAAGTTGAAAGTAAAAAATGAGACTGAATCCTTAAATCACACTGGTCTGTCACTGTCACAACAGCATTCAGCTTGACCCGACCCTAAGTTTCTTATCCAGYATTGTATCAAGAACATAATTTAAATTTCACAAAGAATGACATGTACCAGCAAATGTGGACAGACCCTACTAGTCAGTAATAAAGCAGAACATTACCACTTGGCAGAGTGAAATTAGGATTTTAATTGAAGACTCTGAATGATGTGAGATAGATTTTATTCCAGGGATAAACAAAATCACCAAATCAGACTCTTGTGGAGACATGTGGTAGAGAGGGTCTTGGTGAGACACATGGGAAGTAGCTCTGAGAGATACAACAGCAGACACATGGATGGAGTGGCTCTGAACACAGGAGACTCCAGGGGCGGTGGGAGAGCATCCAGGAAAGAGCCAAAAAAAAGGTAGAAGAGGGCAACAAAGTGACAGTCAGAGGATGCCTTGGCCCAGCAYTAGGACAGTGGAGTTCACAATTGTGATGGCTTTGTCACTCCATTCCGGTGAGCACATGATAAACTTAGATTAGGCCACCTGTTTTTTCATAAGAAGAGAGAAGCAGATGCACATTCTTGATCTAAACAGCTGTGAAATAGCAAGGAAACCCACAAAGGATGCAACTGCTTCATCTCAGGTGACATCAGCCCTTCCCCATCTGAGCAGTCTGCCTCTACTTCCCAGTCTGGGCCACCCATTCTGATTGAGAGCTAAGCTGCATCACCAATAAGACATTGGGGTTAGGGTTAGTGTTCAGAGAGCCACARAGCCTACAGCTTCAGGGGCACTGGGGCTGGAAAGATGTGCCAARTGGATCMTGGCAGGACATCCRTATGAAGCAAAGTGACACAGAGTCCCCASGCAGGTGCAAAAACCAGGCCTTGTTAAGTAGTTAGGCCTTTATCAGTTATTTAGTTTTAAATTGTAACAAACATAACCCAAGCAACCACCATACACCATGAGGTGAACATGTAATGGTTATAGACCTTGTTTTTCTACCTCTGATTCAGCTGAGTCACTTTCCCATAGTCCTCTTCTACTTAGCTGAAGTAGCAGCCCTGAGCCGTGATTGTACAAGGGTAACAAGGCCCTTATTGTATAAGGCTTTACCTAYATGGACCAGATGCAAACAATACTGCTTCCACATTTTCTGTCTGGAACACTCATAATGATGGGGACACCAGATGCAGCACCAAGATTATGCTGTGGGTTAGGGTTCAGAGACTCAGCCCATAGTCCAAGGGATACTGGGGCTGGAAAATGCGTGCCAAGGGGATCACATCAGGGCATCAATATTGCTGCCTCCACACCTTTCTAATTCTGTTAAACCATATTGATGGGGAGCTCAAATGAAGAACAAAAGATCCCTTTAAATTTAGGGTTTGTGTCATGGTTCAAAGAACCACAGAGCCTGCAGCTCCAGGGCCCCTTGGGCTGGAAAAGGCAYGCCAAGTGGATCATGACAAGGTGAAAACCTGACTGCCTCAACACTTTTCCAGTTTGGGCCATACTGATAGGGACCTCAGCTGCAGCATCAAGAATGCATTGGGGTTAGGGTAAGGCTTAGGGCTAGGGTTAGGATTCAGAGACCCACAGTGTCTGCAGCTCCAGGGACAGTTAGACTAGAAAAGGAATGYCAAAATTATCATGGCAGGGCACCACACTGGCTTGCCTCTACACTTTTACAAACTGTTCTCRTATAGGTACTCAGTTTCTTTTAACTTAGACCAAACATATGGTACCATTTAAGAGGACATTGGAAAGTATTAGGGAAGGAAATCAACTACATTTCAGAGCAAGAGTTTCAAGATTGAAAGAGGAGAAAAGACTGCAATTTAATTCAATTAATTAATCAYATTCAAGTTATCACTGAATTCAATAATCTCTGAAATAAGTCCTCTTAGTATTATATCACTGCTATTGCACATTCAWTTTCCAGGTTCAAGAGGTCACAGTATCTTTCAGTATTCTTGAAACTATTTCTCTACCAGAAAATATTCCTTCCAACCCTGTCCCTTCTTTGGCTTAATGAAAAACAGTAGGCTGATAGTTAGTTGTTCTAGATGCTGTAGTTGTTAGGACAACAGAAACACAACAACTTTAAAATATAKTCATAGGAATTCACAGTTAATTTCACTTATTATATAAGTTACTCTTATGTATTTTTTTGCTTTGAAAACTAATTAAAATATTGATTATGTAGGGCTTTCATTTTAGTGAAAATYGTGTGTTTTGTTGTAGGTTATTCTTCTTACATTTGTTAAATGTACTAGCAAATACTGAAAGTCTTAGACACTTTCAGTTGAGGTACACACATGCAGAGAGGATGTGTTATATTATTGAGTCATGACTTAAATATATAAAGTAGAATAAATATATGTTCTCAAAGTAAGTGCCTGCATTCCCTATGTAGTCAATGAAAATGAGTACTTCTGAAGATTTTCAGAGTGAAAACACTTCTCATTTTAAGCACCTATTAAAAGGGAAAATAGCAGAGATGAAAGTTTTATCAACAAACCTCAAATCTCTAAAAGATAGCTAGCTTTAAAACATAGATATCTATATATATGGCCTTAACTATAAACACAGAATTTTTTATAGCCCTCTCCAGGGGCTACTTCATCTAATCTWCTTAGGGTATTCATTTGGACTGAGATAAATTGCCATCCTGATGTGRCATCCCAGAGATTAAACAAATTTCACCCAGGGTGCTAACTATTTAAGAGGAAGTCAGATGCTGAAGTTATTCAGAATAGATCTTCTTTTAATGGAATGGTGTTATAGCTATCATAAAAATACATTCCATCAACAGTGTCTTCTGATAAACTTAAAGCACAGGTGAGGGTGTTGAAGGTGCACTAATATTATCTTTAATGACTAAAGCCTAAGTCAGACCACAAGCAAGAAAACTAAGGTTTACAGAAGTAATCTGAATTATTTATTCAAAGCTCAATTTATTGTTTAGAGAGCAGGGAGGGACATAAAGGGAGGGAACTCAGTACTTTTAATACCYTATTTAACTACTGCTAAACACATGTAAAATGAACCAAGCAATGAACCCAATATAAAATGTATGGAGTACAAGGGCAGAGGAATATTCATATAGAATTTAGGTTCATCTATTATCTACATAGCACAAATGCAAAATGTATTATTATAATATATTATCTCATGAACAATTTTAATTTTTAAAATCTCATCCAACTGGATCMCTTTTGGTTTCAAACCTCCTGTTGCCCCTCCTCTGTTAGGGAAAATTAGGGTTCAATTTTTAATACTCTTGTCAAAATGTTGTTAATTCAAAGACCATTCAGGAKTTAATGTGTGTCATTTTCTTCTTTACTCAATTCATTTAGGCATTTAGAGACTTCCAGGATGTGCAGCCAATCCTTCTTCAGATCATTGGTTTCTTTTATTCTGACAAGTCATGTTTGAATTCTTTCAGGGCAAAAGATTAGGCCAGATGCTTCCAATCGTGCAAGAGTGCTATGAAGAGTAGGAGRTGGGTCAAAAGTTTGTAGCTCACTTGGATAGCTGGTTTTTAGAGACATGGGTCAGTGGAAACAGCTAAACCAAGGACAATGCTCATGGWGAAGAAACCCAGCAGGAAGCAGCCAATATGGACAGCAGATCACAAGACTGTGACAGAGAATGTGTTTTTATTTCATTTCTTTCCAGTTTGATGGCCTTGATACTCTCCTTGTGTGAAATACTCACAGTAGGACATAATATTCCAAYAGAAGASTACCACAGCATTCACCCTGATTGCYACTTCTGAGCAATGTGCACAATGCAAAAAGCATTAGGACAAACAGATCTTTTTTTCTTCACACACCATCCATTCTGGAGRGGGATATTTAGAAGGCATGAACTATTTACCAACATTGATTTGATCTTTTAGGCCTGTGCATGCTTAATATCTTCRCTCACTTTAACATAACATTTAATGATAAATTAACATAGTATTAACACATTGGTGATCATCAGATATATACTTCTTCTGGTAGAAATCTATGTGCATTTATTTTATTCAACRTTATAAAGCAATTGAGATTGGTGCCATTCATTTCTCATGGATTATGTTTCCATTATCAGATTGAATTAGTCAAACTTTCAATACAAAGGAAAACAGGCAATAAAACCTGGATTTTTTCATTTAAGAGGAGGAAGGGGAAGGAAGAGAAGATGGCCTCCTAGGAAACCTCCAACATTTTTGTATTATTTCTAGGAATATCCAAGTGGTGTAGAGCACCCCTTTAATAATAAATAAGAGGAATGAACAATAATTGTTTTAAGTATTTTCATCAACTGTCAGAATAGAATTTAATTTCAGTCTTTAGGTTACATGAATAAATAACAATGTAATATGTTCAATAGCAGTACTTAGTCTATGAAAGACTAAAGGTTGATCTATTYAGCACATTTTTTCAAGGAAATTGTTTTCAATAAGCAGCATTTTTAAAGTAAAAAATACTGTAGATTTATTGAATGCTTTACGCTAACAAAATCCAGCAAAAATATCATGTTTTCTTTAACAAACTTATAATTARTAAAAATTTAATTGAAAACATTTAATTGAAAGTATTTTGAGGAGAAAAAAATAACTCTAATATTATTCTATGTCACTCCACTTCTTCTGTGACTAATAAAGGCACAGTAATTAGAAAAAATTTACATGAATAAAACTCAAATTGAATGATTTTGTTCCTCACTTCTTGCATGTAAGACATTAAGGATGAAATCCACATATTTCCTTTCCCCTTCCCCTTCCCCTTCCCCTTCCCCTTCCCCTTCCCCTTCCTCTTTCCTTCTCCATTTTGCTATCAATTACAGTTGTTATAACACTGGGTCACACAGAGATGATTGTTGATGAAGCAATTGTTTTAAAAATTGAAATAGCTTTCTTATCTACCTACAAGATCTAAGTATGCATTTTGAGWAATGTTATTTTTTAAACTATCTTAATGTCAAGAAAGATTTTTTTTTAGAAGCCATGAAAAATAATTATATCAAAACAACAGCTAAAATTACAAACAGGCAGGAATTTCCTTCTCTTTTTACAATTTTGTAACTGAAARCTGAATTGCTAACTCATAATTAAATTTCATTTTTACCAAAGAGATAGGAAATGGTACTACTGTATCTATTTAGCTATCCACATTCTTTTTAGCATAGGTAAAGCTCTGGAACGCCTTTAAATATGCTCACAGTTGTGAAGMTATTGGCTTAGAGATAGAAAGACCACATTCAGGGTTTTTTTTTCTGAAATAATTTGTTCCACATTTTTCCCAGGATGAAACAGTTCTCCACCTTGAATACTACTCTTCTTGAGTAGTATTGGGAAGAAGAAAGAAAGAAAAGAAAGAAAAGAAAGAAAAGAAAGAAAAGAAAGAAAAGAAAGAAAAGAAAGAAAAGAAAGAAAAGAAAGAAAAGAAAGAAAAGAAAGAAATTCTGCCTGTCTGCCATTTCTGCCATTCTACCATTGCTATGGAATGACTTCCCTTTGTAAGGAAGGTTTGTTTCTAACACACTGAGTAGTTGTCAACTCAGCTTTTGRKTRTACTTTTGAATTGTCATTGTCCATGTGTTTTTTGCAGATCTATCTCTATAGATTCACATCTCAGTCAGTTCTTTGGCTGGGTATCATCTCTGTAGTTTCTGCCATTGATGTTGAATACAAAGTGCTGGCATTGATGTGAACTTTACTGATAGCTGCTCTGAAATCAGGTGGTAGTAAACACAGGAAACAGAATGAGTGCAGAGCTACTTTTATTGCAAGGCATTAATGATATCATTTCATTCCTAAATCTGGATTTCTTTTTGCTCTCGGTGTTTTTTTGATTGGTTGTTTTTCCTTAGAAGGATATTGTGGCTTAATTCTTATTATAATGAGTCCTTTAGCTGGGGTTCCATTAGCTGAAATTTATCCACAAAGAGGGAATCATTCAGCTTAGTTGTCTTTCAAGGCTAAGAAAGTACATGTAACTTGGCAATTACTCTCACAAGCATGCTTGGTATAAAGTGCTTAAGGGAAAACACAAATAAACAAAATGATTGGCAATTTAAGCTTCTTTATGTTCTTATTTGCAGTACAGATTAAAAAGAATGTCATTGGCAAACTGTGCTGGTTTTGGCTGGGGTGGAGTAAATTTTCTGAGAGCAAGGGGTGGTGGGACTTTCAAACATTGAGATAATTTGTAGCAAAGGATAAACTACTGTGCTGAAACTGCAACAGCTGTGTCTGGAAAAAATYGATCATTTAGACAAACAAATTCATACTTCATCTTCATGTGTAAAAATCCTGTTGTCAAAACTATTTGCAATTTTACCAGAATATCTATAATTTAGTGTTTTTCTAGTTAGTGATACCCTGTAGTTTTCGAACTGTAAATTTGTAAATATTTATACAAATAAATACTTCAAGGATATGATTAATTCTGATCTGTGCATAATATTAATAAATTTGTCATGAAAGCTAAAAGGAATCAACTGCATTATTTCCAGGAAAATTTAGAAAGTACTATTTCYGTATGCATAAATCAAATATGCTGGCTTTGTTGGGGTTCTTTTGGGGTTTTTTCCCTCTGGGAGATTTTTACAGCACTGGAATCTTTACACTTGCTACCTTGTATTAAGTGTTATAGTTAGAGAATGTTGTTGTCATYGTCCTCCATGAAATACCTATCTGTCCTAAATCAGTAGTTTCTTGAAGGACTATAGTATTTCCTTGCTTACAAAAAAAAAATCTTTTTAGGAAAAATGAGTGAAAAATTATAATGGAAGAAAAGTAAGAACAATGGCTGCTTAAGCAAGTGAACAATCACATACAGATTCAATACTATCCTGCCAAATTGTTACAGGATAAAATGTAATCAGAGGATATCACTTCAGCATCCCAGGAAAAACCTGAAGGTCTGTATACATTTAAAACCTGATTAAAAAGCTAGTTTAGCAAGGAAGGCAAAAGTGAATATTAATATTGTTAATACTATGTTTATTCTACTACAAAAAGCAGGCACATGTTTGAAAAGAGCAGGTGGTAGAAATGGRCTGTAAATCCTCAGGAAGTACTATCATTTCTACCATATCAATGAAAATCTAAATGTAAATATATGCTCACTCACATTCATACAGTTATATATGTGTATTCAAGCACAGTCCACTGGTTTTGCATATGTATGAAGCAATTTTCAACACTGGATACAAAAAAAATCAGATAAATTAAGGTATTGTCTGAACTGGATCTAAGTTCAGTAAAACTGAAGCACAAAATAGAAAAATAACACTTAATACTTTCATTTGAAGTTATCTGTCTGTAGAGTTAAAAACAGTAACTGACTGTAGCAAACAGGTAATCTTTACATTGAATATAGCTGTTCATGTGCAAAGTTACATACTGTTATAATTGCACATCATGAAACTTTTGATATATTTAAACTCTCTTTGAAGAAAAATAAAAATGTGACAATAAACCAAAAAGGTTAATCTAATTGAACCTCTTTTTTTGATCTGCATGGCTAGCTAAGATCATAGAAATATAGAATCATTGAACCAWTAAAGTTGAAAAAGGCCTCCAAGATCATAAAGCCCAGCTTTTATCTGAACACCACCATGTCAATTAAATCATAGCACTAAGTCCCATGTCCAGTTGTTTCTTGAACACTTCCAGGGACTGAGACTTCACTGCTTCTCTAAGAAGCCCGTTCCAATACCTAACTACCCTTCCAGTGAATATATTCTTCCTGATGTCCAACCTGAACTTCCCTTGCTGTGGTTTGAGGCCTGTTCCTGTCATCCTGTTGCTGGTAGCCTGGGAGAAGAGGCTWATCCCCACCTCACCACACCTTCCCTTCAGGTAGCTGTAGAGAGCAATAAGGTCACCCCTGAGTTTCCTCTTCTCCAGGCTAAACACCYCCAGCTCCCTYRGCTGCTCCTCATAGGACCCACTCTCTAGACTCTTCASCATCTCCACTGCCCTTCTTCTCTGGATTCTCCAGCCCCTCAATGATTTTCTTGAGGTGAGAGCCCAGAACTGGACATGGGACTTGAGGTGCAGCCTCACCAGTGCCAAGTGCAYRGGGACAATCACTGCCTTRTCCTGCTGGCCACACAACTGCTGACACAGGCCAGGATGCCATTGGCCTTCTTGGCCACCAGGGCACACTGATGGCTCATGTTCAGCCAGGTTCCGATGAATAATTTAATCTTTATGAGATTCCTAAATAAAAAAGCATAACTTGCAAATATTGATTGGGGTGTTTGATTGKGAATTCTACTAAGGAATTCTAATCTACTTTGCTTAACTTAGGTTKCTAATTTGCAACTTAATTTCAGCTGTGTAATAAACATAAATTCCTAAATTAGGCACATCATTTTTGTATACAGGTGGGCAGACAGGGCAGGATGAGTTAAAAGCCTCAAAAGGAAGATTTATCTACTTATGGTAGGTACTGAATTCAGTATTTATATGTACATGACTGTTAAATCACAGTATCCTGAAACCTAAAATGAGAGGACTGCATCACAAATTGTTTCCAATAAAACTTTTTAAAAGCATATCCTTTTTTTAAATATTTGCCTCAGATAGTGTAATGGCCTTTTCTTATACACATAATTAGACAGTGTAATAACGTATGGTGACAGTGAGTTTAAGTTCTCCTTTAGTTAAAATTGGTTTACAGGTTCTTTTTAAATTAATTTGGTGTTGAAGAAATAAAAAAAAATACCTGTTGAGAAGTAGGAGCTGCYATGGCAACTTAGAGTGAGGCATCGCCATAGAGCAGTATGGAACATGGTCATAGYCAGAAACAGCTGGAAATCTGGAACATGGTCATGGCCAGAAACAGCTGGAAGGGAGCCATGGTGAGCTCTGCACATTCTTTTGTGTGACCACTTCCACTGGTAAAAGGAGCAGAACCTATGATGTCTGATGAGAATCAGCACATGCAGAAAATGTGGCTACTCGAAAAGCTTCACACAGTACTAGTCAGGAAATAGAGATTATCCCTCACAATATTTCTCTAATATATCATGTAAAGCTTATCCTAAATCTCCCAGTTTTTGCCCATGTTCTCAGTTTGGTTTCCTTTGGTGCATCTGCAGATCTCAAAACAGATTGATACATTTACCTACTAATTGTCTCCATTCTACATGATACTCAGTTTTGCTGGAAATCTCTATCTAAATTTGGGGGCTCTAGAGAGTTGGTTTTTATTTATTTTTATTTGTTTGTTTTCTGATAGAATTCAAATACCATGTCAYRTCACAGAGAAGAGCAGTGTTTATTACTGTTGGGGCTGTGGATTTCTGACAGCCTTGTTCAAAAAGAAGAAACACTCAACTTTTGGCAGATCCATAGTTATCTACACCCTCAATTATGTATAAATTTAAATATCAACATGAAGACACAAAGGGCAAAAGTATAATATATTCTCATTGTTTAACCCAAGACAGCAACCAAGCCCCATGCAGCCACTTGCTCATTCCCACATCAGTAGGAGTGGACAGGGGAGAGAACCAGAAGGGTAAAAGACAGAAAACTCATTGGTTTAGATAAASACAGTTTCATAGGAAAAGCAAAAGCAGCACACAAGCAAAGCAACACAAGGAATTAATTCACCACTTCCCATGGGCAGGAAGGKGTTCAGTCATCTCCAGAAAAGCAGAGACCCATCRCAGGTAATGGTGACTTGGCAAGACAAACATCATCACCCCTGCTTTCTTCTTTCCTCACTTTATATATTGAACRTGATGTCAGATGGTCTGGAATATCCTTTTGGTCAGCTGAGGTCACCTGTCCCAGATGCTGTCTTCTCCCAGCATCCCATGCACYCCCAGCCCACCCTTTGCTGGTGTGGCAGTAGGAAAAGCAGAAAAGGAGTTGGGTCTGTGAAATCCCTGCTCAGCAATAACATACACATCTCTCTGTTATCAATCTTRTGTTCAGGTAAATCCAAAACACAGCCCCATACCAGCCACCAYGAAGAAAATTAACTCTCCCTCAGCCAAAACCAGCACGTACATTCTGACTCTGCCTGCCTGCAGTTATTGACAGGGGCACACAGCAACCACTGAAAATTTGTCTGACTACAGGCACAGAAAAACACATACAGCAAGCCACACATTCTACCACATACTGCTGACTTGAGATAATTGTAATACCAGTTTGGGAATATGGGGTCYGAGGTTTCAAAAAATGAATCTAAAATTACCTGCAGTGTTGACCAACCTTTCTCTTCAGGAAAATAAGAAAGTGTAAAGGCCAGAAATACAGAGAGCAAACAATAGAAGTAAAATGATGGCAGAGCAAAGAAGTCAGAGAGAAAGCAAATTCATATAGCTGGATACAACAGTACTGGTTTATGAAAGAAACCAATATCTGCAGAATTAATGCACTTTGTACAGAGATGTGAGCCATGAGAGTTCTATGTTGGAGGACGAGCAATACAAATGAAAGTTTTCTTTGGAATAGAAAGAATGCAGCCATGCARCTGACAGAAATATTTCTTTCTGATGTATTATGCTCTTTCATAATAAAGCTGCTTCATCGAATAGAGGCGGTGTAGTGCTATTCCACCGTGATCCATGTAAAATATTAACATAAAAACATCACRTCCAAATTTTTTTCTGCTGTATCAGTTTCACTGTATGTAAAACAAAATCTGTTTCCCTTTTATGATTAAGAATAAAAAGGTTCTCCAAGAGTTAGAGAGCTAACATAACACTTAGAAAAGAAAAAGATATTTCTTAATGAAGGAAGTACAGTTAATCATGAGTTTAAAATCGTACAGATAATGGCAAAATCACTCTGAAAATACTCATATGAATAAGTACATTTAGTATTAAATGTATATTTTAAAACAAACAATCCAAAACATGAGACTTCAGGGATTCAATCTATAATAATGTGCAGGCTGTGCCTRAGGAAAATGTGTTTAAAAGTGGCAGTATTTCTCCCAAAAATTAGCTGGAATTCTATTGAATTTGTAGAGCTACTTTTTCATATTTGACCTTCTGAGTATGCTTAGTTTTCTAGAATGATCAGTTTTATCACACTATAAATATGCCTACAATTTTTATCATGAAAAAATCAGATTAAATATTCTCCACTGTGYTTCTCCTCAATCATATAAAAGATACCTATAATCCAAAGTATCATCTATGGCTTTACTCAGCTTTAAATATATTAATCCCATGTCCTCAGTCACTTAAGCCATTATTTTTGTTCTGAGTTTTTGTTCATTCAGCTATCAGATTTGCTTCTTCACAAAACATACAGAAAACTGACTGTTTTGTTTGGAGATGCTGCTATGAACTGTCATCTGCTTACTAATTGTGAGACTAACTTACCCTTTATTTCATCCTTTTCTGAGTCTATTGATTAGTCTATTGATCTATTCATTATGTGCTTGCTCTTTTGGACTTGCAACAGAATGTGCTTTTTATTCCTTGTTTCCATAGGTTTGCTTTAGACACAAGCAATAAAAGTTGGCAATGTTATCATGGTAAAGTCAAACCTTTGGATTTTATTCTGTGATTAGTAATTGATCACAAATAAAGATTGTTTTATCTTTGCCTAAAAGACAAAAGAKATTAAATTTGAAGGAGAAAAGCTGTGACATTGTCACTGAAGGAGAAAGAAGGAAATGGAATGATGCAAGAACACTCTATGGAAAATATTTTTAAAAAACTCAGCATTTAAAATGGGGTCTTGGATGTCATAAATTATAATTTAAAATTATGAAGAATTAAAATTACACAAATTTGAAATATCAGCAGCAAGTGATATGTTAATACAGTCTTTTAAGTGCAGTCAAAAAGGTGACACTTCACCAGACACTGGAGATGCTAAATGGTATCATGTAAATAAAGTATGTGAGTAAAGAACAGAGATAAAATATAGAGTCACTGATACTACAGAATCAGAATAGGAACATATTCATATGTTGAAAAYCCCACTGAATTCATGAGTGTGTAGGAAGGTCTTGGACTTAGCCAAATAGTCTCTAGAACTGTTTTCCCTTTTTTTCTTAGAGGAGATCTTATTAATAATAAAGTTTAAAATATTAATGTTTAAACCAGAACTTGATAGGAAAGCTATTCCCTTTAAAAATGTCTCTTTTTTTTAGTTTAAGTACACTTGCAATGTCCTTAATTATTTCTACTGCTTCTCAATGCATGTGGTAAACTTTGAAGCCTTTTATTTCCTATCTTCTGCCAAACCTCCCAAATCATAATYGGGTCTTCTGGTTTTCTTTGAACAGTTCTCTATTGTTTTGAGTATTAGCTCAATTACTTTCAGATAAGAAAACATTAAACAATCTGACTCTCAGATAACCTAATTAAGCCTAAAGCATATTAAACTATTTAAATCACCCATCTAAATAGTTCAGAAATAAACTAGGATGAAAAAAAAATACAAAAAGAAGTAAAAAAGTTTTGCAATTATTGCACTTGAAAAAATTTTGCATCTTGAATTAGACACTCCGTACATAAATACAAGATCAAGCAATATAATACATATGGCTATGACAGCTTYAGAAAATTCAGTCTTAAATTTCAAACTAAACTTTAGTTTCACCTCAAGGGATTGTTTTTTTTCAGAAGAACCTTTTACTTTTCATAGATTGTATATATTTAAAACTCAAAGATCCTAGTCATTATGAAATAAAAACAGATTTTGGATTTTCCAAATCATCTTGTTCTTTTCATGAAAGAGAATCAAATTCCACAGGCTCAGAAATCCACTGGGAGAGTAAAATTCAATAGARTCTGCTTTCAATAATCAGCAATAATTTCTCATGGACAGCTCCAAACATTCAATTATTGACAAAACTCTTACTAAACAACTATTTCTAGGTAACTTTAATGCAGTTTAGCTCATAAAATAAAGCTGTAAATAAGTGCACATAATTAATAGAAATATTATTGATCAATATTACATTTTAAAAATTAATAAAGACACTTTTAGTAACTTTTCTAGGTGTTTACTATATGAGCTGGTCATAACAACAATATGGAAGAGTTAATTTTCCCTTAAGGAGGGGAAAATTTCCCTTAAGGGAGGRAAAAAAAGGCCATTATTACAGGTATATGTATATAAACATATACATACACACATGTATTGGTTTATAGAATGTTGGCGTTTGTGATTTTCCATTTGTATTGGTTTGTTCCAAGCTACCCCCTTTTGCTGTTTGCCCTTGGTTCTGCCTGGTCTGCCTCCCTGATGCACCCCTCCATGGGCTCCTGTCCATCTCCCCTGTGCCCTCCTCTGGCACCTGTCAGTTTTCCCCAAACCTCGCCCTTTGCTCTAGAGAGTTCTGTTAGTTCTTCTTGATGATTCGTTGTTACATGTTTGTCCCTCCCTCAAGTTCTCCCCATTGCTCCCAGTTAATGTCTATCCAGATTGTAACCACACCCCGAACCCTTCTGACTGGTTTGTTGTTACTGTCCCTCCCCCTGTTAAAAGCTGTTGCACACCCCAGAGAGGGGCTCCTTTGGGCAGTTCTCTCTCAGGGTAATTTGCCAAGCTCAATAAACCCTGAAAACTCAGACCCCCAAAGGAGTCATCCTCTTTTTCCAACAGCAGCAGGAAGGTTTCTACCACTCTTGCAGCCACCGGGGTCTGTGTACGTCCTCGACTCACAGATTGTGACAGGGTCGCCTCTGGGCAGAGCTAGCCCTAGAAGAGAGGGACCACCTGCAATWGAAAACCTGGTGTGATCTCTTAATAAAATAACCATGTTTCTAGAGAGTTGGTTTCTATGCTTCTTCGTATGGCAATGCACTGGTGGATTTGTTAGCTTGAGAATCTTAAAATCAGATTATGGGCAAAAGAGTATTTGCTACACAAATTTTATTTTTTTTTTAAAGTAGATAGTCAAATTAATGTTTTAATGCTCTAGGATTCTATAATTGTCTAATTGTCTAGATTTGTCTAATTAGTAAAGAAATGCCTCATTAAAAAAGCAAAAATTATTGTCAGAATTTCCCCAATATCATCCTGTTTTCTTGAGTTGTACCTTTATTCTTCCATAGTCCGTCCTGGTCCTAAAGTCAGCASTTTTGGCCTTCTTCAGGAAGTGGGGTAGATGCAGAAATTCCTGAGTTAGCAACACTACCATTTCATTGCTGGGAGGAATTTTATGCTCACAGTAGTAGAGTCTTCCTCCCTACTCCTATAGTCAGCTTGCTTATCTTTTTAAGTGATTCCTGCAACAATAATCTTCCTTCCCATGGGCTCCATGTAAAGGCTCAAAGTAATCTCCTTCAGAATCAGCCCGGGGCTATTGATACACTGTTATTAACCAGAGATAAAATATGATACAGAAAATATACAACCACATCTGCTCTCATACCATAGACAGTACATGACAACTGCTACAGATTGGAGCCAGCTCAAGCTCAGGCAGTACAAKCTGCCTGAGTGCAAGCTCAGGCAAGTCCTGAGCCCTTGTGGTGTCAGTCAGTGTAATGTCCCTGGCCTCCTACTGGTAAGAATAAAATAATATTTACCAGGTTAGAGCATGGTCCTCATCTTTATCTTCTATAAAATACAAGCATAATTTACTGGTTTATAAAAGGTCATTGTTATGGAAAACATGAAGARTCTCACCAAAAGAAAAGATTCAGAGACTGAGCCTATCCTGCCCCGTTTTTTCACCTCTGTATCTGAGTATCTTCTTTTTTTTTGAGCTTCATATCAAAATTTCTTGTGTTCTTATGCTCTTACTAATCTTTATAAGCCTCATCCTTCTTGTTTATTTTATACRGTGAACTCCTGATTATAATTTGTTTTCACTTTTAATCTTTTCTCTAATGATATTTATGTGGGTTTTTGGGGAACTTAYTTCCACTGTCCCTTACTTCCCTCATCTGCTCAGTCTCACTCATTGCAGGCTCAAATTTCCACTGAAGTATTCYATCCAGCCACTCTCCCACTTGCCCTCCTCAACAGGAAATTGTCAGAAAATCAGATGAAAAACCATGTGGCTGGAGATAAAACAGAGAGAACACTTAGCAATTGGTGTTAAAGGCAAAAGAGAAAAAAAAATTAATTTATGGTTAATTAGTGTAAATAATTACTGATTTGAGTATTGGGAAACAAAGAAGACAAACAATAGAACACCCTTTTTTGTCACTTTTCCAGGCTTAACACCACTCCCAGATTCTGCTCCACTCCAAACTCTCTCAGTCTCTGTACCACAGTGGGTTGGGGTCAAAACATACTAGTTCCTTTTTTTTGTCTTATTCCTTTTCATATTTTTCCTGTTCTCCAGGATTGGTTCTCCACAGGCTGCAGTAATTTCAGGGGTGTATGAGCTCAGGCAAGGTCTTATCCATGGGTCACAGTCCCTTCAGAGGAGTGCTTGTTCTGCCTTGGAATGCCTCTTTCTTGATGAACTGCCCACATCTAAATAACATTGCTGCTTTGTTGGAGATATCTCTTCTGAGATTAACCCCAGCAGTGTAAATTTTTCTTCTCACTGGCCCATGCTTGAAAGAAGGAATCGGAGAACATCTGGGTTGTGGAGTGCAGATGTTTATTTTACAAGTCTTATCTCTAAGTTATTTCTGTCCAGTACAAAGTTCACAAGCAGCTGAAAAGATGGATTCTCCTCCGCCCACAACAGTGTCTGGGCTTTTATACTCTAAACTACGTTAACATTGTTTTTCTCTAAATACCAATAACAAAAACCCATGTCATACAGTGAAATTGCACCTTCACCAATCCTAAAAACCCATCACCCTTTGCAAAGAGGAAGAGGAAAAGGAAGACAGAAACACCTGCTCTTATCACATTGATCTGCCTCCATCTTGTGCCCACTATATTTATATAGCAAAATATAAAACCCAGTGACATAACTAAAATCACACCAATCAAACCCTTGTGACCTCCAAATCCTCAGACAATCCTGGCAGTGCTTCCCATGGGCTGAGACCAAAAGCCACCACTGTTTCCGACACAGGCCAGGAAGGATCACCCCCCCATCCATGCTCCTGCCCATCCAGGAGACCCAGAGAGATACTCTGGTTTCTCATACTGCTTCATCTTCATTATTTTGTGTCAAACAAGTTTTCTTGAATTTAGAAATAAAAGCTGAAGTTAAAAGASAAGATAAAAGAAACAGAAGTTGAAAACAAAAAATCTGCAAGAAGACAGCATTTCAGAAAAAATAATCCAAATATTTGAATGTGTTAATTGATGAACAATTTTTTTSTTTAGGTTTTACAGTTTTAACTGTTTAAATAAGGAGTAAGTATTCCAGAGCACTTTCTTTCCTCAGATCTGTTTATAAACATTACAATTAATTATCTATAATGGCAGAAATATGAATGTAATCTAATCCTGCATTCTCAAAGCTACTTCTTGTATATTCAGAAAATAATTGGAGTTTACTTGTTTGAATAGGAGTGAAAATAGATATTTTTATTTTCTTTCTCTTTTCAAGGGACAACACAAAAATTTGCAAATTGAATATTTTCTCCTTGTCTCTTCATGAAGAAGTGTTGAGAAACATCTAGCTGAAGTTCTTCAGGGTTCTAGAAATATACATGTATTTAACCTTTATTGGTTTTSTGAAGTTGTTACATATGCATTAAAAGAAACTAATCAAGACAAACTTTCATCACCTGCCCTCCAGAGAATTCCCTTCTGTATTATTAAAACATGCATATAGTGATGTATTTGAGGAAAAAAGTTCCGTTTACTGCTTTCATTTTTTATCACAAAATTTTTTGTATTTTGCAAGGTTTTCAAAATGTACWCCAAAATATGTTTGTCTTATTAGTTAYACAGTGATTTGCAGTTGTAGTTGTGACTTTAGTGGCAGAAATCAATATCACTCTTGCCAGCTGATATTAGAAATATTACATGAAATGATGAATATCTAGAGTTTTCAGAGATGTTCTTTTTTTYCCTCTCCCAATTAAAACATAAATCATTCATCTATACATTTTCACATACATTTCCATAGCTGGCTTTGTGCTAAATGTTTTCCTAGCATCTTCTGTCATTCTTTATTACTTTGGATTTACATAATAGTCCTATATTTCAAAGATATTTGAAGGAAAATTTGTCTGTGTCAAGAAAAGAACTTTCCATCAGGAATAAGAGGGTAGTTGAAATGAAAAAAGTCAATCCAATGCTTTCAATTGAATAACTAATTGCATTCAGACATGACTTGATTTTCCATAACACCAGGAGCTTGRGTTCAGCTGTTTCTGACCTGAATTTTGAGCTCTTCAGAATAAATAAATAGATACATAAATAGTCACAATGTAGCACTTGTTAACCTTTCACTGACTGCCTKTAGACRGATTTGGACATTTTATTTTTGGRGAACAAATGCAAATTTTAGCCACAGTRCAATGATAATAYATACAAAAATGCTTTGCCTAATTATATGTTTAAATAACATTTTTTAATTTTACTGAGATGTAAGCTGATGCAGAATTTTTGAAGGCATTTAATAAAACTATTTATGCAACAAAAAAAACATGAACATAAAACACTTCTAAAGTGTCATCAAAGTAAGAAGAATACATTAATTTTATGATGTTTTTAAAATTCTTCTTCATTTATTTCTTCTATGCTGAATACATATGCTAAACATTATTAGCAAATTGCATTTTATTTCTGATCAGCTGAAGATTTTCCTTTAAAATAAAGTCCAAAAATAATATATAATTTGCTCTTAACTCCTTTAAACTTTAATGTGAATATCTGATTCTGGATCATTGCTTWATGAATTYTATTGAAAGGTAACTTTCTTTTYCAAGAAACCAGGAGCAACAATGTAAATGTCACCGAACATTTACAAGTGTGGTTTAAACTGGTATTAAATTGAAGAATAATAAAACAGAAAGCTGTGTTGGTAGGGCTAATACATATATGAAGATATTTCAAAGGAATTGTTCWAGAGATAAGCTGTATATGCACAGCACAGTTTGTCATAGTTCCGACCTGTTCCTGTTGATACAAAAGGGAGATACTTAGAATAGTTGCTAAATACCTGATTAGACAGAGAGAATGAACATTATTAACACTGGTGTAACAAAAWTTGCAATAGTTCTTAAATGAAACTTATTTCTGGTTGTTTGTTAGCTATTAGCTTGATAAAACTTTCATGAAAGKGGTTTGATCTAGGTCTGTTGTGAAAGCCTTTATTAGCTGCATTCATAACTTCATAGTTCCCTATAATGCTTGAAACTCATTGCATAAATACTTCAAAAAATACAATGTTGTGCTTTTTTTTCAAGTACATTGATACAGTAGTAGTGTGCATTTAGCTATTATAACAAGAAATAACGGTACTATTACAAGGTGCATTCAGTAAAATTTCATATTGTATTTTCAGGCATATTAGCATTCAGACATTAGCAATATTGCATTAAAACAAAGGACAAAATTATTAAGGTAATCATGTCTTATTTTTCCACTAATCTTTAACTTGTATTCAAAGTGCAAGTGATAAAAAAGATGCAAATCAGATCTACGAGATATTATTCTTGCCCCAGCAAGCATGTGCATGTGCACAAATGCACAGATGTATATTCCCATTAGATTGTTTATAAGCAAAATATCTTTTGTGCTGTCACCAAAGACATTCCTGAAACTTTTGTTCAGTTGTCACCCTATTCTATCATCTTTTTTCCTTCATCTTCTTGATATCTTRCTAGTGATTATTTTTTTATTATTGCTCTGTATGTCATATTGGAACTAATATCTTCTTTTCCTCTTTGGTTCTCCTTTAAACATGYGCCTAAGGGACTGGACTACAGCAAATACTGTGATTCTCCAAAGCTTAATACCACAGGCAATCAGTATAACAGAATTTGTTAAATTAAATGTATCAGGAACATCTGGCAAATCTCAAAGTAATTTATTAAATTACATTACATATTTTGATTTCATTTTTCACAGCACCTGTTCAATACAACACCTCAGATTTTTCCTTGTTTTATGATGAAAATAAAAAAAATAGAAAATAGAAAATAAAGTAAGAAAGAWGAARRAAARWMWCT
>CADDXX010000126.1:211834-266832 GCA_902810485.1 Alauda arvensis | reverse complement strand
AYWTATTGTATTTTAAGCCTAAAGATATGAATGGAAGTAATTAATGAATATTCCTTAGTAATGATGATCTTCAGGTACTACTCTTACAACATGTACTATATATTAAATTTGCATGCTTATTCATATTCATGTAAAATTGAAACARCACTATGGAAATTTTACCAGTCAGAGGCCTAGAGAAAGAAAAAAAAAACATACATAAATGAATGACTCACCCAGCCTGAGGTTGGTTGGGAAGAAGATTCATATGGGTGATACTCAGCCTGAGAATTGAGCAAACACAGATGCCCATGGTTTCTACCTGCAGAAGAACATAGGCTGACTCCATCTGCCAACCTGGGGAACCCTAAGGCAWCAGGCACATGCACAACAGTGTCACRRAGRCATGGGACATGYTATAGGGTGRTACTCCCTAAAGCAGCTGCTCAGAGAGACTAAGGCCTTTCAATGACATTAGTCTTGGAGTGCATTTCCAGCTAACATATACTATTGTACTGATAGCCAGTCTGGCCTTTCAAAAGTAAACACGAGGTCAGCTTAAGAAGTTCCTTTAGGATCCTCCTATTTATCTATTAAATAAAAAGTGTAAAGGAGTTTAATACCAAAATAGCAGATACCTCCTGAAATTAAGCAAAAAACAAACAAACAAACAAACCCCAAAACAACACAACAAAATTCCAAAACCCTCAAATCTGAGAAATGGCTCTAGGTGCCTTCAATGTGATTGTAAGAAATAAGCACTTAAGTGAAATACTTTGTCTTCTAGAAAAGTTGGGGTTTCTTTGGTTTCTACTTCATTGAATCATGGAATWGTAGAACAGCTTAGRTTGGAAGGGACCTCAGGAGACCCTCTGTACAATATTTTGCTGGAAAAGGAGCCAACATGAGMTCACCTATCTCCCTGTCCAGTTGCATTTTGAAAATCTACAGTGATAGAGACTCTGCCACATTCCTTGGAAGGCTGTCCAAGTGAATGACTGTCTTCTTTCTATAAGTAATTTCTTTTATCAAGCTGAAACCTCTCCAAGTGCAACTTAYACTCATCACTCTATGTGTCTCCTTGTGAAAAGAGAGTCTCYRTCCTCTTTGTAGGAAAGCCTCAGGTACTGGTTCCCCTTAAATTTTCTCTTCTACAAGGTGAAATGAAACCCTTCTTCACCAGAGGGTTCTCCAGCCTTTTGTTAATCTTCTTGGCCCTCCTCTGTCTCCATTTTTCTTGAGSTGGGGRRACCAGAACTGGAGGCAGTAATTTARGTGTGGCCTGAYAAGCACTGGGTCTCTCTCTCCTTGGCAGTAATACCCTTGCAGATGATCTGATTTGCCTTTGTTGCTGCAGCACCACACTTGCTGACTCATGTTCACCTGGTTCACCAAGACCCCCAGATCCCTCTCAGCAAGGCTGCTCCACAGACACACAGATCCAGCCTGTATTGGGCCCTTTGATTCTGCTCCTCAAAGTGTGGGTACAGAACCTTGTACATTGTCAATCTATCTACCGTATCACCATCCAGCCATCCAATCTGTATGTTGCCAATTTGTCCCAGACAAGGCTGTRGGAAGGAGTGTTAAACACTTTGCTGAAGTCCAGGTCAACAATATACATTCTCTCCTGACAAATYAGGTTAATTAGGCATAATTTGCCTTTAGTAAAACAGTGCTGCCAGTTCCCTATCACATGAATAATTTGCTTTGGAACAGTTTTTAGGAAGACTCCTTACAATACTTTTCCAGGGAACGAAGTAAAACTAGTAGGCCTGTAGTTTCCTAGGTCTTCTTTTGGGCCCTTATTGTAGATGGTATTTGTTCTTTTTCTGYCCCCTGATCTCCAGGATGTTCCAAATATTATAGGCAGTGACCTTAAGACAATGTCAGCCACTTYTCTAAAACCTGGGGTGGAATCTGTTCAGGGACACAAATTTGTGTGGGTTGAGCTCTTGCAAGAGGCCACAGATCAGTCCTTCATTGACTACTGGTGTGTTGACATGTGGGCTGTCATAGMTGCCCAATCCTGTGATCTGGTATTAAATCAATATAATTAATAATTCATAGAGTATGTATATGTGCTTTCATGAGTATGAAGTAATAAATTAGAGCTGCATCAAAAGGTAGTCCAATTGTTACATTACTACATTCTCCTAAATGTATTTTATCCAAACAATTTATAAATATATTTATACAACACAGTATCAAGTAGGAATATATAAGGAAACTAAAACGGGTCTTTGACATTTTCTTGATTTTGTTACCCTTAACAACATCTTTAAATGAGTGATTTTTTATGACTATTATTTCTTAGCATCTATATGAAGGAGAAAAAGAACTTGAAAAGCATTAGGAATTTTACTTATTTTGCTCACCTGAGTGTAGGGGAACAGAATGAAGTGATACAAGAAAGTAGCTAATTACTGTGTCAGACATATGCTTTGCTAAATAAAATCTAAAGCGAAGTGTGTTAAAGTATTAACTGTAGAAATCTGAGCACTTATCAAAGTTTTGGAGCCTAAAATAACCATTTTGGGGCATATTTATTGTCTGAATGTGTAGCTCAGAAAAAGGAATAATTAAGGGAYGAAATTTGCTTTGGACTCAACATCTTTAATTTAGTAGTCCAGAATTCTGAGTTTGGATAAATTATGCTTTACACTTWTTCTCTTTCTGAAATAGCCCATAAAGATCTTTAATATGGACCACAAACTGCAGCACCGTGAGGCAATCTGCAACACATAAGCTACCTAAATGTGTGAGACAAAGTCATAATCTTTCAAAACCTCATCTACCATAGTATAATTACRTGATTACACCTCTGAACTTCTCATTTCATCTTACTTTAACCTGTTAATCAAAAATGTTTTATAATAGAGATGACTGATAATACCCCTGCATTTTGGAAGGTTACTTGAATTTTAATAATACTCTGTTTTTCAAGGTTCATGATATATTTTCAATTTACTGTAGTTTGACCTTGGCAATGGAAGTTTCTTTCTGTCAGCTGAAAGTCTAAGGAATCTACCTTGGTTTTCTGCAGAATAAGTCATAAATAAGAACTCTTTTTACCTTTAAAAAATTGCAAATAAAAGATAGAAGTAATTTAAAGATTATTTTAAATATGTCTTAAAAAATACTGAAAACTTTATCCCTGGCCAAAAAGAAATTAGGATTTTTCCTGACAAAATTTTATTTACAATTACCATTATAAGTATCCTTGCAAAGTATAATTATGAAACCACAGTGAAGTAATATTAAYTAAGTCTGTGTCTGTGAAGCACAAAAATGGATGAAATTAACCAAATTTGGATATTAAATTCGGGGAAAGAGAATATCACAATGCATTTTATGCTTCAGTTTTGATCAGAAAAGGCTAGCTTTCAGCTTCAAATAAATATAATGAATAAGTATGTAAGAAAGATATGGAAATAAAGTTTTGTTGGAAAGTATACATCCAAAAGTGGGGAAAAATGGTACTCAAAGTATTAAGTGTAAGCTATGTTTCCATTTCCAATGTAGTAAAGCCAGTCAAAGGGGGGGAAAATGCACAAAATATTTTCCTTCATAAAAGAAATGAGAAAATTTATATTTTATAAGTATTTAAGTAATGATATTCTGACTGCATAGAATTAAATAAAACAGAATCAAAATTAACACAAAATGAAACAGTAACAGACATAAGAAAGGATATCTTATTAAAAGTCTTTGATACATCCATGGAGAAACTATTAATTTGAATATACCTCTGTTTAATCTGGAAAAAAGGATTTTTTTTTTTTTTTTCTCAAGACTAAAACTAGTATCAAAGGAAGCTGCAGAACCTCAGCATTTCTGAATTGGGAAGTACAGAAAGTAATATGTATATAGGTGTGAATTAATTATTAAGTCTGTATGTGACAGAGAGAAAAGACAAAGTCAGTGAGACGTGGCCACAGAAAAACAGTGTGGGTTGTTTTTTCTTTTCCAAATAGAAATGTGATTAACTCAGAGAAGGAAAAAATGTAAAAAGCAAGTACCCAGAGGCTATGTGCATAAATGGATTTATTTTTTTATCATTTCACACTGTATTTTTTTAATTTMAATTTTTGCTATTTAAGTTGAAGTGAAAAACTGTTCTTTACTCTGAAGCCTTTTTGTCAGTCACTGACACCATATCCCTGAGTGAAAAGGCTTACATGTGTTGAARCCAGTTGGGCTGGTTATGATAAAATAGAGAGTAGGAAGGGAATGAAGAAGGATTTTATTCTTTTTCAGGATGATAAGATTTCATAGTGGGAGAGGCTAAGTATTGACTGATAAAGAAAGAGTATTTGAGATGCACTTATAGTGAACTCAAAGTAAGTCTGCAAAGAYGACAACCACCAACAGTGAAGGAGATTCAGAGTGAGCTATATCCAAAATAATGAAATGCAASAGAGAAGATTTCTTAGAAAACATGTGAATTTATTCTGCATAGTAAGATGCCAGTTGTTAATGRACCACCTTTGTTATCTTTTCTGGATGAGATTTTTTTTTCTTATATTTATATACGCATACAAAAAGAAAGCTCATCAACTTATACTTAAGAAAGAATCATAACATTTAAAAAATAGTTTATCTTCTGTTGTTGTCTTTCTGTTCCCTCKTTTATCCCAATGATGCATTGTACCAATGCATCACTAGGACATTGATCAGAGCTCTTATAGAGTACGCATGGTTGGCATACACTTTTATAACACTTTTGTTATAATAATGCACTATTATGGTATTTCAGTATATCAGATGGAAAAAAATAATCATATTGGAAAAAAAATATATTTATGAAAGATCAGCAGATGAATTAAAATTTTTCAATCTGTTTTGTGAAAAATATAAGTATTGCTTTTACAGGTGAGCTTCAACTTTTAAATAGTCCACATTTTCTGAGAGTTAAATTTATAATAATCAACTGAGAAGGACCTTAACTACCAGGTTTGTTTGTCCTGTGATTCTATTTCTATACAATATATCAACAGGTTGTCACATTTGTATTTARGCGAGGTGTTGTCTTCTGTATCATATGGCTTACCTTAGACTTACAAGTTTAGATTACCTTTTCCACTTCTTGATTTTTAAAGGATGGACATGCCTTTGAAGAAGGCATTTAGAGAAATTTGTCACATTGTCCTGAAAGCCACTTTGATAATATTATTTAGAATTAACTGACAGAATTGGCAGGTAGGACCATCTGTCTCCTGTGCCTCTTTATGTTCTAAGATATGTTAACTAGTGAMAGATGTTGAGTCTTGGRTGGATGTGCCACTGGCCAAAGCTGGAGCCAATCAGAAATGATGGCAACACCTCTATGTTAACATATCTAAGAAGATGTAAAAGAAACTGTTGTGCATAAGTAATAGTTCTCAGAGAAAAACAGAGTGAGAATATGTGAAAAKAACAACTCTGCAGACATCAGGGTCAGTGAAGAAGCAGGGGAAAGGGATGGTCCAAGCACCAGAGCTGAGATTCCCTATAGCCTATGGTGCACACCATAGTGAGKCTGCYGTGCCCCTGCAGCCCATGGAGGGGACCCACACCASAACAGGTGGATGCCTGAGAGGAGGCTGTGAACTCATGGGAGGCACATGTTGGAGCAGATTTCTGGCAGGGATCTGCAGATTTGTGGTGTGAGTAGCTCACCCTGGAGCGGAATTTTGTTCTCAAATTTTGTGACCCTATAGGGAATCCATGCTGTAGCAGGGGAAGGACTCTTCTCCCTGAGCAGCACAGAAACTGTGTGTGATGAACCAGTTGTAATCCCTGTTGCCTGTGTCCTTGTGCCTCTGGGGAAAGAAGGTAGAGCCAGGAAGGAGGTGTTGTGGTGTATCCTCTCACCCCACTCCCCTTTATCAGGCCTTTCACAGTATGATCTGAGAAGCATGCATTAGGCCTTGGCACTTGATGAACAGCACCTGGGCTGAGCTCCTCTTGACCTTATRGAAAGACCAGCTGCTCCCAGGAACTGGTGCTGTCTAATGAGCTCCTGCTTTTGTTTTTTATGAACAGCCTTGGATTTTTTTTTTCTTTTCTGAATGGAGTAACATTCTTGTTCTCACACTTTTAAAGAAATCTGTTGATCCAAAGTGCAGCCAGGAAGAAACATGGTTATGACAAAATCCCACCCTGCTGCAGCCTATAAACAGCAGTCCAAAATGRCAACCTTTGAGCTCTTCTGGACCACAGCASTCAGTGTTGTCACTTTTAAATTAAATCTGTTTTTACTGATACCTTTACTGGTGATTCTTTATGTAATTTCAAAACACTCATTTGTAACAGARGGAGGGGTAGRGTGAAGTTGTTTTAATAYCTRGTTTTACTTCTCAMTATCCTGCTCTGATTTTGTTARTAATAAATTCAATTAACATATCCAGTTTGAACCTGTTTTGTCCACAATGGTATTTGGTGAGTGATATGTCTTTTGGACATTATCTCAATCCTTATATTTTCTCTCTGCTGCCCACTTGTGAAAGGGAGAGTGACTTTGGTGGGTGCCTGTCATCCAGCAAGGGTCAATCCACTACAAGTGTGAATGTTGTGAAGCTGTATATTGCATCATTCAGTCTTCAATGACTAAGTTCACCCATATTAGAAGTAATGYTTAAAAGTCCCTGAGATTCAGATGAGCATTGCACCTTATCCATAAGGCTGTCAACCTCATTTAATCAGAAGGGAAARGTCAGCTACCTAAGAGAATTTACAGTGTAATCACTCACACATAGGAAACTGAAGGTTATTCTTACAATGATTTTTCTTTTTGTCATACAGAAATTAATCTTAATTAGAGAGAGTCAAGGACTTCATTGCAATTCCCATACCAAATATTAAATCAGTGGATATCTTAAAAYTGTGCAGTTGCTGTGTAAAACAAGAGATTGCAGATGAATACTGGTCACCATTGCCAAGATACAGAATAATATGTCAGTTTAATAGTTACATTTAACAAAGTTTTTTACTGAAGATGATTTTCATGAAATTTCTAATGCAATTAATTGTCACAACCCAACTATTATCAGACTCTACTCCTACCTGCTTTCTATCCTGTTTGTGTTGGGGTCACAGTAAGTGGTTCATTATTAAACTTGAGGATTAACAGGGAAGGAGATGAGGCCAGCATCTGGAAAGACATAGCCTCTAAGCTAAAGTCCAGGTAAAACATCCAAGCTCTGGGCATGGAAACTGGATAATCTGTAAGTCAGTGTTTGAAGGATCAGTAAATGTGGCTGGGCATATGACTTGGTGATGGTATGCATACATTCCAATATGCAAATTCCACTAGTGGATAGCCCTAAGGAGGAATAGGGTTGGCCCAATTTCTGTTGCTCATATTTATTTGTGTTCTGTTTATGTTTGTGGGTATGCCTGTAAAAGTTCTGTCCACCTGTTTTTTGTGTCTTTCTGGGTCTATAACAGTGTGCATTTGCTGGGGCAAACTTTTTTGAAGGCACACTCAACCTCAGTGCTGGCAGGACACATCTCTGAGAAACACAGCAGACTCTCCTCCAGCCAGTCAGGAAGGGTGGTATCTCCTGAGTCTTCAAGTCAAGCCTAGCTCTTATTTTATTTTTCTTTTACAAATACCAGTTTTTTTACAACCCTCCCCAAAACCCACAAATCAACAGAAATATGTATCTTTACCTTAGGAGTAGAAGGAGTTTGCATAATAGACGTAGGCATAAGGTACATACTATCTGCAGAACAAAAGCAGGCCAGGGTGTACATTCCAATACTAAACACTTGTTTTTCCTATTGTTTAAATCTTTTTCACATTKTTAACTCTTAAATAATTTCCTGACTCAGGTTCTGATTATTCCATTTATCCGTCTTCAGGCGAATCTGACACAAAGAATACTGGCTTTAAGTATCRTGGATTCCAAACATTTGACATTTGATCTTAGGTCTGGGGATTAGCAGATCATTAATTTAGTAGTACAGACACAGTCTTACTGGGCCTAAATTTTAGGTCTTTGTTCTACTTCATATTTTAGCCCTAACAGGAAAAAAAAATAAAACAGGAGATACTAAGCAAATGAAATCTAGGCATTCTCCTGAAAGATCATGGGGAACCTATTGACTTTAYAGGCTTTCTACTTTTTTCATTAATTAAAATTTGTTTTGTCAAATTAGGAAAAAAAACTATGGACTGTTAATATATTTGGAGTGGTTCTAGTGTTTTTCTGTTGTGAGAWAGGATTAAGAGAAAACAAAGCAGGCTCAAACTTAAAAGATATAAAGATAGTTTTATTCACACACATTAAAAGGAAAAAAAAGAATCAAAATGAAACTTTCAAAACACTTCGCCCTCTCCCATCCAACTTCTTTTCTTTCTCACAGACATTATACAAAGGCAAAAAAACCCTCAGAATTCAAGGTCTGTACTTCTTATAAAATAATCTTTCATCAATCTCTTTAGAGAAAGAAGTCCCTTTTGGTTATGGCAACTCTTCACAAGAAACAGTTTTCTTGTGGTCAGCTCTCACAGAAACAGCTGCCTGAGAAAATCTGTCTCTGTGATTCTCCCATATCTCGCCRCTTTTCCCATCAGCTGCACTTGGGTCATGGACTTTATGCATTCTGGTGCATTATTTTAAAATAACAAGTTCAGGTGCAAAGGATGTTTTTCATCCCATTCARGGGCAGAAATATCTCTCACCTCTTCACTGGCACAGAGGCTTTTTCTTCAGTGCATCTCAGCCACTGTTCAAATACCTCAGGGAACCACAGGGTCCCTGCTTCACTTAGTCCATTACAAGTAATTTGCTTAAAACTACCAATTTGAACAACCATTTCCCCAGTTCATATTTTCCATGGTTTAAAGATATATTATAGTCTGTTACCATAATTCACAAAAGACGCTTAAGGCGTCTTCTCATCTCTTCAAGATAGAATTTCTCTTTCACAGACCTCAGTATCTTCATGCAGCCTAAATAAAAATGTCCCCACCATGACTTTCTATTCACTCTAGAGAGGATTAATGTTCTTCCAGTTTCACTTTGACAAAGAAAGGGTTAACTCTAGCTCAGGTTTTCAGATGGTCACGTTATCTCCGGCACTGGCAGCAGCTTGAAAGATTCCAAGGCCACATAGAGAGAGGAACTGCAGCTAGGACTTCGGTAGCTGAGCTAGTAGATGTTTTCTGTCTCCCTCCAACCCTCAGTCTCATTCGGGGTGGCTGAATTTGGGCTAAGGCCTGCTCCAGATGGAGAGAGGGTGGGGGGGCGGGGAATCGGCTGTGGTCTCCCCTTCCCCACCATCAGCTGCTGGAACAAGGTCTGAGTGGAGCAGGGGCATATCTTCCCCGCCCCATCCCTGCCCAAGAGTCACTGAGCTTGGCAGATGTTTCAAGTTAGGCAGGGTGCAGCAGGCCCCTGGCTCCCCCCCCAGCTGGAGGGAGCCAGGCTGCTTCTTATCTCTCCAGAGGTGGGGAGCAAAAAGAGGCAGTTCCCAGCTTGATGTGGGTCATTCAAAAAGCTGAACTCAATTTCTCACTGGCTGAACCAGGTGTCAATCTTAGGTCGTGGCAGGGAAGTATTTCCTCTTTAACTAAAAGCTGTGCTAAACCTGAATGTTTGTGTTTAGGTGAACTGGAGGGGGATGGAGGAAAGAAAATATACACAAAGGTAACATTTCAGAGGAAARGACAACAATTTCAGAATTGAAAATGGGGAAGGAATGATTCATCTTCCTTTAGATATAAACAAAGAATGAATATGATTTAGAAAGAAAAATAAAAGGCATATATGTGTCCACATGATTGAAAATCAGGGAGAAAGTATCTTTCAAACATTAGAAAGATAATGTTTGAACATTAATATATTAAAATGCTGTAACTATTGGTTTCAGTGAGGGTTTGGAATTAACCTAGAAAAAAATTGTGATTCTACATGAAGTCAAAGCTTGACAGCTAAGATTAGAGGAAGTGAAATAACAAAATCAACAGTAAGTGGGATTTCTAGTAGATAATAAACTTATTCAAATTTATGATTAACTTGAACCTAAATATTTCAGAAGTCATACAGGTTGGTGACTTCAATAATAAAACAAGCAAAAATGTAGTTGTATCAATTACTTACTGTAAAAATTGTACGTCACATGCTTAGATTGAATGGTCCTGCACAGATAATTTAAATTCTGAGGATTCCTCTGACTTAYATCAGTGAAAGTTAGGGTCACACAGCATATTTTTTTTTCCTTCAAGATATATTTCATTGTCATCTAGAAGCAGCTAAAACATGTATACCTTAAAGAGCACTAAAAAATGCTTTACTGTACATCTGTAATATTTTCACAAGAAGATTTAAACTGAAATATCTGGATAAAATGTTTAAAATTATATATCGCTCTTTGAACAAAAAAAATGTGATAGACCTTCTGCATCCTTTGAATTTCAGAGAAAAATTAAGTTCAGTGACTCTTGCCTGCTATTCAGGAACTGTCTATTACTAAATAATAGTTAAACAATACAAACAACCTGGAAAATATAATGGTCAGATAAAGTCATTCATATGTGAATAACACATTATCATCAACTGAAYAACAGAAATAAATATCATTTATCATTGTCAGTCACTGACAACTTGCGTTCAGTGTAAAAGACTGTTGATTACTGAATAATTTTGAATAATTTTCAAATAAAACTTTACCAGCTTAGTTTATTCTCCTATTTCAGCAATAATAATAAGTTGATACCTCATTTCCTTACTACTTTTGCATACATTTTATATCAGTCAATCATTGTTTTTAATTGCAAAGGCAAAACTAGCAATGAAAATTGGGCAGAAAATCAGTAGAACTTTGAGTCTGAATTCTCTTTAGCATTAAATTACTTCTGTGTGGTAAAATAGGCCTTCAGCTTCCCAGGAAGCAAATTTATTTTCATGATAGTTCTGATAATACTTWAAAAAAATATTATTTCTAACATAGGAGAATATGACACTTTTTTCTTCTTGTGCATAAAGACACATGTTCTTTAATATTCTTAACACCTTAAGAATTTAAACTTATATGTGATAATAGCAGTGCATTACATTAACTGAGTTGCTGCTCAGACTGCAATTATTAATTCTAAATTTTAAAACTTATGGATCATCTACACCACCTCCAACCTGAAACACTGATGATCCAGTAGAGTAGGATTCTTCGCTAGAGCATATACATCACTTTAGAATTTTTAACTCAGGGAAAAAAAGCCAAAGTCATAGATAGGAAACTACAATCAATGAGAAATTATGTGTCTGATTTCAGTACCTTATTTAGGTGGTTCTTTCTTTAAATTTCTAGGGTTTCACTAAATTGGAGAACATGTAAATCAAGTCCTAAAATATGTTTTGAGATGCTTAAGAAAATATAAGAGATCTACTCCTCCACACATATGTTTTTATCTATTAAGTGGAAAGGTCAATGCCTGAGTAGGATGCAGGAGCACTCTTTACTCCTGCTGCWGTAGAGCTGCCATGGTTTACAACCCTTTCGCATGAGTCCTGCAGATTTACTATGACTGAGTCTTTAGAACTGGGTTGTTGATGCGGGCAGTTGTAGCAAGTTGAGAAGCAAGTATRGGTTGAAGTGGAGGATTGGTATCCCAACACAGTCAGGCACTACAACCTAGAGTTAGGAAAGATTTAATCTGTTGAGTTTAATAAGTCAGGCTGAAGGAGTAACTTGTTAGAAAAGAGACAATGAAGACATTTTAGCTCCTTCTTTCTCTCCAGGGAAAGCTAGCCATGCAGTTGAATGATCCTTAAGACCTCATCAATATGGAAATAAAAATGGCCAAAAAAGATTAAATGCAATTATGGAAGCATAAGGACCACAGAAAATCCAAATTGGTAGCTTTGTCAAGTCTGTTTTGTAACCCCAGAGACAATTCATCTAGTCGTTTTAATTTGCATCCTGTATGAGTCTTTTAGACACTAATCACTAGACAGTTATTTTCTGTTGTTTTCTGATTGCAGGCAGTGCAATTGGTAATGAATTACCAGGGTAATTCAGATCGTCAAGGAAAAGGGAACATTTTTATTATAGTATCTAATTCTATTTGTTCAAATAGCTCCAAAGAATATGCACAACTAATATCAAAATCTGTCCCAATAGCTGTCCTTATTTGTCTGAGAAACAGCCCAGCAAATAGAACATGTGGAAGTTTGCTTTCCCAAGATTCAGGGTCCTGAGTTTGCCCTGTGCCTGGCCCATATTCTTCAGGATTGTAAACTCCACCAGTGTATGATTATGGTCAGCCCAGGCTGCCTCCACTGCTGTCATCACCAATTAGCTCAGTTGCACTGGGGATCTTCAGGTACAGTATCACATCCCTGCTTGTAGGGCTGTCTGTTACCTCCTCTAAGAAGTTACCTTCCATACATTCCAAGATTAGCTGTGCTACCTTTTCAGCAGGTGCCAGGCTGATTGAAGTCCCCCAGGAGGACAAGTATCTGCATGTTACCTCCTGGAGCTGGAGTGAGGAGGCTTCAGCAACAGGCAGCTTGTACTGGAACCCAATCACAAGGCTCCCTTTGTTGCCTCGGTCTCTGATTCTTACCCACAAGCTTTCAACCTGTTTATGACTGTTTTTCAGAGAGCTCTTTACACTATCCATGTCTTGATATAGAGAGTCTCTGCCCTATGCCTTCTGAACAGCCTGTAGTCATTGATAACCAGTCATTGGATTCATCACACCACGAATGATGTTTCCATCACTTCCCTGGTCAGCCTTGCCCAGTGCTTGAGCACCATTTTAGTGAAGAGATTTTTTTTCCTAATATTCAAGCTAAACCTGCTCTGACAYAATTTGAGGCCAATTCCTCTCATCCTATTGCTTGTCACTTGGGAAAAGAGACCAACACTCACCTTCCCACACCTTCCCTCCCACCTTCTTCCCACCTTCTCCCACCTTCCCTCCGGTAGGTGCTTCAGAGCAATAAAACTTCCCTGATCCTCCTTTTCTCCAGAAAGGTGAAAGAATCCCAGTTTCCTCAGCCTCTCCTCGCAGGATTTGTTCTCTAAATCTTTTACCATGCTCATTGCTGTTTTTTGAAAATCACCTGTCTTGGCTTAGAGCCTGATCACATATGTTCAATAAGTAGCAGAGAAGACTGCAACAGCATAAAACCATCAGGCAAGGAAGCAAGCAAGGAAAACTCACATCTTAGTTACAACTTTCTGGCTGATGAGTTCTCAGGCTTAATCACCTTGATCCTAAGTRTAAGACTTAACAAGATAACTGTCAGTGCTAAATGTTCAACTTCATTCACATCTATGGAAATGTATAATCACAAATTATATRTGATTTAGAATATAACTGTTAAAAAGTGAGTTTTGTATAAGCAGCAATGATCATAACTTGAAAGAACTCACAATTTGCAAGAAATATTTTGCTAATGAATGTACTTAGCAAACTTTAGTTTCACAGTTTAAGGCTGATCAAATCTGTCAGTCTTCCAAATGCTCCATATCAATCTGCAACTCCCTGCAGCTCCCTGATATATGTATACTTGCCACAAAGGAGAAGATCAATGCCTCAGATTTTCAGAAATTCACTTGAGTATAGGAGCCTCTGTCCTGTGTTTCAGTGTCCTTAGCTTTCCCCCTTAATTATCATCCAGTAATATTGTTTGCTTAATGTCTAAATTTTTCGACAAATAAAGAAGAGATAAGTCCCATCTGAAGTCAGGTTTCTGGAGAAAGACAAGGAAGACAATCAAAATAAAGAATTATTGGAGAGAAAAGAAATAAGAAAGATGGTCAGGAGAGCCAAAATGGATCAAACTTAGGAAAGGAGAAACAGAATACAACCAAAAGAAATAATATAAACTGTATTACTATTGCAGCCCACTAAATACAAAGTTTACTAGCAATATTTTGCAGCAAATTGATTGTAAATATGTTGAAAAGCATAAAAGCTAAAACTTAAGGCATCAACAGCATATTTTTCCTATTTTCCTTTAGATATTGTAATTTGTAGATCAAGTGCCTTTAAGAATATCCTCTAACCATACTTTCCTGGGAATTCAATCTTTGTAAGAAAAAAGCCTTGGAGAAGCTGTATCTGGGCAAGGAAGACAAATAGKTTTTCCAAGTTACTGGATTTAGATAGAGGCTACATTTGTCAAGGCCTGTTTACATRTGTGTCCTGTGCAAGGACATATGCATTAAGAAATCACTGTTTTGTTTTTACATAAACAAGACATTGAAAAAAGAAACATAACTTTAAACCAATGATGATCTGTTTTGATATCTAATAGATAAGGAAAAAAAATGAAAAATGCAAACTAATAAAAGAATCTAATCTTGCCAGTGATATTTGAACAATTGTATCTTCTCGCTCCACAATATTAGTATTTCTGATTACTATATTTAATACATTTTTACATTAAAAGCAATAAAGCTTGTATKAAACAGCTTCATAAATATGTTTTGAATAGAATAAGYAATTAGTCTTTAGTTCAAAAAGAGAAAATCAACCAAAAACTTTCYGTTTCTTTGTGTACKAGATTTATSCTTTACTATAATTAGAATATGAACAGATAGACCATATGACAGATGGCATATGAAAGATATAAACCACTTCTGCAGCATGTTGTTATCAGAGGATTAGGATTTACAGAACAGATGCTTTCTAATGGCTTGAAGTTATTTTTCAGTTTTGGGCATTTTTATTACTATGACTAACAGGATTAAATGCTCTATGATGACTTTCAATGTTTTTTTTTTTTTTTTTTTGTTTATTCTTTGTTTGTTTGTTTGTTTGTTTCTTTATTTTAACTTTTTAATAGTGTTTTCTTAGGACTTTTTTGTCAACAATGAACTATGACAAACAGCCTATATTCACTCATTATAAAGCAGTATGCAGTATACAGGGAATAGCCTCTGCTAACTCTCATAAAATGTATCATGGGCCTTAACTTCATACTTTTAAATATATATAMATTTATTTCCTAATAAACTRCATTCTGCACATAGTCTGGAATGATATATACCAGATTTGTTATGAAGATCAAATTAGTAATCCAAAAATTTTTTAAACCCCATCTAAATTATTTTTCAGGAATTTTAGACCTGTGTTCATATCACCATCTTTTACCAACTCCTATTTAGAATACATATAAATGATTATATAAATAAGTTATTCTAATGGTTAGTTTTTGACTTTGTTGCTTTTTTTTCAATTATTAAAGAAAATCATTTATATGCAGAATATAGTCTCTAAGTTTTAATAGAAAGTTAAAGAATTAGCCTGTCTGAATATTGTGAAAGCTACCACTAAAAAAATACAAACTTTAAATTACAGACCAGAGAATCAATACTAATACTGTGAGTGTATAGAATASTTTTTCATTAAAAAGTAATAACACTGACAAAATAGATAATAAAGAGGCTTAATGAAGAAAAGCATGAAAAATAATGTAAGTTTTACATTTGGTTTATGATAACGGCCTTATATTAACTAAGCTAAAAGCCAATGTATGTTTTACTATCTGTTTTCTAATTTTACTAATAAATATCTATTAGCCATCATATACACTATATGGGCATAATCTGTATAGACAGACTAATACTGTGTAAGAAATTTCAGTGAAACATGACAGACTTTGCCATTACCTCCTGTTGAAAAGGGAGGGCTCCAATGTACAAAACTGAGTCAGTGGGGACTCTCCCATGAATTTCAGTTGGAGCTGAAAAGACAGTTCAAAGTAGGCGCATGAATCACCCAGACCACCAGGTGACCACTAAGACAGCAACATCAGAAACATCAAGACATTGCAAGTAATGAAAAGGAGATTCAAGCTGACCAGAKCTGAGGATCAAGTAGCAAAGTAAAATTCTATTCCACCTTCATAAGAAATCTTGCTGTGAATTCTGAGGATTACCTGTTCTCTTCATGCTTCCCTGAGGAAGTTTCCTTCCTGGTATAAAATCTCTGTTGTTTCTACTGTTCTGTAAACATCTYATTCTGAAATGCTCTTTGAAAACATGAACTCAGTTTTTCCCAAAGCCTCCCTCTCCCATGGTGGTTCAGATTGCATGAACCAAAAAAGACAAGCCCCTGCCYTTGCAGTAGCCTCCTCTGGTGCATAAATCTATCCAATAAAATAAAGATACAGAGAGTAACAAGAAGTCATGACAAATTTATCAAATCTGTTACTTATAAAATTCCAAACCCATTTTATGTTACAGAAGACATTCTATTAGATTGCATCCATAAATATTTAGTTCTTAGATTTCAAAGCAYACTTATAGATGTCATCCATGATGTTCTACTGAAATAGAGTTATATAGTTATATAATTCTTTAAAGTTCCTGGAGTTGTCATCATAAAAGAAAATTTCTTAAACTGATTAACTACTTAATCTGCATTGAAATATCTTTATGCTGTCAAAAGTTGGGAAAAATTTGGTTTTGCATTCCTAATCAACCTTATTTTTTCCCCRTACTAGTATTGCTTGACATTTGTAACTAATGCTGTTTTAAAACAGAAGATATATGTTCTTTAATAACAAAAATGTTGATTTTTAAACTTATTTTTAGAATGCATAATTCAGAAGCTATTTAAAGATGCAAATTATTGTAGCAAAACATCATGGGGCCATAAAGATTTATAAGCTGTTAAATGATCTTCAGGGYAGAAGCAAATAACATGTAACACCTGGCGTAGACAGTATGTTTAACGATAATACAAATCCTTTATGGTACATTAACACCTTCAGAAATGAATAATGTCCCAAAATCAATTTCACAAAAAGTTACAGATGAGGGTCAGCACGTAATGTAATTGCGCTGAACAAAATCAGCAAATAGAATTTAYCTAACTCCTCTGTGCAAGCTCTCTTACCATTAATATTCCCTAACAAACAGAATTTAAGGTGTGTTTGTGATGGATGATATTTATTTCTTTGAGGATCTGAACTATTTTGCTATWTATCAGAATTAGAGTTATTATGCATCCTATTCCTCATTATGTGCCTAATTAATTTGCTGTATTAAAAATTCATCTTACTTTGTTCAGATCAGGCAAGCCAAAACCTTTTAATTTTATTGTGCTCAAAAGATTAATTTTCTTTGCTACCATAAGGACTAATAATTTATTCCTATTACCTGAATCAATCAGAAAATCAGTTTCCCTCCCCAGATTTATTGCAGAGCTAAAGGGCTTCACTAAGCATTTGTTTTCCTGCAAATTTAAAATATTTAATTGGCAGGGATGTTGTTACATTGAACTAAGYATTGTGAAATTTTGCAATACACATAGAGGTATATAATGGCTTTAACATGGAAGTAAAACAGCAAATGCTCATACTGAACATCAGAATTTCAGTGAAACACACTAAAGATGTTGGATTGGGGTTTTTTACTTTGAAAGATAGCTAAGGGGTTGTGAAAACTGATAATAACTTTCAGATTTTTAATAATTAATAATTTTTTTTAAATTTTCAGTCTTTATCAGGAAAATAGAGCAACTAAAATTCTTATGACAATACAGTGGAGTCAGGAATTTTGAAAATGAACAAGTAAATAAATTATTTGATGAGCAGTATATATACATTCTCAAAATTCAAAAGACTAAATAATTTTGATAGAAGTTGATCTTTGATAAAGAAAAATATTCACTTCCACTATTTTCTTTGAAATAGTTACATTATAGATGTATCTGTACATATCAGAAATGCATAATTTTGTGTTCAACTGAGGATTTTTTAATGTATTAGAAAATACYGTAATTTTACAGAAATTTTGATGTTTGAATTTCTTTTTTATTAATCAGAMTTTATGAAGACTTTTGTCTCTGACTTCTTCAAATAATTCAACTGCAAATATAGGTAATACACAAATATAGGTAATTGTGTTATATCTATATTGTACCCTTTATAATATTCCAAATTCTAATAAGAAGCAAAAAATTGCAGTTGTACAAATTATTTTCCCCCTTTTACTCCACTGTAGGATGTAGTGTATTTCACATGAAAAGATTATTTATGAATAAAAACTATGTAACTTTCTATAGACTATGGGCATATATTAAATCAATGTTCACACTATTTACTTAGAAATATGATGGCTAAGGTGTTCCATTTATCATTGACTCAGAACGAGATTTATCTTGGCAAACATTAACTGTCTTTAAATGTGATAGGTAGTCTAAGACAAACTATGTTGATTAATTTCGTTTCAGAGTCAATGAAAAGAGATTGAAGATACATGACCATAAGATACATGGAAAGAATAGCCATTTTCAGATGTACTTTATCAGCAGGTCACTTAATTTAGAGGAGGATGATGAGAAGCAAAATTAAGYCTGTCCTTCAAAAGTGTCATTAACCTAAAAGTGTATCTGCACTACAACATAGGTAAAAAAAGAAAGAMGCCATGTGTGGCACTAATGAAGTCTTAGAAATTCATGAAGTTCTCAAGAAATATCTGGTGAAAGACCATGAAAGAGTATTCATGTGAGTCCTGGGAGTTACCATTGTCCTGARTTTTCTGCAGTATAAAGTGTCACTTAAAGATTTGTCTATGACCTTGTGGATTTTAACTTTAAGGAAGCAACTACTGTATTTCAAATACATTTTGAAACTCATAATAAAAATTGTTTTTCTGTGATTTAACATTCATTCCAGTAGTAGATCCATAGTAGATCTATGGTAGTAGCAGACCCATAAACATGGAACTTAACCTGAATGTTTGTCAACTTCATGACCACGATTGAATAACAAATGCAAAGTACTGCAAGAACCTGAAGTGCTTCATTCTAAAGCTTCCTGAGTCTTGTTTGAATTACTTTTCATTTTTAAAATATTCTTCAGACTTGTCACCCATAAGAAAAAGTGAAAAATGAGAAATAAATRTTTCTTTTGATACCAAATTTTTACTCCAATTATCTAAAAAAATCTTTTTAATATTGTTTTCTGAATTTTGGGRAAATACATGTTAAACATATGTTAATTAAACATATATTCCATTTTTTATCTAAGTATTTTTACTAATATTTGRCTTTTTACCTACAGAGGCAATCTTATTTTCATGTAAATGTAAAAAAAAAAATTGCTTAATAACGGCCTTATCAAGTAGAACTATTATACAGGGGTCAGAGAAAATGCAGGTAAAACCAACACCCTGAATCTGTGAAGAACTGTGACTCTTCAGAAAAGTGAAATGCTGGTCCAAGAAGAATGAGTCCCAGTCCCTAACAAATGCAAGGGCTGTTTCATTGTAAAATTGGTATGCAAAGAGGTGTTGATAAGAAAATTCAGGCTCTGCATTCAGATATTTTGGACAAGTATTCTTACAWTTAGGTGACTTAGCTACTCACTCCAGAGACTCCAAATTGCTTCTCTTAAACAACAGAATTTAATAAGCAATAAGGTCCTGAAGAGCATTAAAAATTTTTCTTAARAATAGGAGATTCACAGGATTGTGCCTCTCAGGCTGCATCCATCCCAGTAAAACTAAAAGTCAAGTCATGGCCTAGAACACGGGCCCACTTCCCTCTGRCTGCCTGCATGCCTTTCAGCATGTTTTGTCCCATGCCAGCTATCACGTCCCCAGAAGAGCTCAGATGTGGTCTGGGAAATAACAAACTTGCTGCAAATAACGTGGCCATGGCCACTCTGCTCTGAGACAGAAAAAAACTATCCCCACAAACGTGAATCAGCATTTCGCACTCCTGTGGGGACAGAGGGAAAAAATCCTGGCCTCTTTTACAACATGCAAACATAATTTAACACAAAAAGACAAAATTTTTGCATTTTATGCTAGGGATAGGCATAAACATTTGCTGTTTTATAAAAACACATCTTTAAATGTGTGCAAAAGTTTAAGGTCAAAAGCTGATTGATTACACAATTAAACATCCCCATAATTAGGCAGCACTGAACACAAGCGCTTAAGAATCTAATTCTAGATTCAGGTCCTGTAATTTCCATATGTAATTAGCTACAGTAAGCTTTCCAGGCTTTTTTTATTTTATTTAATATCCACTTTCAACTTATTTTGCACTCACAAAATCTTAAATAATAGCTATTACACTTTTGTGGAATTTAGGTATCACTTAGTAGACATTTCCCTATCAACACAACAGATGCTAAGAATGAGATTTTGCAGCACTTGCCTAAAAGCACTGATCATCTGACAGCAGGCACAGATAGGTAGCAGCAAAAGTTAACTTGTAGTGGTACCACATTACCTTCTCAATCCTATATGTGGTTATGCAGTGGGTGTCTACAGGGCTCATTACATATGTTCATTACATATGTTAACTATATACCACTGTAATAAAATGTGCATAAATGCATCTCTGGATTTGAAAAGTTTATTATGCAGACATCTAAGAATTGCTGCTAAAGATGTCCTTGCAAAACATAAATTTGTAAACGCATGACAAAACACAACCTTCCAGGTCCTTATAAAGATTTACAATACAGTATCAATTCTCTGTTCAGTCAGAGAACTCATACATCCCTCTACTCTGTTACATAAAAAAAAAATCATAGAAACAGCATAAACTATGATCTTTTAATGTACAAAACATATTTGAATTGTTTGGTTGTCTTAATGGTACTAATATATTTAAATTGTACCAGTGGAGTTTAATATCTTGGTTGTGGTGTCACATATAGGAAAACTATAAGGCAGTGATATACAGTTAAAAGGATTTGTGTTATTTCTGTTTACTCTTTACAGCAGCTATTAACTATTTTATTTGGAAGCKACACTCTTTGGATATATATTTTAATGCAAAATTCTTTTGATTTTTTTTCAAGTTAATTAAGTCTACTTTTCCAGCATATTTCTATAGTAAAATTTCATCCTATGCATGTATGATTGGCTATTAGTAAACAAATATCACAAATATACAGKTTTTTTTTAATATATATATTTAGCAAGAAAATAATGATCTTGGATTGATATGAAACTGTTCAAACCACAGAAATTTCAGATACAGTGGAGCTTTTACACCAAATTTAGACATATATTCAAAAATTTAGGCATATATTCAAAATCATAAACCTTACAGTCCTCTGTCACCTGCTACTTGACAATGAAGCACAAAAAAAAAAAAAAGTTGAATTAATTGACACTTTAACTAGAAGTTTCCTTAGTATATTTGAGATGCTCTTCTCCATGTAATAGAGTTTTTTTTCTGAACTGGTTAGGGCTCAGCAACCCTGTGAGTAACCTGATGTGGCTGAAGTCTACAAAAATTACATTAGTACGAGCTATTTTTGTAAACAGCTATTGCAAGTATATGTGCGTGTGTGTAAATGTAAACAAAGATGAGTTGATCTACTCTAATTATTAAAAATAATCACTAGTTAGAAATTCAAAAAATGGTGCAAAGAATGTGTTTTGTGTTTTTCTCGCCTGAAGAGGTTTTGCACTTGCCATGGACAYATGTGTTATTATAAGATACTTTAAGTTAGTATCAGTTTTTCTACTGCAACTACTGCACAAGACCCAGCAAAATAAAAAAAAATCACAAAGCAAGGAAAGAGCAAGAAGAAATATGGGGATTAGAATAGTTGATATGAAAGTAGAAGAAAAAGCATAAGCTTTACAGACAAATTYTACTGGTTAAAACACAAGCATTCCTATGAATTGGCACTAGATTTAGGCTCCCACCCAGGTTGGTAAGTTCTATAGCGACTTCTCTTTTTGTTTTCTTTGTATGAGTCAATGATTCTTGAATTATGCTCTGCACAGTGGAACCATCCTAATAGACTCAGTAGCTTACACAATGATTAGGGCACTTAAGTGGAAAATTGAAATATGGTTTTTAATCTACTCACACACAGAAAGGAACTGGACCTCTATCTCACTCTTTGTATGTAATTTTTCTTTAACATAAAGACAGTTGGAAAAGCAGGCAGATTCATTACTAGATTAAAAAAAAACCTCAAACAATAAAACTACAACAAGCAAACAAACAAACCTGACTTTTGCTCAATTGTTTGGAAGACTGAAAGTAAGTGGATAACTGACTTTACMTTGAAACTACAGACTCTTAAAGATATCTGTTTGTATGTCTTCTGAATGAGGCTTTCAAATGGAAGACTTAAGCTTTGTATCTTCACCTAAAGTACTGTGAGCATTAAATCTAAGCATATTCTTGCTCAGTGTTTTGAAATATCTCACCTACAGTCAGTATCTTTAATGCTCCTCTTCTGACCCATATTCACTATTAATGGGTATTGGATATGATTAAGCTTTATTTTAGGTTACAGTCTTTACCAGAGTGAATGAATTGGAATTGTATCTGCTGTGTTGCAAGATGGTTTGTCAGTATGCACATTTATCAGGTATAGTGATAAAGATGCAACTTACAATTTTGCAGCAGCAGTAAAATCCCCTGGGTAATGGCAAAATGTAATGACATAGATGCTGAGTGAGTTGGTGGCACCTGAGAATAAAGAGATTGCTTTATGAAGAGAGAGGTATAAAAATATACACATCACAGTGCTTGTGTCTCTGTAAGAAATTTTTTAAACTGCTATCAGGGAATGCACTATAGAAAACWTACCCTTGTACAAGATCATAAAATTAAAATATATTTATGCTGACAATTTGTATTTTTATGTTATCTGACCTTCCATGAAAGATACAGAGCAAAGTATTATTAGTTTGAATCCAACATACAGAAACCACTACTATATTTAAGATATTTGAAAACATCAGTACATTTTTATGTGTAGTCATCATACAATTTTAAAAGTAAACTAATTAAATCAAAAATAGCTACCCCAAATGATAAAAACCAAAACCCTCCAGATTAAAAAAAACAAAACAAAAAAAATCATCAGTGCATGATAATTCAGATTTTCCCAAAACTTATCTTGGCAGTTTTCCATATCTGGGGCAATGGCTGGGACAAATTCTAGAAACATAAACTGCAAAATTTACATAATAAAGTCTAAACACACCTAAATTTTATAATATAATATTTATAGTGGGTTAAGATAATTATAGTCCTCTGAATAAAAATGTCAAGGATAGCTTACATTATAAAAATTACAAAAATTGTCTTATAAAAAACCATTGTTTTCCCAGTTGGTTATATTTCATTAATATATATTTCATTAATAGCATCATTTGAGCCCTTTTAAATGACGTTTAGTAGGACGACAAGATTTGCAACGTTGAGACTGTTGGTTTTGTTTTGGGGTTTGGGGTTCTTTTTCTGTAAAAACTGTAGACTGAAAAGTGGTCAATCTCCTTTGTTGAACACCATGTAGGTTTTGATGATGACTGACAAAAGGCAAACCATTTTAATCAAACAAACAACCAAGAAAAACCCAAAAAAACCCAAAACAAAACAGGAAAACCCCAGGATTTAAATTTCTATTATTTGATTGAAAGAATTGTCTTGCTAAAGCAATAAACTTCAAAAGCTTTTTTACTTTTCACTTCTTCTGTTAAGCTATAAAGCCACAGTTTTAGAAACCAGATATAGCTCCTATTGTGTGGTTAAAAAAAAAAAAAAAAACAACAACAAAAAAACAACAGTATAGTAATATATGTAGCTTTGGGGGAAAACTCTTCTGGATACTTTTTATTGTTCTATATCCCATCAGAACAACTCCTGATTTCTCTGAGGGACAGTTRAATTGAAAGCCYGAATACAAAAACAAACACCTTTTGTTGCATGTATTAGGATAGAAGCTCTATACATTATTCTCCGCAATATCTTCTTTAGAAAGTCAATCTGGATCATTTCCAGTARTGAAACTACTGTCCATGTAGTAACCACAGATTTAGCTAGGGGAAAATGACAGGTTTTCCAATTTTGGGATAAGACATGTTTTAGTCAAAATTATATCAAAATTGTGCCTGCTCATCACAGCTAATGAATGTCTTGTTAACAAAATGTCACTGCAGAGTTTGAGAAGTGAGCTGTCAGAAAACTAGAAAAGSACTGTCTAAACCAGGCATACAAAATTTGCATGTTATTTGTTCATAGACTYCTTGATTGCTTCCATGTTTCCTATTTCTAATAATTTTACCTAAAAAAAATTAAAGAAATAAATTTTCATTTGGGGTATTGTAGGRTTGCTTGTTGATAGTTGAGAGGGGGCTCTTCTGCAAAGAAAAACAAAATGTTCTCCTTTACATTTTACTTTGTAATCAGGAAAAATTAGTCTATGTAATTATGTTTGCTGACAGGTTGTTCACATTCCTTGAGGCAATGAAATATCATGATACAAGTGCATCATTTTGAAGATGCAGAAGGAGCATTTTTGTTAATAACCTGGATGTGGCCAGAGGTAAGCTCACATTGCAGATAAACTCCAAGGCTTTTGTTTCCATTTCAGATCAAAACCACACTCAACATTTATAGAAAAAAGAAATCTTGCACCTAATTATTCAAATCTTTCATGTAAATGAAAGATAATCTTAAATGCTTGCTTCTGGAGTGCRGGTTTAATAGATAGCATGTTTTAAATTGCAGTAGTTGGCTTTYTGTGAACAACAGCATTAAGTACCAAGCATTTTTTATTTGTTATATTTTTTCAGTAATTTACTGCCATTATAGGTGAAATGAAMTTCAACACCATGTGTTAAATTTGCACTGAAAGGAGAAGTAGAGAGGAGAAGAATGAAAATGTACAAAACTCAAGAGTAAAAATACAGTACAATGAGCAGAAGTTTCTGTGGTAAGAAATCATGCATAGTGGACAAAAASCCAATAGAAATAATGGCACAGGGAAAATGGAACAGGCAATCAATAAGAAACAAGCCCTAATTAATGTAAAATGATGAAAAGAGTACTGTACTGAGGACCTGATTTCCTGTTTTCTGCAATCTGTTTTGTCAGTGTAACAATGATTTAAAAAAAAAAACAAAGAGGAAAAATTAGAAGGCTCCAAAATTAAAATAGAGAATTTACTGAAGGCATGAAGAAAAACATGAAACAAACCTAAATTTTCAATTGTTTCTGATGTACAATACAGAAAGTTTACAAAAAAAAGTGGATTTGCTACCACCCCCTTCCCACCCCCCCAAAAAAAATCCCAAGAACTAAAAACAATTTAAAAAAACCAAAACCAAAACAACCATGCAAAACCCAAACAACTCTCTGAAAGCAGGGAAAATCAGGATGAAAATGTGCAGGCACATAGCCAATAAGATATTTCCTTATGTGATGGACARGTCTAAGACCTGCCTTTTTGGCTACTTGGCAGGACTGAACACTGAAGTGAAGATCAGCTTGGTGTGTTYTTAGAGAGAAGCTGAAAGGGAGAAAAAGATYCTTTCTTCAGTGCTGAAAATWCTCAAASCAATCATATGGTGTAATTGAAGTAAAGCATATGTAGCCTGGACTAAAAAAGAACCCAATGCACCAGAAAACAAAACATAACAAAATATGATCATAAAACCCACCTTATTCCCTACAATTAATTCTTTAAAGATTCTATTTGGAAAGGAAACTCCATTAGTTAAGAGCTATGCTTTAAAATAATTGCATGTATGCTRCTATAAGGCAGCTAATGTTTCTCGTTAGCAATTTTTCTTCCTCTGGAAAATGAAAAGARTCTTAACTTACCAATCATTACACTTCAGTACATGATTTGTTACTTGTTTTGCCAAAATTTAGTGATGCCTCTGAGTTTTCTGGGCAATAAATCATGCYCTGTCAGAAAGAATGATGGCTTAGCCAGAAAAATTACTAGAAACACATGTTAATGACCATTCAATATTAAAAATGTTAGCCTTTATATATACTACTGCTGCAAGTAGGGTGGAAAAATTTCCAAAGTGACTTACAGTGACATCATAAATACTCCACATTAAAAATGGGGAAAAAAGGCTGTTCTATTAGAGACCTTTTGTTTGTATTTTTGATTCTTCCTTAAAAGAAAAAAAATCTTCTTCATGAAATAAATATTTTCCAGTTCTTGTTTGAGAAACCATAATCCTCTCTCTAATCTTCCTGTTTCAGAAACCTCAAGGACTTTTCAGACACCTGAGAAACCAAGTTTATACTTAATTAGGCTATTATACAACCACATTAATCTTCCTGCTGCTATAAAAAATGGTCAAGCTGCTACAGGTATCAGATACTGCAATGATACTGCACTTGCATCTTAAACAAAACAAACCCCCCCCCCCCCGCACAGTAAAGTATTTAATTAATCCTCAGTATATTACACTTGATGTTTTGTGGGCTTTGTACAAAATATTTTCATTACTATTGTCTTTTAGGTYTCTAAAAAAAAGTATTGAAAAGATGATAGACAATGGAAAAAACTAAGACCTTGTGGAAAGTCATCTACAGTATAGCAAGGTTATTTACAGAAATATGACGGTAAAGGACTGAACTTGGTATCTTTAAATTAACTGTGTTTTAAATTCTTTTTAAAGGAAAATTTTGACATCAAAAATGCTACATATTAGTATTTTTTTCATAATAGTTATATCATCATAATAGCTGATTATTTGTGTTTATGGTATATCTAGTCAGCCTTGCATTCATTTCTCATAGAAGAAAAAATAACAATAAAATATGAATTATTTTAGGAGGAGTATTTAGAATTTCTTCAAGATTAACCCATGTAGTTTTATCCCACTGGCAAATAGGAGAGGAGAGACAGCGAAATACAGGGTTAATTGAACTGTCAAATAATCAAGAAAATTGAGTTAACTGCTAGCTCTTCTTACTTGGCTCTGAAAAACATTATTTTCCTGCACGTATCTTCTGTGGGAAAGTTCTTTTGTTGTCAGCTATATGAGGAAGGGTATTGGCAGTGAATGTGATCCCAGCAGTGATGCCCACTGTCACGGTCCCAACAGGGAAAGCAGACTCAGCGTTACTTTTTGAATCACTTCAATATCCTGATTCAGCATTTCTGATATAAGTAATTTAAAGGAATAAATTTAGCATAACAGCAGGTTTGAGTCTAAAAYAAAGGACATCCTTCACGATGAGGCACATTTGACAGGTAGGTTTTAAGCAAACAGCCTTACATACATGCCCACAATCCCTAGTGTAAACATAAAAAATAAATAATGCACATTCAGCATGGCTTCTTTTAAGTAGAAATAGTTTAAAGAAAATTGGTGCATGAAGGAAAAAGTTTCTATAGAGCATCTTTCTATAGAGCTGAATTTAAATTCTTTCTGTATGAATTAGGGATATCATATGAAGCACAGATGAGTGTCCTATAAAAGTGAAGTGGTTCCTTGAACCCTTTGTTTGCTCAGTGTGCCAACACCCTGGGAAAACCGAGAGCCTTGTGCCTGACCAGTCTGTCAGTGTCCCATTCTGGGGACTCCACTGTATTGGAGGGTGATGCAACTAACTTGCTCAGAGATTCCTGCCAACAGTATCAGAATGAAATCCTTTATTACAGTTTAGAAAGGGAGACCTGGATCTCCCTGCCTTTGTCAAATATGTTATCCACAGTTGGCAACTGTTAGCATCCTTGAGAGATTAATGCTAAACAGTTTACAGAGTAAGACACTTTCTTAACAAGCACACTGATAATAGAAAATTRTGATGGATAAARTTTGAAAAATTTTGGTGATAGTAACCATCTGCAAAAAACAAATTCAAAGCAATATAGAGAAAAGCTCAAATAAACAAGGAAAACTAGCTCAAGGTAATCATTTATTGGTCATAAAGTTCTTACCATTAGGTGTTCCCTATGGGAGAGAAGTAGAGGTTCAGCCCTTCTGATCCCACAAGTTATAATGGACTCTAATTTCTAGTCATTCTTTACTCAGTTTTACACAATATTTTTACATTTAGGTGGAGCTTGAGTKACTCTATTCATGCATGCTTTTGTTACTCATTGGTGTAAAATTCTCTCACTTTGCTCTTAAGGTATTATCAATAAAWTCTGGAGTGCTTGCTCAGTGGATACAGTGCTCATGCATCCACTATGTGATTCTATCAGCTCCCCTTCCCTGCAAGGATTACCACAGAGCCTGACCTGGCCATGGTGTCTTCACTCCACTCCACCCCCTACGTCATCCCTCTTAGCATATGTTTAAGGTTTCAGGTTGTGTATTGGGAATGTTCAAAGCATGCCAATTGCATTCCATCCAGGTAGYAGCAATTTCATTTTATCCTGTGGATTCCCTACTGTTACAGCTTCTGTTAGAATGTGAATATAATTTTAGTTTTCTCCAAGTTTGCTCCCAGTCAGATTCCCAGTGAGGASAACAGGACATTGGTTTGTCTAAATRAAAACAAAAAGGCTCTYGTTAAACTACAGGWGTTACATATCTTTATGCAGATGTAGGGTTAAGCCTTGTCTCACTATGATATTCTTCAAGGAAAAATATTCARATGAATATTAAGATGTCTGCTAAGATCCAGTTATTTAGAGATGTCTCTGCTGAATTAAGGTGCAAATGAGACATATTGCCAAAGTCAATARTACAGAWTTTATTTAACAACAAATTCRAGGTAGAGAGTTAAAAAGAAAAGAGACGAGAAAGGCAAAGACCTCAAGCAGAAGAGATACCATCCACGGATCCAGTGCCAGCCTGTTGGTCCTCCTTCACCCCTGGGCTTCTTCASTGTTGCAGGGTCCCAAGATTTTCACTATTTATTGATTTTAGCAAACAAAGAAATTAATGCTTATTGACTGAACAGTTCTCTTAGTCTATTGGTTRAATGATTCCCTCACTTCTAATGTTAAATAACCCCATGCTCAGTCTTTTTCTTCTTCTGAGTCAGTGAGTTTCTTGGTTCTGGTTGTGAGTCCATGATCACAACCTCTGCCTGTCAGAATTGCCTTTTACCCAGTCAGAGCTGATTTCAGCAGAGTTGGCTTTCCTTGTGGCCCATTAATTCTGATTCTTTCTGTCCATTATCAGTGATCCATTCTTCTCATCTGTCTGTATTACCTTCCCCCAGGTCGGAGGTAACAAACAGACAATATTACCATCTTTGTCTTATCTTGAATTCCCAGGTGTTGTAGCTTATCTTCCAGTCCAAGTTCCATGTATCCRGGGAGCCATATTCGGGAATCTTCCTTGGTTATTGTTGGTCTTAGATGTCTTCTGTCTCATAACTTGGGGTGATCTTTGTTTGACCGGGGATCTGTGTATTTGCAGTTGCTTCTTTACACATATTTCCACAGTGGGAGTTGCTGTCTGTATGTGCTAACCAGGCTGTGCTACCCAGATCTCACCTCTGCAAAATGCCTGAGCTGCCTGATAGCTTCCTCTGATCAAATGACAGGCTTGGTAGTTGAAGGGAAAGCAGTGGATATTGTYTWCCTTGGCAAGTAAGKGTTTTGACMCTGTTTCCCATAAGATTCTCATAGACAAGATACTGATGTATGAGGATTGAACTGGATTTAAAAGTGGCTGAAAAGCCAGGCYCAGAGGGTGGTGTTCAGTGACATAAAATCTAGCTGGAAGTCAGCATCTAGCCAGAGACTAATACTGGGCTCAATCCCATTCAACATCTTTGTTATTTAGTCGTGTAATGGAATAGAGCACATCCTCAGGAAACCTGCTGATGGCACAATACAAGGTGGAGTGGCTGATATGCCAGAGAGTTGTGCTGCCATCCAGAGTGACTTTGACAGGCTGGAGAAGTGAATTGACAGGAATACAATGAAGTTAAACAAGGGGAAGTTGAACAGGGAAAATTCAAAATCCTGCACCTGGAGAGGAACAACCCAAGGCACCACCCAGAGGGAATACTGCTTGACAGAAAAGGCATTGGGTTTCCGGCTGGTCACCAAGTTGAACACAAAGCAGCAATGTACTCTTGTTTCAAAGCAGGCAAATGGTATCCTGGACTGCTTTGGGCAGAGCAGGTCAAGGGAGATGATCTTTCCTCTCTRTTCAGGACACCTGGAGTCCTGTGTGCAGTTCTGGGCTTTCCTTTACAAAAGAGACGTGGTCATACTGGAGACAGTATGCAAAGGGCCATGAAGATGATAAAGGGACTGGACCATTTCCTCCAGTGAGGAAAGTCAGAGATAGCTGAGACTCTTCAACCTAGAGATGGCTCATTTAGCTGAATTTTTTAAAAAAAACTTAATACCAAAAAAAAACCCCATGAATGTTAAAGTAGATGACCAATGTAATTTAAAGTTTCTTTACCACTGTTAACACAGTTGCAAGTGTGGCCTGAAATTAATACTGAGTTCCACTACAGTTTTCAATATTTTAGCTCTTGCTCTCCCTGGTGGATCTGCTTAACATAGCGACACTAATGCCTTCATAAATCTAGATTTTACTGTAAGGAAAGGTTAATTAGCACATTTTCTTCACCTCCAGTAAAAGTCTATATTTATGGCAGTGATGTTTTTAAGTTAAAAGAAAATTCAGCTACTATGAACCAACCCCCCAGCTAAAAGAACTTAGATTTAAAACTTATTATAATTATAGTTCAAAAGACACATATAAATTACTATTTATGTTTACTGGARCAATGTGGCAAATTAAGGGGACAATCTGAAAATTAGCYACATTAAAGCAAATTATTCTCTTTCCTTAAATAACTACTGAAAAAATAAAGGAAAAAAATATCAGAGAAGAAATTAGGTTTCTAAGTGTTAWTTCTTTTAGTGATTTGAGAGTTAGTATCTATAGATTCTGGGATCCTATAAGGCTTTTTTCAATGCTCTGTGAAGACAGAAATTATTTTTCTAAGGCTTGTGAATTGGGGACAAACTGTATACATAGTGAGTGGTTTTGAATTTCTGTTTCTTTAGTTAGACAACAGCTGACTCAAGGTCTCTGATGCCATTTTTTTTTTTTTAGCTGCTACATAAAGCAATACATCTTAAATTAGGAGAATACCTAATACCCCTAGCAGAATATCCTCTATAGTTCTAGCATTTATGAATGTTTCATTACACCCTTTCACCACGTCTTACCCTGAACACAGATTGCTGGTATTCAGTAATGTTACCACTTTTTTTTTTGAGCCTGTTTGCCTAATAGTGACAAAACTGATTTCCTGTTTTGTCATGATGGAAGGAAGATACTACTCCTTTCACAAAGAATTGTGCTATCATACCTTTGCACAGGGAAGCATGACCTTCTGTTATTTATTATTTTGCTTAGCTAATCATCTTCAATTCACAGTAATTCAGAGTTGGATGGGASCGCCCACAAGGATCATCAAGTCCAGCTCTTAAGTGAATGGTTCATGCAGGGACTAACCCCACAACCCTGGTGTTCTTATCACCTTTAGAACCAYGCTCTAACCAACTGAGCTAATCCTGAGGTCACATCATTAATAAACATGTAGGAATTCTGGAACAAATAGCATAGGCCATTTCTGGAAAGTAGGAATTCCATGAACAAATGGCATAGGCCTAGATGAAAAAACAGGCTTTTTGAAAAAAACACGGTAAATATTGGTATGGTTTGAGAGAAAGGGGGACACAGCTTCAGAGGAGATAAACCCATTTGGTTCTGGGGTGAAATGAGTCATAAAGGTTTGCAAGTGAGTCCAGCAGAGATAATTACATATTAATATTTCACTGTTAAACAGGGCACTAAATAATTTTGTGAGCTTCTGAGCTTCYCCTTCGATACACTTAGATACCTAAGGAGAAATTTTTTTGCTAAGTCTCCAACATAAGAGTATATTCAATCAATAAATACCTACCTGAAGATTCTTCCAACTTTTCTGTATTCCAGTTCTTAACTGAATGAAAATTTCAAACCGTATAACTTTCTCAATATCTTTTCAGCACCTTGGGTTTCATTTCATTAATGAGTTCTGTGCAAGTACAGGTTATTTTTCTAGGCAATGATTTATGCAGTATTTCTGCTCTGACAGCTGTAGGTAAAATAACTATAAGGAGAAAACTAAAATGCAACAGAAAATAATCATTGCTGTATCATGGCAAGGTGATATTTAATTAAAAAATAAGCTGTTTTAATTAATTAATTCATTCATTCATGGAAATACGGATCCTTCTTGATAGACCATTTAGAAATCTTCAGCATCTGTCCTAGGGTGACGTTACGATGTTTGTATCCCCAGTCGTCTGTTGAATTTGTGTGGGATGTTTTATTCTGTGCACCGTGGTGTTGGGTCTGGGGGGAGGGGGAGGTACAGTTCTTTTTTTCAAAGGCTCTGCTCCTCTGAGTGACCTTGAACATCTGGAGTTTTTGATAACACACAGAATGAGACAGAGAAGTTTTTTCTTTCTTTCTCTTTTAGCAGCTTGCTTTCACTTCTGCTTCTGCTTCTTTAGTTAGTTAGGATAGCTAGCTAGTTTTTTTCCTTCGACTCTCTTTTTTTTTTTTCCTTTTTTTGCCTTTCCTGGGAATTTTTCTAATCTCTCTGGACTGAGAACATGAGGGAGCACCAGAGGGCTCACACCTGGGACCCACCAAGATACCAAGATCCACCTTGTGCCGCAACTTTTTCCAGTACTAGAGAGAACACAGCCACCATCTTCAGGGGGGATCTTCTGCCTGAATTCCGTCATCTCTCCAGAGCAGCACCAAGTCCTTGTCATTGGGTATTGTTCAATTTAYTGTGCTGGGGAGTGCTTGACTTGTTGAATAAACAGGTTTTTTTTCCACTTCTCTTTCTGAGGAAGTTATTCCCGAACCAGCTGGGGTGGGAAGGGAGGGAGAGCCCCTTAGGAGGTGTTCGCCCGAAATTGCCCTAAACCAGAATAGCATCATAGTCTAAAAGGACACTAAGGATTTTCCAACAGCTCTAACAAGACTGACAATCCTTTCTGTTTYCCTTTCTATTTACGCCTTTCTACTCTTTCTTTATTTTCTGGATAYAATGAATACATTTAAATATTGGACCTCTTGCATTAGCATTATTATTCAGCTCCCTTCAGAGAAAACATATTTCTAGTTTTAAAGCTTTMATACATATTATATTCTAATGCATCTAGTAGCAATTTAGAATTTCTTGTTAATAAAAAGGAAAAGCAACTAAACTTTGTGTTGGGCAACATATTAATACTTTGAAGAAACTTCTTAAGAAAATTCTTGGAATAATTAAATTGTCAACAGCTAAAAGCATCAAAACCAGTTTTTGCTGTTCACCATAATTGCCTCAGCAGGAAAAAAAAATATCAATATTGCTTTCTGAAGTTCAATGCAGTTTCCATTCAGTGCACTCTTACTTTGATTTTCTAATACATTACTTTGAAACCTATGGGCTGAGACACTCATTACTTTTGACTACAAATGGCTGCAAAATTGATGGGAAAGCTGATTTAGACAGCATACTCAATAAAAAGCCCCTTTTAAGATGTTTTAATGACAAAATCTTGGTAGCCAAGAGTCCATGTGTCTTTCCCGCATAATATGAAAGCAGAATTCTGTTTTGCAGTTTTTGCCTCCCACAGAGATAGAAGTAGATTTGAAAATTATAGTCACATCTCCAACATAGTCATATTCACTTTAAAACCTGTACTAGACAGAGAAATATATCTCACAATTATTTTAATACTTATCATAAAGGTGTTTGCMTATGTTGGAAATAGAGTTAAAAAAAGGTGCAAATAGAAAAAATTAGATATGAGRAACTAAGTGAATAAAAATGCAGAGGCAGTTTCTGCACATAAACCATACCAAGGATAGAATGGTCAGAGACTCAAATCAGTAAACAAATATTTATATATATATTCAAAATAAATWTTTATATATTATTCTTTTTATGTATTTTCAATCAGCTACAGCAATCAGGATGTTGATAGATATAAGGAATCCTGAATTTACTGTAGAAGATTATTTGCAAAACTTATTRAAATTAGATTTACCTAGCTTATTTGKRGAGAGTTTTTGTCTCTGTAGAAATATTGAATCTGTATCTGAATTCATCCTGTGAATAATMACTTTTTTCCACTCAGAAAATGTTTAAATTGCTTTTTAAATACAGAGCTGAATGAGCATAGCTTATAAATGATATTTTAGAAAAGAAAGGTCTTATCATTAAGTATTTCTATAGTCATTACAACTGGAGTATTATGCATGTAGAAAAGAAATGGCACATCTAGTTCAGAGATGAAAAAYATAATTTTAACTATTTCTACACAATGGAAGAGGAGACAGAAATATTCAATACCTGTACAAGTTAAAAGGAAATCACAGGAATATTCCAAAATTTTCATCACTCAAAACATCCTCTGCAATATGAGMTATTTCAGCCTTTTTGTTCACCTCTTGAAGGGTTTTTGCAGAAGGCAGAATGCTGATGTAGAGAGACAAAATATGAATTTTAGATGTCTCAATTAAAAAAAAAAAAAAGAGTCTATAGAGAGTTATGCATTTTTTTTCACTGGTTTTCAATATATGAGAACCAATTAGGATAATTTTCTGGTATTATGTCTTGCACTCCGTGTCTTGCAGTAAGAGGAAGAGTTATTAAAAAAAACAAAAACAAAAACAAACCCAGAAGGATGAATAGTCAGTTGCAAATGTTTAAAATTTAGATTTCTTACTTTATACTTTCAATGTTTATMATTTGAAAAAAGTGCCACCTGTTCTTGCAAAAATATTTTAATTGCTTGTGAAGGAATCAAGGCTATGTCAGATAGGTTTATACTGATAGGCTGAAGAAGACCTTTCACTGCATACTCTCCTTACTACTTATTTAGTCACAAACTTACCATTTTAGTATCATAATGAATGTCTTAAACATAGATATCCTTGTGAAATATTAATATATATGTTATTTATAATTTGTAATTGCAAACAACCCTATACTTAGCATTTCAATCATATATGTATACAAAGCTTGTAGATCCTTAGMGTTATATCTTTTATTCTGAGGCTAGATTTAATTTTCAGTGAATCACCAGGTATACAAAGTCTCAATGCAATCAGTGAAGAATGTCTAACTAAATAAATTTTGGTCTAAATGTTGGTRAGTCTCTTCCAGGGAAATGCTGGGAGCTACTTGTCTTTTTCCATTGGCTATACTGTGGATTTACCAAGTTTCAACCSTTGCATAATATAGTATCTTTAAAAGGATTATGAGGTACAGGGAAAACTATGGGTCTGAGCTTTACCCAGTCAACCTGGTTAGTTAACACATATTATTTTATTTCCAACAAATGAAAAAATGAGCTATGAATAGTGACTTATAATGATACACAAAATTTGTGACTTATAAACAAATATATCAGTTATAAATGACYGTTAAAACAGATCTGGGCAGGGATTGGACTAGCAGATGTCCATGTGCTCTTCCAAATGAAACTGTCCTGACTCTACATGTATGGAAGTCTTTGCTTTACAACCCTGTAATACTACAAAATATCTTGACAGGAGATGTACTTTTACAGAAAGTGCCCCATAAGCATTTTGTTTAATGGTATTAAAAGCAGCACTCAAATTAGCATGAACTTCGAAGATGTAGCAAATATTCAACCATATTCAAAAACTTTTAGATTGTGTTATTGGGACAACATGATAAAAGCAGTTCAGTATAAAAAAGGTAATTAATTAGACAACAAGCTGCTAATATTGGGCAATTTTTATGGAATGAAACAGTCATTGAACACAGTGATGTGAAAAAGGTTTACATTGCTATTCTGAAAAGAAAAAAATACAAAAACAACAAACTCAACCATTCTGCAAGTGACAAAGTGTGGGAAGCATACTGTGTTTACAGTCACCTTGTTTTATTACYGGGGGAATACTGATTTTACCCTGTAAGATTTCCAGTTTCACAAAGTACACTTAGTCTCTTAATGTTGATATGCCAAATTGAAAGTTAATGTTGATGCAATTACTTGTATGATGCTCTTRCAGTCTTGTTTATCTCATAATGACTCACTGTCTTTACTACACCATGATCAGATAGGGAAGTGCTATGAACAGAGATGACAGTAAACAAGACATCAAATGCAGATATCAGGGTTTTGGTGATTTTCTTTTTTTTTTTTTTTCCCAGAGACTCTGAAGAAGTCAGAAACCCAAAGTCTTTTTACACAGCTGTCAGAATTAGTTCTTCCCCTCTATTATACACATTGTACACAAAATTGTGTACATATGCATGTGCATGCATACATATGCACTTTATATATATACAAGCTCACACACAAACACACATATGATTTTGCTTTTATTTTTCTTTTCTGGGACTTATTTCCATGTCCCAGAAAAGTAATTTTCTAAGAATGTTGTTCATTGCAGAAAATAATAACAGGCCTGAGCATCAATGTCAGAATCCAACAGTCTCTGACTAACTTAAGTACTTCACCCTTGGAGGGTGTACTACTAAATATCAAATTCACTTAATTTAAAGATAGCTGATATTACATGGTATTTCTGATTTATGTGTTGTAATATGAGTGATACAGAGTGATACAATGACACAACAAAATGCATGTTACACTTGGCAAGATACTGCAATTGCAATATACAATGCAATCACCACAACGATGGGGTTCCCATTACTGGTCTTCATGATGTGCTCACTCTCACAGTGCTGGGCAGATCCAGTCACCAGAGGGAAAAAAGTGTTGAAACCATCTGAAGCCACTTGCTCTCATCAAAGTTCTTATCCTACTTGTGTGGTTTGATGCCCTATGTTAGACTGATCTGTGTGCRTACACAGCTTCCCTGTTGGTCTGGCTAAGTAGGGGAGACATTCGCAGTCTTCTGAGTGTGAATGAACAGTGAATGAACTCAGGGMGACATTTACAGCAGCAATTGATACACCCTAAGACAAAAGCCACCCTCAGCTGTTGTCAYTATGCTGTTGTCACACTGACACAGGCTGTTGTTGAACATAGTTTCAGCAACAATATATCTGTGTTTTTCAGATTAAAATTTGAAAAACCTTCATAATGTAAAGTAGGCAATTAATGTAATGTAGAAGAGTTTTTTTTTTTCCCAAGCAGAAAGCTAGTCTGACAACTTGAAAAATCTTTAAGAGGAAGGAACTGTTATCCTTTAATTGAAAATTGGATACAGCTTTATTCTACCCTGATGTCTTCAGAATTCACAGGCATGCATTTTCAGAAAACTTCTTGTTTCTATGGACAGCTCAGCTATTACTTAAAAAAAAAAAGCAATTACAAACAATCATAGAAATGACTAGGCTACGCAGCGTGTCAGCCCAGAGGCCCATCAGTCTAGCATTCTGYCTTAAACAGGAGCTGAAAGGAGATAACTGTGAAACAGCATAGTAATAGGACCCACATGCAGTGATATTTTCCCAGACTATTCTGCAACCCTCCAGCTATCTGCAAATTCACAAGCCTGAAGTGATATTTTTGTTTTCTAATGGCCATCAAGGGAATTATTTCCTCCATAAATTTATGRTAACCATAATGCCTTGTGACAAGGAGATCTGCACCTTAATTATACACAGCGAGAATCTACCAAGAGGTAGTTGGACTGATTTCTGCTATTTTTTAATAGTCAATAGCTAGATCTGTGTTACTGTGTACTACTTTTYCCAGTACAGACTTCCATTCTACTCTATAGATTCTTAATTAATTCATTAACTATCCTTAGCTATCTTTCATGATTCCTGTAAGAAAAATATTTTAAAAAATTACTAGCTAGATTCATGCAGATGGTATAATTGATATATTCTGATGGATTTTCAGAAGAAATGGTTTAGCCTAACAGCAAGGAAATGATTCTTACATCCAGATTATTTTTTGGTCAAACTACGTGAGATGGAAACTTATTSTAAACTCTTCAATGAAAAATGAGAAGAGAATAAAAAATGCTTTCTACAACAGAGTTCTTATTTTCTTTATAGCTCATGCTGTCAGCAATGTTCAAATAAGAATACTCTTCGCCTTGTAATGGAGCTATTTGTCATTTATTTTTTTCTGATTTTATTTTCAATATAACTTTCAAGCTTACAAGTAGCTACCACAAGGTTAATCATTGTATTGTGCTCAGGCAGCTTGTTTGATGTTGCACTTTTTCATAAGCTACCTATATGATTTACAAGTTTAATTCCCACTTACATTAAATGAAACAGTCCTGTGAAAGAAGACAACGAGATCATGTTGTGCCCACAAAAAAATTTTCCAAATTCTACCCTTAAAAATTACAATTATTTTCTTGTGTATGTGAAGTGTTCTGTTTTTTTTTTTTTTTTTCTTAGAGGCAATCACTATTTAATTATTAATGAAAATAGAAAATATTTAGAAAGGGAAACTAAGACTTATGTACCCCATAGCTGAAATCTGATGAAGTTTAAACTTTGATTATGGAGAAAAAGTTTGAACCTGAGGCTATGGCTGTATTTTATATTGCTGAATAAAACAAAGGCAGRCATAAATCTGTGGTTCCAGACATAAGTGCATGGATAAATTCAAGTTAAAACTAGATAGATAACAGGGGACACAGTCAACAATATTCTGTCATTGGTCCAAATTTCATCTCAGTTCATGCAGTACTGATACCCTGGCTCTTGCCRCATTGTTCTTTGACCAAGATCATTGTCACAGACAAATTGCCAACACTCTGCCCCTTGACATCCTGATCCTTTCCTGATAGCAGCAGTATGGGCAGGATGCCATTCACATTATCCATGTGGTGTGATACTCTCAAACCACTTTGGTGGAGTTGGAAGGTGRTGCAACTCTTAGGTGTATTAAAGAGGCATTTGCCTGTTGGCTGTTGCTGCCAGATTACCAGGATACTAAGTGTCCCAAGCACTCTGTCAGAACCCTAGCATCGCTTATCATCCTGTATTTTCTATCAGTGATTGGGCGAGTTGTATGTTCATGTTGTTGYTCATCTTTCTTACTGCCTCAAGAAAGCTTTATTTTTCTTCGTACATGTTGTCAGATCYCCTTACTTTTCCAACCAGAGGTACCTAGTTATAATTGTTATTTTTAAAGATTTTCATGCCAAAATGTCTGAAATGTGATGCTTCCACTGTATGCATTAAGCAGTGCTTCTAAAGAAGAGGACATATGCTGTGAGYCATAGGGCAAGACACCAGAACATGTGAGAATGTGCGAGGGTAAAAAGCATTCTGCCATTAATGGTAGAGGACTATGTAAAGGTGAAAGGGTCACTCCTGTTGAAGAGGCATCCTGTTGCCTTTTGGAGGCTGTAACTGAAGGGAACTGTTCACCAAGCCATGCCCATTATTTTCTTGGGAAAACAACTGAAATGGCTCAATGAAATTAATCGGTGTGGAAGTTCTGCATCTAGTGCCTGACCTCATTCATTGATGATTTTTTCCTGCTCAGATCCAATTCTAATGTTTGATGGTGTCGCCAAGACCCCAGAATGGTTTAGTGTCACCAAAACAAGCAATCCTGTTCTCTTCAAAACCTCTTTGCTCCTCTACTTTCTGTAAAGCTCCTTCCYTCATGCAACTGCACACTTTTAAGTCCAGATTCTTATATGTTTTACTGACTCAATTTCCAAAGGAATATTGACAGTTTTGATTCTGTTTGGTAGCTTTTGTTGCTTAGGGGATTTTTCTTTTTATATTGGACATTTTGATTAAGGAGAGAAATATTACCACAAAAAACATTTTGAAACAGTTCAATTTTTTTCCCACCAATATGAATTGTTAATGGATTTCTTWAAAAAAAAAAAAAAAGATATCTGAGTTGCCCAGAAAAAAAGAAAATTACTCTGCATATTGCTTGTCTCTTGAATTTTAAGAATAGAATATAGCTGTGGAAAAGATAAATGACTTGACTTACATCCCAGCTGCAGTTCATTGATTTCCTTTTTAGTCTAAAATTAACCTTTAAAGACACAGAGCTGTACTAAAGCTCAGGAGAAAGTTGCCTGTTGTGGGGATGTGACTGTCAACACAAGAGCAGTAAAAATTGTTTAAGTCATTAGGAGTAAATACGGTAACTGTATGTGTGAGAAACAAACATAATTTGCTAATTACAAAAACTGAAAACCAACTAATAAATGTTTMTGCACTTAGTAAGAATTTATTTAAATTCTTCTATCTGGTTTGTAATGAAAGAACAGCTTGACTGTACATGGTTAACATTCTGTCATTCTAACATGACTATCAAGACAACTCTTCCTTCATTAATCATAGCTTTAAAATTGAAAGGAAAACTAAAGAATAAGTGATATAGCATGTGAAATAAAATTAAACAGAATTAAATTCTTGAAAATTTTTCATAATTTAAAGGAAWAGATTACTATTTTATATAGCAACAACAATATATTTTTATTAAATATATTTTCAGATTTTAACCTTCTGCAACATCTACATTAAGTTTAGCTTTCACTTTTCAAAGGTTTTGCATGAAAGAAGAACATGGTGCTAATATTTTTAGTAAAGCATTAAAGGTTTACACCAACAGAGGAGTAAGGATTATGAAATACTAATTATAATTGAGTACTTATTAGGCATTCCAAGCACCACTAATATTTCTAACACACAAGCCAAACTCTACTGATGTTAATTACATTAATCATCTCATTATCTTCTCTGGGACTGGCATAAATGAGCTAGACAATTAAGGTGGTTCCTTTTTTCACAGAAATATCTGTACAACAAACAACATACAGATTAGTACTGATGGATGTATTAAAATAAAATCTCATTACTTTTCTAAATCACYTAATTTTATTTTCCTATGGAGAAAGAACAAATACAATATTTCCACAGTATACAAAATACAATTTTCTGTTTWAATTAACTTTTAGAAATTCTGGCTCAATGAAAGTTCTTTTTCTCACTTTTTTCCTTTTCTTAAAAAAAAAAGGCAAAAAATCTTTGTAATGGAATTTTCTAGATGAACTTGTAAATCCTTAGTTTATTCTGCAATACACAGAAAAATTTATAATGGAAAACATAATATTGTCCTATACAGCCAAAAGAAAGAAAAAACCCAAGCAGAGAGCATAGAGCTATTGGTGGCAAAATGACCAATGATMACTSAACCCATCAAATTTTTTTTAGCACTGCTTGTCTCTTAGGATGCCATCTAATTTTTGCTGCTTTTTCAATGTTTTTTTCACTCAACAGTTCTGTCAATTCTGCATGTTCATGAGTCTCTGCACAATCAAATGTTTATTGACATCTGCTCTTTCTTTTTTGTCTCCTTTTCCCCTCCTCTCCACCTTGCACAAATCTGACTTGCACTGGGGTTTTATTTTCACTGTGAAGCCAAGAATACAGTAATTTGTGTTTTAAGTCTGAGAAGCTTTTTTTCTTTTTTAAATACACTTTTGAAATACTTATYCTTTCCCTTCCCATCCCTTCCCATCCCTTCAAAAATCCAAACAAAAGGAGAAACCCAACCAGAGCTGTTATTATTATTAGATTAGAGAGTGGGAATGYTCAAGAGACTTCAAAACAAATGTTGTCAATTTACTGACAACTTCATCTGAGGTGGGATATTCATATGTATAAAAGAAATTCCAAAAATCARTGAAAGATTATATCATAGGACCAGATTCCAAAGAAAGACTGTACTTCTGCTATTTGTTGTAGTACCTTGGCCGATTTAAAGACAAACAAATGATATTTTATTGGGCCCTGACTTTTCAAAGAAAAAAAAAAAAACCACAAAAAGAGAGCATTCTAACAATATTCAAATTTTCTGATGACTAATGTTTAGAACTGTGAGCACTGTATAGTCTATTAGGAAAAAACAAAAACAACAGAAGAAATATTTCAATATTTCACTAAAATAAAAAAGTGAAATTTCTCTTTGTTCATTTGTAATTCAACTAGATATATTTTTAGAAAAAAAATCCAAACATGTCTGTCAGTAGTCCACATGATTATTTCTGCTGTTGATATATCACCTCAAAGAGATAATTTTTTTTTCTTCTACTTTAAACTGTTTTCTGTTATCACTTGTTCATTTTGTGTGCAGATATATATTCCTATATATATTCTATACATATGAATTTCAAACTATTCTGGAACTGTTTTGGTTAATCTGCCATAGTTGAGTAAGTGTTACATTTTAACATTTTCTTTTTGTAATGTAGATATTAGAACTGGCCAGGCCATTCTATTATTATTTCCACTCATGAATAGTGAAGAAGTACCCTTCTCATCACTCAGTAGTATTCTCTTTATCCAATCTTTAATCTTTGCAAAAATCACACTGGCATAGTCATTTCTATTTCAGTCAGATTGTATTGATTTCTTTGTCTTATTTCAGATAGTTCCAGAAAATGTAGTTTCTTATCCTGTTTGATATTTAAAACCCATGGAAAACTTCTATTGCTGAAATGATTATTTCTCCTCAGAAGAAACAAAGGCTACTCTTAGAGTGTGCATTTTTCAGTTCTTTTGCTTCTTACAGCTAATATTGCAACATAAGTGCTACCTTTGAATTATAGTATATTGCTAATGTGTTTGAGAAAAGTCSCTTTGAAGTCTGATGAAAAGACCACAGGGAGAACCTTTTATAATATTTCTTATATGGATTTCTCTTATAATAATTGATTCTTGTCCACAAAATGGAAACTTCTTGTTGCCATGGCTCATACAGGTTTTGCTGTTAATTAGGTACCAGTCTTGATGAAATTTAAAATTGTGTTTTACTGATGTTACAATGTTATTATTATCACAAATTTGGGGTCCCAAGTACCAATCTCTCTGTCTTAGCACTATGATGAAAGAAGGAAACAAACCATAAGAAGGAGATATTTCTCAATTTCTGTAATTTTTTTCAACTTAAATGTATCAATATATATGTATCTAGTCACATATGCACAAAAAACATTGGGTTTCAGCTGCTATCATTTAACATAATTTTTATAGAAAAAACTAGAATTCTTAAAGTCTTTTGGGATTTTTAGCTCCTAATAATTTGGGTAGGTTTGCTYTTACTTTTTTTTTCTTATGACATTAGTAACTATTAGTGAATATTTGAGCATCCAAACCCAAATATTTCCGTTTTCAGAATATTTCATGAACTTAAATGAGATAAAGGAAGTTAATTGTTAGATAGGAAAAAAACTGAAAGTCATGATGACAAAAAACAGCAGAGAAATGAAGATCAAACAAATAGTATAGATTCAAAGCATAAAGYTTTTTTGTTCTATAAATAGTTTTTGTTCAGTAAATTCTGTAGCACTCAGTCCACAGACCTAGTTTTATAAAGGATGTAAAGTAGATGATAACACATTCCTTCCCCCTCTAAAAGTGTATCCTTTATGAATYAGTTTTGCTACATTCTGTAATATCATCAACTTTTGGTTTTTGGAGAACAATTTGGCCTTATATCTAATTACTGAAGYATAGAGCAAAGAGTTTACTGAACGAGAGTGTTTACTAAAGATATTTGATGTTTAAACCATTACCCTTTAATTATGAAAACACTAAAGAATCAGTTCTGATGTTTATAATTGATTTTCAGAAGAAAATMATCTGACAGGTGCATTTGAAAACTTAGTTCTTATCCCCCCTTTGGTCCAAAGTGCTGCAACATACAGTGGCTCTGACACAAACATCAGTGGTGATTTCTTCAGTGTCTCTTGCTTGTTCTTCAAACAATGTAAAGATATTTGGGGTTTTTTTCCTAAGATATTGCAACATGACAAAGAAGAGCTGCTCAAATGAAATTTCTCATTTTTGAAAAGTCTCAAAAACATATTAGTGAAAAATATTGATTCAAATTTAAACAAAAATAGATAAATTATATATATTTTTTTTTTTTTTGAGTATAACACTCTTCTTGTAGAAAACAAATATTCCTAAATTTTGATGGTTGAATGTTCAGGTTCATTTAAGGTCTTTAACTTTGGGATGTAATGGATCCAAATTTTCAAAGTSAGAGGTTTCTTRTATTAAGTAACAATCRGGTGATTTTTRTATTTTGTATTTTGCATTTTATACACCCTCAATAAAATGCACTGAGAGGTAAGAAGTTAATCACTTTATAAAATAAGCCAGTGCCACAGTGTTCACAGGTGCTGTGACAGGCTGTTTACCTGGTTAGCCAGTAGGAAYGACTCCAGGCACAGTCTGACTCTGCATTGTCAGCCTGGCAAGAGTCCAGTCCCTCCTGGGCAGCTGTGGGTACATTTATCCAGGGAGAAGCAGAGTTCAATAGYATGGCACCTGGCTTCAGTGTCAGGAAAATGGTACTGGATGTGTTTAATTTATTAGCCCTGACAAGTATGATTAAGTACAAAAGAGTAGATGCATTTTATTCCTTGAAATAGGCTTTAAAGTTAGTTGAGTTTAATGGAAAAGAACCTTTTAAACTTACTGGCATGTAAAAAGGCACAGAGCAATTCCATCTAAATTTAGATCTCTAGCAGCTGCCATCTAAGCTATCCTACTCTCTCATTATGGCTAAAGGAGAGAAATAARTATCTCCACATCTAATTTATGGTAGCTGTCTATCTTATAGCAACCTGAAATTTCCTCTGTGGGTGTTTATTTTTCTCTCACTGATTACAAAGTGATCCTTGTGCAGATTCTGAAGGTTAACTTTTAGAGCTCTAAGCATTTCTTCGAAATTAATCCTAACCTGAATTAGCTGTAAACTTTTTGAAGGTAAAGTACTAGGAGTATTTTTCTCAGATGTGTGACAACATCATTCAGTTTCTGCTGTTTCACTTAGTAGGAAGTGAAAGTTTGAAACTAGGTTCACTAAGCAAAGATGTTAAAACTATTTAACCTAGAAKCATACTTATACTTTCCTTTTTGTTTGCTTTGTTTATCTTTGAATCATGGATTTTAGTAACTTAAAGGGCATATGTATAAAATATTTATCATCATTATGATCACAAGAAATACTCGTATTTTTAGGGTTTGTATATAGAATAAAAATMTTGATAGAGTGATGAGAGCAGATATATCTGTGGTAAAACTGTAAATGGTTTCATATAAAAAATTCTGCTCTGGCAATTTTTTCACTTGTAAGTCAGACTGAAATGCCTATCATTACATTTTGTATAATTTCTCTGTCATTTGTAGGATCAGAAAAATTACTTTCAAAACTTTGATGATCTTATCACTGTGAAAATCTCAAATCAACATCACCACCTTCTCATCTTTTGACTGAGAGCAATCTCCATACTACTATAATGGTAGGGTAAAAAGGCATACCAGCAGCACATACTGTGATTTTTTGAARTAAAAAAACATCAGCGGAAAAGTTAAGAAAATGGACAATAGAAATCATATATTTCCACTTATGGAGATACCCATGAATAGTGATCAAATTTGGCCTAAGTTATATTGACCTTTTCAGAATTTAATTAAGGAGAATATTTTCTTATCTTCAAGACTAAACCACCATTATTAGATTGTTTATGTTTAATTTCTTTAATTTTTTTTATTCTTCTGGGTTTTTGGGGGAGCTGCTTTTTGTTTTGTTTTTTTTTTTTTTTTTTAAATAATTGCATTAGCCCACTTTAGATTTTACTGAATAGTGGAAAAATCACAAAACAGGTTGGGTTGGAAGGTACCTTAATGTGCAGCTAGTTCCAGCCACCATGTCATAGGCAGGGATAGCTTTCATTAGATCAGGTTGTTCAAAGCTCCATCCATTCTGACCTTGAACATTTCCGAGGTATAAAATGAATAAAACTCTTTTACAATCTTTAGAAATTGTAAATTTCTGAAGCTGTAAAAACTAATAAAATCCCCTAAAACACCCCTAAAAGTTGTGCACTAAATTCTGGGTTATGTCAACTGACTCTATAGGTCCTGGATCTGTGTTCAAAGGTATAGCACTATTCTTTACATCTCTTGATTTTAAAATTTCTCCTTTCTGCACAAGATTGACTCTAGGATAGTCTCAATTATTTGACCTCTTTCTACCAACCCTGATGGCTGGCCTGCCTTGCCAGTACCTAAAGCTTGACAGGAATTATTAGAATTCAATTCTAAGATAGAATTGAATCAGAAAATTCATGCCTTATGTACMTTTGATAAAAATGACAGTTGCTTGCCCTACTGACTTACCTGAAAATCTGCAGTGTCATTAGAAGTATTATCAGTCCCTAACTCTAAATGCTGTGTATTCAAAAAAAAAACCATTTCACTTTCCCCCAGTGTATGTTTGAACCTGGCTGTATGCCAGGCACCCAGCAAGCCACTCTATTACTGCGTTCCTTACCAGGCCAGGGGGAGAAAAGATGAATAAAAAACATTGTGAGTCAAGATAAAGGCAGGTTACTAACCCAGAAGTGAACTTCTTGAGCACACAAACGAAAATAAAACCAAAATTTTATTCTCTTCTTCCCATCAGTAAGCAATGTCTGGACACTGCCTAGGAAGCAGAACTTCAGCACATTGTGGTTACTCCAGAGGGCTAATGCTATAAATAACAAATTATGAATGATCGTCTCCTCCATGTTYTCCTTCTTTATCTCAGCTGTTATTGCTGAACATGTCATACAACATGGAGTACCCCTTTGGCCACTTTGAGTCAGCTGTTTTGGTTCTGTGCCCTCCCAACATCTTGCCCATGCACAGACTTCTGGTGAGAGTGGAGTATTGGAGAGAGCTCTGAGGCTGTGCCAGCCCTGTTCAGCAGGAGTCAAAGCACTGTGGTGTTACCATTGCCTTTCCAGCTACCAATGCAAAGCACAGAGCTGTGAGGGCTGCTGAAGGGAAAATGAACTCCATTTCAGCTAGACAAAACACACCCAGAATTAAAAAAAAATATATATAATAATGAATTCAGAACAAGAACAATAAAAATTTTAAATAACCACCAAAAAAGAAAAAATGTGCTTTTCCCAAATTCTGTATTTGTTTTGTAGGCATCCTTTTCATGCTTCAGACTGATAAGAACTCTCAATTAATTTTGATAATCAGGAACAGACACATGATATGTCCACAGACAAATTCTGGGGTTTTACATTGCATATAAGATTTAATATTGATGTTTGCTATGGATTTAATAAAAAGAGAAAACCTTAAAGTCCTTACTAAGCCACTTCTTTCTAACAGGATTAATGAGTGCTGGACTTCATTAATTTTAAGTATTTGCTCTGAATCAAGTGCTCTCCTTAATTATTTAGCCACATAAATCTAGAATGAGGTCAGATTCACAGTAGTCCTTAAGCTGTAAAACTTCTCTTTACCTTGTATTTTTTTATATTTTTAGATCCATGTGTATTTTACCTACGTTTTTTTTTTTCTTCCTTTTTTTTTCCCTCTTCCTCAAGAGAGAAAGAATCATTTAATACTATCATTGAAATTCACAGTTATTATTAAACACAGTGCTGTATGTGCTACTTGATAGAAAGATACTGCCAAGCATCAGGCAGACTGGCAAAGGTCAATAACATTTCAACTGTACCAACATAAACTCAAAGAATTATACTTCAGGGTTCAAAATGATAAATTCTATTACCCTGTAAGAATGTAGTTCCGTGTCATCTGATCACATTTTAACTCTCTTCAGCTGGCTTTGGTTTTCCATCAATGCAWGTGAGAATGTACTCTGACCTCTGTCTTTGCTGATTATGGTTTATTGTAAATTCATTATGTCAGGAATATGACAGCACTCTGCAACAAACTGATTGGTATGCTCTTGCTGATGCTGGTGTGTGCAGTGATTGATTATTGGTTGGTTACTGTCAATGTGGAAATAAAAAAGGCTGAGATCAATGACATCCTGAAAGAAGAGTTGTAGACAGAGCTCTCTCCCCATGTGTAGTTGTCACATGGTTTAGGGCAATTTCAGGAGAACGCCTCCTAAGGGGCTCTACCTCCTTTCCCCCCAGCTGATTTGGGAATAACTTCCTCAGAGAGAAGTGGAAAAAAAAATACCTGTATATTCAACGAGTCAAGCACAGCTCAATAAATTGAACAATACCCGATGACAAGGACTTTGTGCTGCTCTGGAGAGATGACGGAATTCAGGCAGAAGATCCCCCCTGAAGATGGTGGCTGGGGTCTCAGTCTCTCTGGTGCCGGGAGAAGTTGCGGCACAAGGTGGATCTTGGGGGGTCCCAGGTGTGAGCCCTCCGGCGCTCCCCCATGTTCACAGTCCAGAGAGATTAGAAAAATTCCCAGGAAAGGCAAAAAAAGGAAAAAAAAAGTCAAAGGAAGAAAACTAGCTAGCTATCCTAACTAAAGAAGCAGAAGCGAAAGCAAGCTGCTAAAAAAGAGAAAAAAGGAAATACTTCTCCGTCTCATACTGTTATCAAAAACTCCGGACGTTCAAGGTTATTCAGAGGAGCAGAGCCTTTGAAAAAAATACTGTGCCTCCCCCTCCCCCCAGACCCATCACCACAGTGCACAGAATACAACATCCCACACAAATTCAACAGACGACTGGGGATACAAACATCATAATGTCATCCTGGGACAGTAGTGCAGCAGTCGTGGCTATCAGGACACTGAGCATTCTGGCTGATAATGATTAGACAAGATTACAAGAAACATAACAACYCTTTGAAGTTGTTACAGTTTTTATAAATAAGAAGCAATATTGTGAAACATGGAATCTTAGAGAAGCTAATTTTTTTTTTTTCCTGTAAATCACTTTTGATTTTGTGGGCAGGGTATTTAATGGAAATTATACCAAAGCTGTAATTTCAGTAGTTTGTTTTTACATTGTTGTAAATATGAACAGAGAAGTCTCTCAGGACAAATTTCAACACTTTTCTTTTAGAAGGGGAAGAAGAAAATTTTAGGGGACTACAGGTCCAACAGTCTGCAGCAGCCCTCTGTAAGCCATGTCCAGTTGCAGGAAGGACAAGGGAGTGAATAGGAACAGCTGACAAAGAARCAGCAAGGCYTGTTTGATAGCCTTTGAAGAATAGAAAATGTGCTCTGTTGACTTTGTAATGCAATTAACAACCAAAAAGATGGGACAGAAAGCCTCAACAAGTCCAAAGACAACAGACAGTTGTAGGGAGCCAMTGACCTGATGGAGGAAGCTGCTACCTAGAGGGACATCCACAGGCTGGAGGAATATCACGCCCAACAAAAGCAAATGGGAAGACCTGCCCTTAGATAGAAGAATTCCAGTGCAACCATGAAGACTATAGGCTACTTCTGGTTAGAAAGCAGGCTGCTGGAAAAGTATAGGGGTGTGAAGAAGAAGCGAAACACGAGTCATCAATAGTCTCATGCAGCAAAGAAAGAAAGGCAATCACCTGCTGGACTGTATAACAAGATGGAAGCCAGCTGCCACAAGGTGCCACCTGAAGTACTAGACCCTGCACTCAAGTGTTTGCAGTACAAGGAAGATTTTGTCTTGTTGGAATTAAAACATGATTCTATAYAGTGCTATAAGGCTGTTTGGGGTGTTTGAACACTGGGCATGTCACTGAGATGAATAATGGCATTGCTGGTATCTCTATATCAAGCAGAGAAAGCAAAAGGTAGACTGTTGGAAAAGCTTTCTCATGCACACATACATCCTTGGGGGCTGGCCTACCTTTGGCTTRGATAGAGTTMATTTTCCTCCTACTAGGCAGTATAGTGCTGTGTTTTGGACTCAGTATAAGAATAATTTCTATAACACACCAAAATTTCTGTTATTCCCCAGTAGCACTTAAAATAAGTCAAGGAGTTCTCCAWTSYCCATGCTCTGCCAGTGAGCAGGGACACAAGAAGMTGGGAGGGAGCATAACCAGGACAGCTGATCTGAAGTGGTCAAAGGGATTTCTCCTACCATAAAACATCAGGCTSAGTATGCCAACTGGGAGAAATAGGCCATGAGCTGCTTGGGCACTGGTGGGATGGGTTGGTAGAGGGAGAGGGACGGTATTAGGCATCACTTGGGATTTTTGTTTTCTTTAATTTTCTCATGTTCTATCTTGTTCTCTCTCTGCARTTTCCCTTTTTACTGCAATTATTAGTATTATTGTACTGTTGTTTACTTTATTTCAATTATTAAACTGACTTTCTCTCAACTCACAAGTTTTACTTTTTTCTGATTCTCCTCCCCACCTCTCCAGGGTACAGAAGGAACAAGTGAGTGGTTCTACTTCTTTCTATTGTTATGATTATTTACAGTTAGATACTGTAAGGATATGTCAATGAAAACTGTGAGCTCTTCTAAGGGCATCTCGTAAATGGCCTTTTCAATAAAAACCGAAACAAACATACAAACCAACACCAACAAAAGAACAAACCAAAAAACCAAAACAAACAAACAAAAAATCACAGAAAAATAGAATTATTTAAGATGGAAAAGGCCTTAAAGGTGATAGAGTCCAATCTCCTTCTAYAAAACATGAACATCAAGCAACTTGTTAGAATAAGGTATTTGTGTAATGCTAACTCCCCAGAGATTTTCACTGTTGTATGCCTGTCATACACAATAGGTTTTAGTCTTTTTTCTTTYCTATCCCCAGCAGTAAATTTTATAATTTTCACTACAGGAGCATCTGTTACTTTTACTGGCAACAAATACCTGTATAAAATATAAAAGAAATAGCAAATGCAATTACTTTGAGTTGTTTAATGGACATCATATCAACAATARCGGTTAAAAAAATCCTTTRATAATCTCACAGGCAATTACATTAAATACCTGTAAAAAATAGAAACAATAAACACACTAAAAATCATTGTAAGAATATCCTGCACTGTTGTTATGATCCAGCCAGTGAGAGATGCCTCTGCCCAAGTTAAGGTGCAAGCAAAAATTTTATATGGATTTTATTTAGCAGTAAATGTGAGGCAGAGAGATAGAAAGACATAGAAAAGGGGTCAGGGGTGCTGCTAAAATCAATCTCTAGTWCTCTGAATGGTCCCCTGAGCAGGATCAGTTGCTGATGCAGAATATTTTCTGCTCATGTAATGCAATAGTGACCACAAACAACCCCTTYTTCTGATCAGAATACCTTCAGTACAAATAGTCCCTAGACATGAAACCACTCTACTTAGTAAGGAATATCAAAAATCAAGATGAAAAACAACAAGGAAAAGGCAAACCCCAATAATACACACTTTCAAAATTTCAATGTGATGTCCCTTTTTAAATTTCAATGTGATGTCCCTACTTAAATATCTTCAAGACAACCATTTTAGCTTGTTTCATTCAAGAGAAATCTAGTTTTTCTTTTTTGATGTTTATACTCCAATATTCTTATTTCTGTCAAAGAGCCCACTCTTTATAACCAATTTTGGCTCTGAAATCTTTTAAATAAGGCTCAGGACATTCATACTTCTGAGGAAAAAACCCAATCACAAAAAATATTTCCTCAGTGATAAACACTAAGAACAAATACCCCTGAACAAACTTCATAATGCCAAGGCTAACAGTGGGAACTTTTCTACTCAACTCTCCTCTGTTCAGACCTGTAGAAATAACAGCTCAGCTTCAGATCACAAGCCTTGTTTCTTCAGAAGTATCAGTTCATAGTTTATAAATTAAGAATCAAGATACAATGTGTAACAGACTCTGGACTTCAAAGGACAAAGAGAAAAGCAGAAATAACCAGAGAAAGGGGAAGGGCAGACCCTTTTAAAATCTCAGGCACACAGATCAATCAGTTAGTCAGACTGTGTCAGTTGATTTGTTTCAAGCCTTTGCACCACTTGAGGGAGTAGTTTTTGAAATTCTTCTGTTTAGAAAACTATTTTCTGGAGGCAATCCTGAGGGAAARATTTCATAAATCCTTAGAAGATTATCACTTTGTACAAGACCTTTCTCAGCAAAAAAGATCATACATCCTAAGAGCCTAAGATCTTAGTTACATCTATGGAAGCATTAAATATTTAGAGAAAGAAAGTAAGAAATAGTGTGAAGTGAATAACTGGTAAATATGATTCTTCACATTAATGATAAAGGGCCMTAGATTTTGTACTTAGGCAGTGGTGAGCCTAAGGGCTTGTCAGTGTTTGTGTTGGTCTAATCTGATTTTAGAAATTGCCTAGGGGTCTAGTGGCCATTGCCCTAGCCACACKATGACTGAAAATCTGTGAATACCACATATAGTACAGACATGAGAAACCAAATGAAAATGTTACTGCTTAGTAATGGCTGGTGGAAGCTGCAGTGTGCAGCTTTCAGACTTCAAGTGAGCATCAGATTCTCCCTGAACACCGAACTCCTCCTACAGAAAACTCTTGGTGTTGACAATTCACTGTTATACACCAAGATGCCCATGCTTCAGARAGATSTGACCAGCCTGTGGGCCTAGAGAAMATAAACAAGTAAGAAAAACATCAAAAAGAGGGTATAAATATTTACTTCTAAAGCATAACAATTTTAGGTAATTATTAAAGTGCTTTTCCACTACAAATTTGAAAAAGCTGGCATTGCTACAATGTAACTGAAAAGTAAAGGTGGCACTCTGATTTGATTGYTAAGAATTACAGACAAACAATAAATTCCTATCTACATTCCAGCATTTAACTACCTTGACAAAAGATAATATTTTCTTGTGTTGACACAAAATGCCCCATATTTCAGTTTCTGCCTATTCTATCTCATCCTGTTACATCTAAGACTCTGGTTCTGTCTTCTTTACCCCTTACCAGCAGTATTTATAYACCTTGATACCCCTGAGCTTTCTCTTCTCGAGACTCACCCGCCCAAGATCTTTCAGASTTTATTTGTATGAGAGATGTTTCACTCACCAAATCACCTCCAGGGCATTTCTGTGGACTTGGTGCAGTATGTGCATGTGTCCTTTGTGGCAGAGAGCATCAACCTGGACCCAGCACTCATGATGCCCATCACCAGTGACAATAACCTTCTTGTGCTGACAAGTTTGGAAATGGTTTCCAGAATTATTTTCTCCGTCACCTTCTCAGGGACAGATGTAAGGTTGATGGTCATGCAGTTCCAGTAGTTTAGACGTTTTTTCTCTTATCCTCTTATGTGCTAAAAAGCAGCTGCAAAAGATTTGATATACATTCCCTTTCTACAGCTAAAACATAAGTACAGGTAAAAATATGTGCAAAGCACATTCTTTATTAACGTTTGTGTTAGTCCGAGTTACAGCCTGTACCCCATACCATGCCAGGAATACTTTGGAAATACAAACAAATTTACTGCTTTCTTCTTCTACTTAAAATAAATGAAGAGATARTTGTCATATTAGTTGTGCACTCACAGTTTCATATGTGAACTCCCAATGAGATATCCCTTTTTTAAATCCCTGTTGTACCCTGGTAATTTTTAAGCAGTACGAAATCTCTGAGAATTTTCTTCCTTCTCAAACAAATTATCAGCATTTTGGATCAGATATTTTTCAAAATCTTTTAACATCTGTTTTACTGATGCTTTCAAACATATATGAAATGTAAATAAGGTAATAGAGCATACATTACTAAACATACGCATTTACAGTTCTAGAGTTCATGCTCTCTTCATTTGAATGGAACTTCTCCTTTTTGAAATAGATCTTATTTTAGATAGCTACCTTTCTCTGAATTTTTGAGACTTTTCCATATTTATATTATTGGATTTTTATCTACTTCAAATTATTTTTTGATTCATGAAGAAAATGATATTAAATTTTTTTTCTTACAAATTTAAAAAGATGTCCTTGAAAAACCTTCATGCCACATACAATTTTTTTCTCTTTTATTTTTTAGCCATTTTTTCATGTCTCTGGAATAGTAGTAATTATATAAATAATTAAATAGTAAAATAGTGGTACATTTTTTAAAKGCAGTTTTTGAAATAACTAYACCAGTCCTTTTCCTACTGATCTTMCACTTCATTATTGAGAGTTTCACATGCACTGTTTTTCTCCTATGAGAATTTTACTCCTGAGCAAACCATGAGAATTTTTTGTTCGTTTTGGTTTTTTGGGGTTTTTTTGTTGTTCTTTTGTTTATTTGTTTGTTTTTGTTTTGTTCTTCRTTATATTATTTCTCAGTCCTGTGCAATGATAGGAGAAAAAGTTATTATTTTCTTGTGGTAGCCTGATTAATTTTTCCAAGAAGCTTTTTTGATGACATCTAATTTATTGCTTGTATCTTTCATGAACATTTACCCGCATTACTTGGAGTAATTGAAATCTCCTTTATGACTTCTCATCTCCATTAGACACAGATGAATAATGCCATTTCAGATGTCCTAAGGCAATGGAAGCTTTCACAAGGAGTTGAGAGGTGTGACATAGGTCTTTAGGGCAATATCTGATCTTCTGCATCAGCCACTGGGTACCAGAGTGAGCAGCCCAAGGAAATGTCACTAGACACCTTTATGCTAACAACTGAACCGTGCCCTGTTCTTTATCTGTAACAAGATTCTTCATCTGAAGCTGGGTAAGTCTGCTAGAAAACATACTTTGAGTTCCTTCATTAGAACAACAATCCAAGCATGTCTTGTACACTCCCAAAGTGAATATCCACTCGTAAAATGCCACTCAAAATCTACTCTCACTGGGATAGCATTACATATGAGATTCAATCATTAATTTTTTTAAGAACTTAATGCTTGAAGCAAATCCAAAAATATCTTATAATTCACAGTTCTATTAAAATCTATATGAAGTCCATGGTAGTGTTGACCCACATTTGCAGCAATTAAGAAAATAATACAATTAACATCAATTTCAATTAATTTCACCCTGGTTTCCTACATATAACACAAGTCCAATTATTTTAGGTTTCTTTGAAGTGGAGAAAGCACATTATCCAAGAGGGAAAAATGCACAATACAGTTACTACATGCAGAAGCAGTCAATTTGCATGGTATATAGCAAAGCTTATGGCAAAAGCTAAGATATTAAAAACACTTTCATTATATTTCTAAATTCACTTTTATCTTTAAAGGTCTGCTTTCATCTCTTGGGATAGTTGGAGGGAAAAATAAGGCAGCTACTGTGCATCAAAATTATGCTTAGTTGTAACTACCTTGTAATTGTATCTGTGAAAATTTAAAACAACTAAATATTCTTCACATTTTTAAAACAATATTGAAATAATTTTCTGTAAGTTAAATTGAAGTCAGAGAAGAAATTAAGTCAAAGGTAGCAGAAGAATGGAAAGTAGATTCTAGATAAGACATAGCAGTAGGSTAACAATGGAAGTATAGAGCAACTGTTGAMMAGCTTCAGCACACCAAGTGTACTAAAATGTGGTTTTGAATACAGTCAAGGAAAGAGTGCAAAACATTTTTAAGACAGAATTATATGCATAAAAAGATATACCTGATCATCCTTTACTGTGAAACATAAATAAAATAGCTTATTAAGAGCAATTAATAAAGGGAGGGGAGGGGAAGGGAGGGGAAGGGAAG
>CADDXX010000126.1:168251-207676 GCA_902810485.1 Alauda arvensis | reverse complement strand
GAATTATTTTACTTGGAAAAAAAAGCAAAAAAACAATAAATGTAAAACTAAATGCAAGAAATTTAGTCAAGGTGAAAAGAAATACATGTGATGATCTCACAGAATAAATCCAGGTGATCTAAATTTGATTCCAGCATGTGTGTTGTCAGTAGTAAGCAACAAAGAAAGCCATCTAATCCTCCTGGCAAATTAAGTCTACAAGCATATGGAGCTCGTATCTTAATTAAATATTCCACATAGTTCTAATAATCTAGTGGTTAGAGTTTATCTCTAGGAGATGGTATCTTGAAGCCCTGGCCTGAAAAAAATGCATATTTTGGAAGCCAGAAGAATTTTTTCAGACCAGGATGACAAAAGCAATGCAAGAACCAGCTGAGAGTGAATGGGGTGGAASGATTTTTATTTTTTTTAAAGCAGATTTCTGTTGAAAAGCAAATGTGAGGCCCCAGGTGTGAAAATGAGTGGAACAACAGCAAAAAAGGTTAATAGTCTCTAGAGACACCAGCTAAAATAGTCTTTTGAAAACATGTATTTCTCAGAGTTGGTTGTGAAAGCCCAGATTGCTGTCTTGGACTAGACAATTAATTATGTCTGAAGAACTTCATGTGGTGCTATGACGCATTTGCATTCTTCATAACAACAATTTCACTTCTAACTTCTATAACAAATGCCTGTGTCAGGAGACCATCTACCACTGCTTTCTGTCTCATTTACTTAACGTAATAGGCTGCTTCAGGTAGTGTACTAGTTTTGGCTGGGAATCCATTTTTTTCACAGCAGCCTGAAAGGCGCTGTAGTTTGGATTTTTGAGCACAACAGTCTGGATAACACAGGAATGTTTTAGCTACCATTGAGCAGGGGCTACACAGTATCTAGGAATTTTCTGCTTCTTATATTGCCCCTACTTACATTGAGTAGGTTGGGGAATACCAGAGGTTAAGCAGGGATGCAGGCAGGAAATCTGACCCCAATAGACGCATAAATACATCATGCTCGGCCATAAAGCTACAGAAGGAGGAGAAAGAGGGGGGATGCATTCAGAGTTATGGCCTGCATCTTCTCAGGTAACCATTACACCTGATGAATCCCTGTTTTTCCCAGAAATGGCTAAATATCTCCCTGGCAAACAGAAGCAGTGAACAAATTCTWTATTTTGCTTTGCCTGCATGAACAGCATTGTTTTACCAATGCAACTCTCTGCATCTGAATCCACGGGTCTCTCCTGTGTTCTGCTGGAAGGGAAGTCAGCAAGCACCTGTCTGCAAGGGTTAAGCCACAAAATATACCTTCACTCTACCCCAAGTAATGTTGCTTAAATTTCTAATAGAGACCTGTTCATAGTTCTAAAGAGCTCTCTAAAAACTAAAGATTACCAGAGCATCCAGCTGTTTTATTCTTCATGACAAGATTCTTATTTAATAATTAACTTTAGTGAATTCAGTGAGTAAGGTAACTCAGGTCTTAAATGAAATTCAGAGAGGCTTTTTTCCTTTTTTTGTATAAACAACATGCCCAGTTGGGTTTAGCAGTCTGATGTCTCATCTTTTAAAAAAAGCTCATCTACATGTTTGCATGATGAGGCACACTACAAAAAATTTTAAACTTGCATTAATTCAGATATATTTTCTAATTTAAATAATCTCCTTATGTCTTGAGTTTGGTCTTTAAGACATTATTGTCTTCATTCTAATGGAGTCTTAAATTTCTACATAATGATTTTACTTGTTATTTTAAGATAGCCCTTCATATATGAGAAGAAAAGCGAAAAAAAAAGAAAAGGAAAAAAAAAAAACCCAAACAAACCAAACCACAAAACTTATAAAATTTCACATTAAAACTCACCAACAATACTTGTAAGGTCTTTAGCAGGTATCATCAAAGTTGATGCAATTTAACATACTACTAACAAGCAAGCTTGCTGCCATGGATGTAGCTGCAAGGATARCATACACTACAGGAATACTGTTACAGTTCATTTCATTACTTCTGTGAAAACAGTGCATATCTAACTTAAAACAAAGTTCTCCTTTGAAATACATTCTTTCTTAAGAAAAAAAATAAAATTGGGTATGTTATGAAGAAACACATCTTTAAATTACTTCTGTTCTTTCTCTTGAACTATAATTACCAAAGGATTGCCATGAAAAGAGCTAAAGGCTATAATTAATATTATTCTCTTTTTCTTGGATGAAGCATTTAAATGCAGTGCATTATTTCATTGATCTCCCTGCAGACAAAGTAATGCCAATCCTTTATTAGAAACAAGTTTCCTACCCAATTTYCCCTCCTCATAACTTTGAACAGCATGTACTTTTGCAGTTCCCAAATGTTCAGAAATACTTTCAGAATAACAATGAAATTAAAGACATGAAGATTGCAATCATGGTAGCATTTTTCACTGGATTTTTCACAGATAGTGATTAATAATTTGCGATTCTTCTTGCACTGATTTAATGCATCCAAATTGACTGCAGAGAGTTCCAGAGGTTTTTTCGGCAACAGCTTTGGTTCTGTAAGGATTTGGCGCCAAATTAAATAATCAACCTGCTGATTAAATAATCAAATGTTTTCAGACCAATTTTGCTTAAACAATATGTCCTTTGTCTTTGTTATAGGCTCATGAGCTATAGGAGCTGTTCAGTTTTTTTTCTAAATTTAAAATATTATAATGGGCCAATTATTTGAATAAAATTGTTATTTAAGGGGTTTTTTTTTCTTAAACATAAATATAAATCTTGGTGAATTCAAGATTTGAAAGATGTCTCTTAGTACTGCACTGGCTTCTCCTGCAGCAACCCTTTCTTTCTCTTGAAATATTCCACCAAAATAGTGGTTGTAGGTGAGAATACYTGCCTATTTAATTAGAAATCACTTAAATAGATTAAAAATTTGACTTCTTTGTTTCAAAAATAGCTTTTACTTTAGTTTATTCACTCATCTGCAATAGCTGTAAGAGCTTAATTTATTATACAGGGGTTTTTTATGTGTGTATATACACACATCACAGATATATCTTAGTTCATGCAAAACTCTGAAAACTAGGAAAAAAAAAAATTCCTGTGCATAAAAGGAATARGAATGGCATACTACATCAATAAATAAATTACTTATTTGTCTTCTTTTAAATTTTGTAAATCCAGAAAAGTGCTTATTAGTTTAGAATTGTYCAATGCATAATGGATGATTCACCYGGAAAGGGAGGATGCAYRTCTTTATGTATATAAAWATACATATATATATGTACACATATAAGTACTTACATATCCAAATAACTCTGCCCTCTACTACTTAAACAARAGGGTTTTGTCATTCTTTTTTTTTTTAATTTCTATTTTTTTTGTCTAAGTTTAAAACTTTGTTTTCAGCTTGTATTTACAGAAGCATCAGGGCCCAAAGATTGTTGCACTAGTAAATTTCAGTCATGATAATACACAGTTTAGATTTCCTAGTACAGTGCACTTCACAAAATCATTTTTCCTAAGAGTTATTTTAGATTGGATGAATTATTTGTGATTTCAGATTTTTTTTTCTCACTACTGTAGTCCRCAGAATGTAGAGACACAAATTGGAAGAGCACTGCACTGGGGGAAAAAAAAAAGAGAGAGAAAGAAAAAGAGTGAGAAAGAGAAAAGAGGGAKGAGAGAGAGAGAAGAAAGAGGGAGAGGGAGAGAGAGGACCCACATCAGAACAAAAATCTGCTCTTACAGACTCGATCCCAAACTCAGGTAGAAAAGCATGAATTGAAGAGCATTTTGCTAAAACAACTACTACACTCACTCACACTGAAAATCTAACATCAGAAGTAGACCTTATTTTTCAGGTGTTTTTATAAGAGAAAATTATATTTTCAATATTTTCTATAACTGAAAAAAGTACCATTTATTTAAACAGAGTYAATATACCTTGTCTACTTAAGGAAGCTGATGTTCTTTTGACATTAATTGCTATGTTCTTGAAATGTCTCTCCAGCTGTCTTCAGCTATTAACTTCTACAAATGAAAATGTTAAATAATCCTGTAAAACCTTAACAAAACTTTGTATAAACACATGGTCATCTTAGAATTAGTACTGCATGACTGCCATGACATTACATTGTTCTATTTTTTCATTCAAGAAAKAAAGACTTTACAGTACAATTTATCCTTTGATGTTTTAATAGCATAATTGTTAAATAAACAGAAGAAAAATGAAGTTGTCTTAAAAACCTAAGATAATGGTGATAATTTTCAGGAAACAAGTCCTGTGATAGAAAAAAATCCAATCTCTGTGTGATTAGCATACTATAAATATTTTCTTCGACAATCAAAATAGATAACATCATTAAAATTCTATATCTTCTTCAGTTTACTGTTACACATTTCWAGATTAATATTCTTAGAGTGTTAGTTGAAATTCTTCATTGATATGCCTAGGCATTCTGACCTTGGGATGTTAATCTGAACACAAACATTTATCTCTGCCTTGTCACTTGTGTCTTATGATCAAGTCTCTTAGATGGATGGATATCCATCACTTTGCTGCCATTGGCCTGTGTTGATTTATAGATGACATCTCAAAGCAATAGTTGTCTTCAACTGTTCAATGCTTCATAAAATAAAGCAAGAAATTTCATAGTACTCTTGTGCTCTGGTAGTAACTACAACCGTTCAATTATTTCCCAGTAGGATTTATCATACTGTGGAGTAATACATTGACTTCTCCCTTTTACTTTTTCATTGTTTTATATTTGCATTAGAGAGTAAGATGCTATGTGGTGGCTATATACCTAAAAGGGAAAAGAATCTAAGTAAAATTCCTTCATCTTGTAAGTAAATTKCATTCATGCTGTTGTGCTTTGGGGGCTGTGAATTATCAGCAATATTTTGTAGCATTCAACCCAGCAGAGAAGAGAATGTCAGCCTTTTCAGTTTTCACAAAAACAGTAACAAACATCATAATAGAATAAATGAAAAAATATATTTGCATATGAAGGACAGGGATTTATTTCTATACATATTTGATTAATTAGAGAGGATCAAAGGGAAATCATATTAATTAATAATATGTTATAAAAATGTTATCTCTCTCTTCCTCTAAGGAGAAAAGAAAGTAAGACATATTTTTAAGAAATGATGTTATTAAAGTAGTTTTTCCTTTGGACAAATAAAGTGAACAGATTTATCTTTTCATTTTTGTTTACATGATTGATTTACCCAATATTATTAACACTTTYTTGTATTTCATGTCAGTGTTTGCAAGCCCAATCTGTGGAATAATTGGTCAACACATGGTGTAAATGAGGTTTTGTTGCAATAAGGTAAATAATAACTGGTATTGAGAATGTGAGTGTGTGTGGCAGGTTTGGGGGGGGTTTAGTTGAGCTTTTGAGTAAAGATTTATTTTTTTCTTGTGGTGGTAGTACTGGGGTTTCTTTTCCCCCCGAGGATTTAAGGAAATGCTAGAATCTGTATATTTTGGTAGAATCAAAATCTGGGGAAAAAAATCTGTTAAATTCTACACAGCCTAAATGCTACAACCTGCAAAAGACACCAAGAGAACAGGATAATTGGGATTAGAATGGACTTCAGGATGTCTCTATTCYGACATCTTGGACATAGGAGTCAGCTCTGATGTCAAACCAGAGTGCTTAGAACTATATCTAGTATGGGCCTGAAAAATCTCCCAGGAWAGACAGGGAGCTATCTACACATTTGTTTATTTATACTTAATTCTAAATACTTTGATTGGTCACAGTTGTTTAATGAACATTAAGAAATTTAAGAAGAAAGAAGCTAATTTTTTTAGGTTGGTATTTTTTCTTCTAAATTTTACAGGTATATTTTRATCTTATTATCATTACAACAATTGGGACATTGACATATAAAGATTCAGTAGAGAGTTTTTGAGAGATTCTAATGCTCGTTAGAAGAAATAAGGGAAGAAATATGTATTAATTTCTTTATTTTGTGGGTTGTTTGCTGTAGAGTGAAACTGACATAGGCATATGTCTGACATGCTGTTGCAGGCTTCTCAAAAGCCTAATACTTGTAAGGTTTATTTAACACTTAAAAAAGAATTTTAACATTTTCTCTCAAACCGTAATAATAGTTTTAAACAGTCTAGTAAAAATACTGTTTTCACATACAAAAAAACAAACAAACAAACAAACAAACAAAAAACAAACCAAACCAGTAGGGGAAATGTTTATTTTTTGTACATAACAGTAACTTTGCAATTTTTTTTCCTTATTCACATTTATATATATATTTGTATTAATACAGACAGCTATAATTTTATTCTAATACTTGTATTTATTCTGTTTCCATAGTTTTATGCAGAGGAGTATTTTCCTCCCAGTATTTGTATACATTATGAAAATATATAGACATACATTATATGTATATATTATGAAAAATATTGGGGTAAACAATCTTTTGTTTCTTTAAAACTTTACTTATAGAATTGTAAAGATTTGGAAGGGTTTTACAAGTAACCTGGCCCAACTTCTGCTCAAAATATATCCATTGAGAACAGGTTGCTCAATGCCTTGTCTGCTTGAGTTTTGAAAATCTACAAAATTTGAAAATCTGCGGTGTGTCTAGGCCTCCTGTTCCAGTGTTTGACCTCCTTTATGGTCAACTTTTCTCAATATATTAAGCCAGAATTTCCACTGTTACAAGCTGTGCCTGTTGCTTCTTGTCCTGCTGCTGAACACAAGTAGATAGCACCAGGTCACATCACCATTACACCCTCCCTCTAGAGCAGCAAGGTCCTTCTTTACTCTCATAAGCAAATCCATTTTTTCAGCTTTTCTTCATGTCTCTTGGGTTTTTTTCTATTGTTGAGGAGCATAGAGTCATAAACAGCTAATGTTCATACTCATTTTGTCTAACTGAGCTAGTTGTTTCATTGCAGAAGGTAAACTGGTTGGTCAAACAGGGTAATCCCCTTGGGTAATCTACTCTGGCCAACCTTACTCTTTCAAGTTTGATTTGACATTAAACTGATCTCCCTCCATTTAGTCCAGATCATCTTATTTACCAGTTTTAGAGAGGACTGTGATATTAGGTGTTTCTGGTGCTCAGGAACATTTTGTTTCCTATGACTTTTCAAGGGCCAACAAAAAGCAGCCTTGAAATGTTCAAATGCATTTGTCACATCTACCAGCATCTTTGGGAACACGCATCCTGTCTTCATGGTTCCTAATCTGTCCTGCTGCCTCAACTATTCCTTACTTGTATTATTCTTGATTGTATGTGACACTTTATTTTTTTTTTTTTTATTTAAAAGGAATTATCTTTGGAAACTGGAACTGACCAGTGAAAACTGAGGGAGGGAATAACCAATCAAAACAAGTAAACACCACTAGGTCTCTATTTTTTTCTAAACCCTTTTTGTCACTAGATACACTGCTTTACTGAGTAATGGATCCAAATTTTTCTTAAGTTTTTTGTTTGGTTGGTTGCTTTCCTTTTTCTTTTCAACTGATAAACTTACAAAAGACCTTTCTATTGACTTGTGTATCCAATGCTATCTTGAGGTCCCAATGAGATTTGACTTCCCAATTCCATACCTCCATTCCCAGGTGTTGTCTCTATAGTCTTCCTGGGTAATTTATGCTCATGTCCATTTCCTACATACTTCCTTTTTCTGTTTCTCCATGCCAGTCTTCTGCTTTTCAGACTGAACACAGCAAAGGACTGCTCTTTTTCTTTAGATTAATTATTTTTAAAAATCAGYTTGTTCTGCTTGGACCCTTTGCCCTTYMGGAAAGTGTTCYAAAGGGTTCTGTCAAGGTGATTCTTCAAGAGAGCCAAATTTCTTTCCCTTGAGGTCCAGTATTTGGGATTCTACTATTTGTTTGATAACTTTTCTAAATATTTTAAAATTTGTCATATCGCACTTGCTTCAYATCCCCAGTGAGTTTTTCCTTGTTTGTAATTGTTATGTCAAGCAGAACATCTCCCCTGTCTGTTCACTCATGTCACTGAGATATGTCAAGACAGGCCTGTCTCCTCATTTCCCAAGCTGTCTACCATTTATTACRGCACTTAGTTAGGCAACTTATCCCACCACATATCTGCAGTGCCAGTGGRATTATGGCAGTTCAGCTGTATATGGACCCCTAATTCCTCATTCTCTTCTTTTGCTGTGTGAACTCCCCTGCAGGAAAGATATGTGGATACACAAGGAAATACACTCAATTGGGAAATGCTTTATACCCTTTTCCCCACAAAAATAAACTCTCCAAAACATTTTGCTTTCCCTATAGTCAGCTCTGCATTAAAAATTGCTTTCAGCTGAATGCAACACATATTTTATACCTGCATACAAACTTTTATTATTGCCCATTCTCCTGTCTTTTTTATTTGATTCAGAAAACTATTAGACATTATAACTAAAGGGCTAGAACCCCAAGATGTACATTTATGTAAAATATTACAAATGTACATYTATGTTAAATATTACAAATTTAGATTATTCTCAGGATAACTTTTTTTTTTTAGGTATTATATTTAATGAAAACAATTTTATATTTTTTGGAAACACTACCTGTGGCATTGATTTTTCATTTGAATATGTGGTGCAAAGAGAGAATGTAAATACATAATTTGGTGATTGATGCAGCACTAAAGTATTTTTCTTATTTTTCTAATATGATATTTACAACTTTGATAGTTGCAGATATTTGATTTCTCTTTAATATTTTCATTTTAGTAGATTTTATTACTGTTTRATAAATGTTTTTACTAAGGTTACTGAAGGGGTTTTTTCCCTCAGAAAATATCAGTATTTGAAATTCTAAAGTTGGTTGACAGTAAACATATAAAGAAGATAAAAATAATTCTGAACTTTTCAAGACTTTCAAGTGAGCTATAAGAACACTAAATTGTTCCTGGTCATTGAGGCATGAGAAGGAAAAACTGATGACCTTGATTTATATGTTCTTGAAATTGCCCTTTTCACCTTCATATCCATCCATCTTAAGGACAAGAAGTTTGTCTATGATAAAACATAACATATGCTCCAAGGTGATGTCAAATGTCTGGGATACAACTGTAAACTCTATCAGTGAGTTATGGTTATGGCAAATCAGTGTGTTTCTATGCTTTCACTGTGTGTCATTTTTTGTTGCACCATATGTTACTTACACTGCCTTTAAAACTTACATCAAAATCTATAAAAACCTTGCATCCTATTTTTATTATTCATTTGTKCATTTCCTAGATAACAGATTGGCAGCAAGGTTAACAATTTCTCCCTTACTTCTTCCCTTCACTTTTATCACTCTCCTTTTCTTCACTCAATGAAACAGCATAAAATAAATATTTTTTTCCCTTTGATTAAATGACATTCAACTCAGAATGAAAATTAGTTGTAGCCAGTGCTGGAGTGGGCCTCAGCTATGCTGTTTGCTGTACTAAGTGAAACTGGTCATAATAGTTTTCTTTAATATATACAGATTAGTGAAATACAAATWAAGTGGTTGGATAAGGATTTTACATTATTAACGTACTAGGAACTATGCAGAGAAAACTTCAGGAGTGTGTCTTACTGCAGCTTCCTTATTTTGGGATGATTACAGTCAGACTTCTTCACATATAAGTGTGGAGCAATGAAGATGTCAGGCCATTGCTAGGATCCTGCTGCCAGCAGAGGTGGAAACATTAAGGTTTTGAAGCCGTCCTGGTAAAACTGCATCTTGACCAAGAGCTGCACCAGCAACAAATTATTGTATTTGGCTCTAGAGGGACTTCCATAGCTCTACATAGACTGAAATCCCCTCACTAAAGACTATAATTCACTTAGTCTAAAAGGAGYCAACTCTTTATTGCCAAATCAGATGCTCTATTCCTGATGATGTATTCATTTTATGAACTGAGAAGTGCAAAYAGCTTCTTCACTACTTTTCAAAAGCCTCTTGCTTAGCCATAAAAGGAATAGACTTATAACTAATACCTGCTGATTATGCAAATATCACTTCCTATCAATACTTAGACATATCTCTAATTCGTGTATGTTCTTGTTCTACCAGAGAAATATTTACTTCTAGGTGTTTATATGTCAGTACTTATTTGAAAAATCAAACAGATGTGTAAACAGGTTTGTTAGCACTCATTTATAAAGCTTTGCAGATGCATTTGTCACAACTGTGAGCAGATAAAACAGGAACATTATCCAAGCAAATAGAACATCACAACACTTACACAGAATTTTCTTCTTTTTTGTGTATCTAAAATAACTAGATATGTGTTCCCCACACAGAAAATACTTAGGAGAAATTAGTGTGTAAGGTTGCAGAGAAAGCCCAGCTGAAGTAATTTAGACAGTAATTACCTCCACATTATTGTTACTGCAGTTCTTACCACACACCACGAAGCAGAAAATAAGAAACTCTGACTCACAGAATACTTGAAAGATATTGTAAAGATTCCCCACAGTAAAGCTTTGTGTGCCACCTCAAAAAATTGGTAAACAGATGGTAGCTATCATCTAAGCATGCTTTTGGAAGCAATGGTAATTTTAAAGGGCCATTTTTATATATAATTGCACATTWAGGTATATCTATAATTGGTGCTTTATCTATATTCCAGTTTATGCTCTATWGGTTAACCATGCCTGGGTACTCGTGGATGAAGAAAATACCTAAGGAKTTGAATCACTTTAGTACCTTGTACATTCCATATTCCAATAGCAATCCACAGTCAGAGTACAAGAGTACAAGTAGTAAGAAAGAATGGCAGTTAAATACACTAAACAAAAAAAAGGGAAATCAACCTTAATCAAATTTGTTCAGCTTTGCAGGGAAAAAAGCCAAATCAGGTCACTATAAAAGTTCCAGAATATTCTATTGTACTCCCTCATTTCCTCCCATCAGCAGTAATTTCCCTCCATTCTAGCTGGCCTTTCCTTCTCTTATTCCTACCATCTTTTATTAGGAGAATTTTACCTTAAAATACACATTTCTCACAAACAGTGAAAAAGAAATAATATACAATAAGCCTCCACTATTATACTAATTTTAGGTTTTATATTTTTATTTTAAAATTAAAAAATACTTATATATTTGTTGTCACAGAGTTGTAAATGTTTTATTTCATCTAGTGGGAAGAAAACGTTAGTGTAAAGCAAGAGTATATGCACTGCGCAGCAGCTGCTGTTTATTACTTACCATGAAATCCTTCTGTTTCTCAATTCTTCCAACCTGTTAAAATTAATTGCTTTACTAATTTTTTGGTGAAGGAAGGATGCTATTCATGATACTCATCTAAACAACAAATTCAAGTAAATTAGCTGTCTAATTATCYTAATCACTGGATACCAGATACTTAGAGAAACAAGTTCTGCACAATTTATGTAAACATAAAAATAAACTACAATTATTTCACATTAATTCTCAAGATCACTCTTTCCAGATGTACAAACTCAGAAACTTTATAACAAATACAACACACTATGTTTCTGTACCATTTCACATAGACAGCTTCAGTATTTGTTTTCATTGGATGAAAAGTCAGAATATTAACTTTTCAAGACTAAGTTTTCCTGAAGGATCTGACAATAAAGTATCTTCAGAATTCATCAGTTCAGTACAGCATTAGCTTTCTACTCTTGGAACAGCTCTGAGTCTCATGATAATTGTATTCTTGTCACCATTTTCTATGCTCAGATTTGGATTCCTAAATAGATGACTTTTCCTATAATATGTCATGGTTACCTGACCAGAAAGAAGCACATGAAAATTTATAATAGAWGGTGTATCCTGGCCAGCAAGACTTCAGGAGAATAGGTACAATAAATATGCAAATGTATATCTTTCAGATGAAATAGCATYGGTATTGATATTAGACTGACACATAATTAAAAATCTGGATTTATTGCGACCAGACAATGCCTTATTTGAAAACAATTTTGGATTAATACAGCATGAAACAAATATATTTTTAATAAGCTCTCAGTTTATCTCAATTCAAAACATTTAGTATTTAAAGACATATTTTCTGTTCAGAAAAAGAAAATAAATTTCTGTCAAATACTTCTTAATCAATTCTGTTAATAAGCAAGTATATTAGGTTTCCTTCACAAGGTTTTGGTAACTTCATGAGTGTGCCTTCTGTGAGAAGATGCTAGAAGTCTCCCCTAAGTGTGATAGAACCAGTTCCAGCCAGCTCTAATACAGACCTACTTCTGGCCAAAAGAGCTGGAGGTCAAAAGAGCCGAGAGCTGGAGATCTGTGGAACCAACCAAGGATTGCTGGTAACAATATGCCATGAGAAATAAGAAGATGTGATCATTGATGAGGATCASGGAATGTAGGGCAGTACTGTTCCTGGACAAATGTCCTTGTTCTAGTTCCTGGAGGTGAGCACAACACAGTACAGTGCAAGTTTTCTCCTTCCTTYCTCCCTCCCTCCCTCTCACCTTGTTTAATTTATCCCTTTCTTTCTCTCCTTTATTTTATCTAACTCCTTTATCCTTATGTCATAGGTCAGGGATTAATATATCAATTTCCATGTCAAGTGTGCAGKTTTGTAATAAAACCCTGCCAGTTTTTTTTGCAGATCCTCTGAATTTTGTTGTTTTTTTCTGATAATAAGCATCTAAAAATCTTTCCTTTCTCCTTAAGGGTGGGATGTCACGGTAGCTCCTCTRAAGTAACAGATTTAAGAAGAGGGCAAAAACTGCTGAACAACAGCAGACAGGAGAGTAAGAAATCAGAATTCATGAGAGAAACAAATCAATGAGACAGAAAGTTCAGTGAAGAAGGAGATACAGAACAGATGCTCCCCTGCAACCCGTGGTGAAGGCCGTGATGAGGCAGGTTGACCCCTACAGCCCATGGAYGATCCTACACCAGAGAAGGTCTTACTTAAAGGAGGTTGGGAGGAGACACAGCTGGAACAGCTGACTCTAACTGACCAAAGGRATATTTCAATCCATACAGCATCATGCTCAAATATAAAGTGGGGTAAGAAGGAAGAAGGGGCAGCACATTTGGAGTAATGTTGTTTGTCTTCCTGAGTAACCATTACGTGTGATGGAGTCCTGCATTCCTGGASATCATGAAAACTTATCTGCACACCCTCAGGAAGAGGTGAATGGATTCCTTTGTTTGATTTGTTGGAGGGCCTGACTTTTGCTTTCCCTATGAAATTGTTTTTATCCCATTCCACAAATTTTCCAGCTTTTCTTCCTCCCATTCTCTCCAGATCCCACTGAYGGGGAAGTGAGCRARTGGCTGTGTGGTTCTTGGTTGCTGGTTGGGGTTWAACCATTGCAGATGTCCAGACATCAAGCTAAGGTAATCTCCTCAGTGTCTTTATTTCCAAAACCAGCACCCAGATGTAGCTTTTTTTTGCCTGTGTTTTTCAAAATGAGAGGTCCCAAATTTTTCCTAGTAGAAGATTCAGCTTAAGGTTATCAAATTGACTGTGTTCAGTTTGTTTCCCTATACTTTGTTATTTTCCTCTACAGTAACCTCAAAATTATCCTTGAGAATGAAGATAGAAATGCAGCAGCTCTTTTCTGACRTAATGAAAACACTACTGAGGTTTCATCGTAACTTTCCTAATTTATAAAAAGTCCAGTCTATGTCCACATATTTAACTCACTGCAGCTGCAAAAATCTTAACAATGAAGCTGCAGTTAGTTCAAGCAAAAACTCCTTGAACATGTTTGGCTTGGGTTTTTTGGGTCTTTTGTTTTGTTTTTGTTTTTTTTTTCAAATTCTAAAAGCAGAAATTTAAATATTTATTTTAATTCTTACTGTGTAAAAAGTAAGGGATCCATTTTTATCAGTACTGTAAGAATCAGTCATACTCACACAAGCCAGTGCCAAAACTTTGCTGCTTTTAGGAAAAAAATACTGTGTCTCAGCTGAGTAAGTGTCACTTGAATGACTCCTTGGGCTGGTCAAGAAAAAGAAAACAAAGATGCAAATTTATGTACTGATTTAAATGAATGGCATACCATTGTCAGTTTGGCAGTTATCTTATTCATCATGTTAAGATGATGTAAAATGTAGCATATAAAATTCTGAGATAGCACACAGTGAGTAGAAACTATGTTAATAGCTTTAGGTTTTTTATATGAATATATGTATATATATACACACATAAAAATTATATAAGAGCTAAAAATCTAGTAATTTCAAAACTTGAATTTCAGGACTTTTTAGAAGATCTACCACTGCAATTGCTTCCCCTCCACATCTTTTTCCATAAGAAGACAAAATAACTGAGCTGTCTCCTCTATTGAATATACCCAGTCATACCTTTTTTGAATTAATTAGATGTTTATGAACAGCAGTTCTTTAGGGACGAGTATGTTAATCTTGGGATGACAGTTATTTACTTTTGTTCTGTGTTTATGTACTTGCTGGTGATAACTAATATTCCATTCTGCATTATCTCGTCAGCTCAGGTTGCTGGAGAGCATTTTGATAATGTAAACCAACAATGAAACTGAGCTTAAATTAAGATTTCTAGCATAATGAAACTCAATATTCACAGCTCCAATTCCACAATTGAGATCCTGCACTCATTTTAATGCAATTAAAGTGAGGGAGGTAAAATGCTGTAGAATACTGAATATTCACACTGAATTGCTTTTAAAACTGAGAAAGCAAACCAACAGTGAAACTGAGATGACACTGAATGTTACCTCTATATTAAATATAATTGCTTTCAATGATCTTGCTTTTRTTATTAAAGATAATATGGATCTTCTAGACTACAGATTTTCTTTGCATGCTATTAAGAAAAGAAAATGTTAAAGATGTAGGGGCTATAATTCTCCTTTTAGCTTTACTTCAAAACTGCACTTTCCTATAGGAGTGTAGCACCTGATGCAGACTGGCACTTGTTGCCCTGTACAAAATATCCAGCAATAAAATATGATGGAATTATTAAACAGTCTTTGTACCTTATATGTAAAATGTTCCATATGATTTTCTTTTTTAAATTCCTATAAGGCATTTAAGATATTAATGTCTGTTGTGCACTGGGACAAATGATACATGACAATCTAGCCTACTCCCTTCAGGTCCCTAACAAAACAGGCACAATAGTACAGGGTTTAGTACGTGCATAGGCCTTTAGGGACAAAAATTATACACGTATATTTTTGAACATGTTTACACATTTCTGTTTGCCTATGTATATACCTAAGAAGATGGGTGGTACAAAAATACATGCTTTTCTCCTGAAATGCATGTGGTTAGAGGGCKGAGGCTTTGACAGTGATTTCGCTCTGTCACTGTTTTCAGGCTGAAATAAACATCTTAGTGTTTATCTGATACTCATACTTATGCATTGGCCAGCTCCATATACATATCCGTTGAAAAGTCTTAATTGACAAAATTCATAACATCCTGTGAGTGTTGAATTTTACCCAAAATATAACACAGTGGACAAAAYTGTGATTATTCTAAAGCATTTTTTGAGATGTAAAGGCCAGAAATGTTGACAGGAATAAAGAAACCAGTATACAGACACAATGGTACGCATAGCCAATGGTACATGCAAGCCAAGCTGCTTTGTTACGATTTTGGCTTCACTGCTGATTTATGTCTAGAAAAGTACTGTAGAGATTCTCATTGACATGGTTTAGTTCTCTTACTTTATTTTTCCTCACCATCTTGAAGAACAGCAGGTCTTTTACCTTTAAAGATGTAAATAGGATGATTTACAAAGTCAGTATTTTTTTTGTTTATCTATAGTTTTGCATATCTCCTGTTGTTTTGTTCACCACATTCATAAATTAAAGAACTGAAATCTGAACTCCCCATCTTACAACTTATTTTACTAACATAGAACTTAAGATTTCACATARAAGATACTGTGAGCAGCTTTTCTCACAGTAATTTTGTTCTTTTGTAAAATACATATTTGTGAAAAAACCATGAAGACTAGGTATCACAAATTGTATTAAACRTATAAAAATATGTCTTGGTCCCTGAGCAACAGTCTGAGCTCAGTCTCTGCAGACTCCAATATTGCASTATATACTCCAATGCATTTTCTTCAGACACAGAATTGACCAAACTATCCAGAAATTGAAACAGAAAAACAGAAATTGGGAAGCTCTAGGATCACTCATTAAATTACAGATGCTGCAGAATGGTCTGTGTAAGCAATATGTGTGTCCTATGGGGGAGAAATATGAGAAAAGTATTTTCTTCTTCTTTAACAAGCATCTTTTATTGTACACTTTATAAAACTTTTCAAACTTTTAATTTGAATTCTGTTTTCCAATGTGATGACTAGAGGATTATAGTACTTCAGTGCAAATAAATTCATGTTTTATAGAAGACTTTTGCTTCTACAAAAATACTAGGTCAGTCCCACATGATATAGCTTAATTTTTGCTCCAGTTAAATAATTTAATTCGTGATATCCAAAATCTTGATGCATTTTTCCTCTGTTCTGCAGCCAAACTCACACCAATCTAATATACTTTTTATTTCAGGAGTTTGTCAATGGCAGAATTTTTTTTTGTTTCAAACAGCATCAATAGGAATCTTGCATTCCAAATTCAAGTGTTTGGACAGTACTACAAAAGCATTCAATCATCAAATGTCATTCAGAATGATTAATCTCTTACCTTATATTTAAAGTTTTGTTTTTTTTTTTTTTTTACATTTGTTGCCAAACATTTAGGAATTCTGTAATCCTCTAATTGAGGTCCCCTCCTGTGTGCATCCATTTATTCTTTATGGAACATTGGAGAGGTGAAACAAACAAGCACACAAACAAACAAACAGTAGAAAGACATTCTAAGACAGTCCAATTAAAATATTGGACTTATCATCATTCCTACTGGAGAAAAGCCATCCCTGAACGGTGTCAAAATTTAACATACATAAGTTGGTAGTGTCTGGATAGCAAATACACTTTATACTCAACAGATACCCTATTTTAGAAACTAAAATTTCTGCTTCACAAGGCAAGGACACCTATATCGTGAAAATCCATGTTACAAGTTGAGCCTGGTGTGAAATATCAGTGGATCAGCAATGCAGAATTGATGATTATAGAACAGTTCTCAACTGACAATGGCAGAGGGTAAAGGAAGCTTTACAACTAAATCTAGCTGATTGATTAATTGACATTTTGAACMGTTTACAAAGAAATTTTCAATCACCTGAAGCATAGCACTTCTTGATCTGAATGACTGCTGTTTTAAARTATTACTAAATGATATTTCAGCTTGATGTGAAGGATGGTGAAAATGCATTATTATGCATTTCTGCTACTACTGTCTTCACATTGGGGAACATAAGCTAAAGGAGGATTGCATCATGAAAAGTCATCTAATTTGTACTATTGTCTGCAATGATGATTCCAAATGTGTTTTGTTCATATTTATTTGTGTTTCAYAGAATCAGAAAATCATAGAACTGTTTGTRCTGGAAGGGACCTTAAATATTATCTTSTTCCACATTCCCTGCCATGGACAGGGACATATTCCACTAGACCAGGTTTCTCAAAGCCCCCTTTACATACTAAGAGCCTGTTAAAAATTCTCCCTGGTCTGAGCTGTCCAGCTCTCTCAATCTGTCTTCATAGATGTCCTTCAGAGCTCTGGTCCTATTTGTGGCCYTCCTCTGGGCTTGCTCCAGCAAGTCCATGTCCTTTTTATAGTGAGGGCCTCAGATTTGGATGCAGTATTCCAGGTGGGTCTRTGAAGGCAGAGTACRGGGRAGAATCACCTCCCTCCACCTGCTCGCCACATTTCTTTTTCTGTAGCCCAGGATGTGTTTGGATTTCTGGGCTGMAAGTGTACACTGCCTGCTCATGYTGAGCYTTTTGTGCACCACCACATCCAAGCCTTTCACCGAAAGGCTGCCCTTAATTAATCCTCTGCCTACACAGTATTTGTGCTTGGGATTGCCCTGACCCACGTGCARGAYACATAAGAATTTTGTAAATTARCACAAAGAMGTATGAGCTAAATATATAATGTATATCATAAAYGTATATGTGATTGACATTTCTTCTCTCCTGCCCAATAAAATGTATTTAGACTGTATATTCTGCACACTTTTTAAATGGTCAAGATGTAGAATAAAGCAAAAACTTTGAGAAGGTACATATAATGTTTCATTTAATCTTTTACATGAAGGATTAGAATTGAATATAAGAAATATAAATCTAATTATTTACAAAATGTCTTTGAAAATGAATTGTAATCCTTTTTCTGACATTGACATAGTATTTGTATTTAAAAAAAAAAAAGAGAAAATAGCTGCTACACTACTATTTAATATTTTGAAAAGGATTAGGGATAAAATGCCAATTACCATAAATATAGTACAAGGTTTCTGTTATCTGGAAAAAAATTTATATGACACAAAAATTTGTTTTCAAGCATAAGTATAGATAAACTGTCTTCCTTGGAAAATTTTTTTTGTAATGTTTCCTTGCAATATTATTGAACTGAAACAAGTAATCTAATTATCTGGTTTATTCACCTATGAGGCAGCTAATTAGCATTTTTTAAATTGCATTAATCTTTGCGCTGCAGCTCCAGTCACGAATTAACAAATCTTTTCTAGATCTCCCACAAAGCCTTCAAAAGTAACTGATGAATTASCAAAGAGAATAGTACAACCCTGGACTCTCCAAGCAGATATCTGTATATGAACCTTCATATAAGAAGTTGAATTAATGGCCAGGATGGAGAAGCAACCTTTATCATTATTCATGTTGGAAATTTAAACAGAAAGTCCTTGACACTTTTCTTCAGATCACAGTTCTGCCTYAATATCTAGCCAAAGATAAGAAGGAACATTAACAGAGTGTGCACAACTGTGATTCTGGTGAAGCAGCTGAAAAATAGCACTGTGGAAGCTTTGGAAGGCTAGTGTGCTTGTTGCAGAATGTGGCAGATTTTCATGTCTGTCTAGGGCAAGATGGAACTGAACATGTATAAGAGTTTCTCTTTTTCATCTAAACAAGTGTAAGTTTTTTTAATAGAAGAAATGATAGTTTGGTAACAACAGCTTTCTTGCCTTTTCAGAAGTTCATTATTTAGATTATTTTAGTTTTCAAGTAATTCAGTAAAGCATCAGAAAAAAATATACAACACACCCTCCAAAAAATCTAAACAAAACAAAACAAAACCAAACAAACAAACAAACAAAATAATAAAAAAAAACAACCAAAAAGCCCCCACACAAACACAACAACAAACCACACGCACAAAAGAAGAAATCCACTATTTTAGACCACAAGATTTCAGGAACATAATCAAAGTACAAAATAGATGTGATCATGACTTTTAATTTTTTATCTAATTACAAACCAGGAAGCTCCATTTAGTCAGAATCTTAACACAAAATCACTTCCTTCTTTAGAGTGTATATATATTTATTGAAAATTATTTTATGTCCAGTTTCAAGGTCACCAATRTATACTCATATGTGAAAAAAGGCTGAATATTATTGAAAAAGTGTATGATTCCCTTTGATGATATTTTCAATACTAGTTTTTTCCTTGGTATCCATCTGCTTTGGAATRYRTCTGTTTCATMTTCTTTCAAGAGATTTCAAAATCAGAATTTTTAAATKWCTTCCATRCAATAATTCAAAAGTTGATCACTTATTGAAATTGAAAAAATTCAAATGAATGAGTTTTTGTCTAAAGCTATGTCTTTTTAAATGGTAAACTCCTTTAGAACACAATGGCAGTATTCTAGTGGACTGTTTATATTTTCACTGTATGCCTAATCTATTTCCATGAATAGAATGGGTATGCTTTTATGAAAGGAAATATTATTACAATATAAAATTAATTTTCCATGGGCCATTAGAAACCTCATGAGGTTCAAAAAGGCCAAGTTCAAGTTGCTGCACCTGGCTCAGTGCAACTCCCAGTATCAATACAGGCTGTGGGAAAAAGATTCAGAATAACACCACCAAGAAGGACTTTGCAGTACTGGTGGATGCAAGACACAAAATAACCAGCAATATGCACCCACAGACYRGAGAGCCAAATGTGTTCTGGGCTGTGTCAAAAGCTGYATGGCCAGCAGGTGAAGGGAGGTGATTTTGTCCCTCTCCTCTGCTCCCATGAGATCCCACCTGGAGTGCTGCATCCAGCGCTGGGGTGCCCAGAACAAGAAGGATGCCAAACTGCTGGAGCGTGTCCAGAGGAGGGTCAAAAAGATGATTGGAAGGATGGGGCACCTATTAAAAAGTGTAAGAGAGCTGGGCTTGCTYAGCCTGGATAAGAGAAGGTTCTGGGGAGAATTCATTGCAACCTTTCAATACTTAAAGTGTATTGAAAGTCTACAAGAAAGATGGGGAAAGACTTTTTAAAAGTCTTTTTGTGACAGGACAAAGAGAAACGGTATTAAATTGAAGAAGGGTCAGTTCAGAGTAGATATAAGAAAGAAGTTTTTTGCAATGATGGTGGTGAAAACAAAAGGAAAACATGTTGCCCAAAGAGRATACTCCATCCCTGGAAATATTCAAGGTCAGATTGGACAGGGCTCTGAGCAASCTCATCCAGTTGAAGATGTCCCTGCTTTTCGCAGGTGGAGGTTGGACTAGGTGATTTTTAAAAGTCAAACTGTGCTATGGTTCTATGACCCTATGACGAAAATATACACAATTCTCCTATATCCAAAAACTTCAGAAGCACGGTAAGTAAATTCTCATTTCCTAAATAATATGCTGGGTATTTTCAACTGGAATACAAGTTTCAAACAATTCTTGAGGAGACAAGAGGAGGAAAGGAAACTAAGAAGAAATGGAACAGCTTTAGTTTTTCATCAAAAKCTTTTAATCTTATTATGTGAAAGCAATTCCTACAGGAATCTTCCTGCAGACTTCAATAAAAATCACACTGAACAAGCAATCAGTAAGAGCTGAATATCAAAGAAAAGACAGCAGACAATCAGTTCTAGTGTTTTTATTCAAAAACTTACTTTATTTTATCGTAAGATGTTTTTTAAATTAGGCTGAACAGTTCTAGGGAGCAATTTGTAACAGCAATTTAAAATACGAGCCTTACTGTAGGGTTCCCTTCATGAATCTCCCCTTTCACTTGCTACATAAATATCTTGAGCTAAACATATGAAATCACTAAAAGATGAAGTTAATTMTCTTATTTGATAGTTCTTGATTTCTTTACTGACTTGTAACAATAAAAATAAGTAAAACAGATATATAGAATCAGATATAGTTCCTTATAATTTTCTGTATAATGTCATGCTGATATAATGAAGAATTTTATTTATTTATTCTGTAAAACTGAATAAAAACTTTCTCAACTGATTATTAACAGAAAAAATAAATATCATTCCATTACTGTTGTTCTCAAATGTGCATTTGAAGATGCTGGATCCAAAGAAAACTKTCAAAAGACAAAGTTACACCAGGGTGAAACGGACTTCAGTTTCTTCTCTGTACACAATATTTAGTTGTGACCAGGAGGGATTTTTTCTGATGCATGACATCTTCTATCAAATATTCTTGTAAATATAAATATAAATAAATAAATAAATAAATAAATAAATAAATAAAAATAAATATATATATATATATATGGTCATGCCTTATTACTAGCTGAAAACCATGGAAAACATATCCAGTGTTTTCCCATTAACAGAAAACATTTCTTTCATCAGTCAAGTACATCAGAAAGTAGATAGCTTTGGCACCCTTTAGTACCTCTTTGTTCCATTTAGGTTTACATAAAATCTGAGAGAAATTAGACAGATGCYTTTTAAATTAGGTTTTCTTTACTTTCTTTACTTATAGGTGAGGCTTAACACTGAGAGGTTCTGTAGATATAAATTACTGAGCTACAGGTACAAAGTAAATAAACTTAGTTTTCATGTCTTTGTATTTTTCCCTACTGAATAACAACAYTGTTTTTCAGAATAGAGGAATAATGATGGATTTCATGGTGAAGGAGCATTTAAAAGAAATACTTAAATCATGAGGAAGCAGAAGTTCACTTTGATGGAGAAAGTGTAATACTGAAAGAAAAAWGAAGTTTATAAAGATAAAAACGAATAAAAATTGCATACATTTTAAAAGAATAAAAAGGAARTGGTTACACACATAATGAAGACAAAACTACTATAAGCCTCTTGGATTTCGAATTTTATGGTATAAATTGAATAGAAAAAATGCATTGCAGATGTAATTTCTAGCCTCTGTTGCTACAAATAATCTTCTGTATTCTTGAGACAAACTAAATACTTGTCTTACTAGTCCTATCAAACAAGTGTCTTAAGATTCAAACAGATGTTCTTAGGATTTTTTGCCCACTGGCACCAATACTCATTATAACTTTGCCCAGAGGAGTAAGGGAACTAATAGAGTATATCTGCAGCATTAACTTGCTGAGAAATGGTCCATCTATGCCAGAGATTTGCTTCAGAGAACACAGACTTTTATTCAGATTTTTTCCCCATGGTGCTCATCATAGATATCCCAAATACCTATGAGTCACTGAGAAGTATAGATGGGATAAAATATGTAATGGACTGGTTTGCATTGAGATAATTTCCCAAAGACACACARCAAATCTAAAAGAGTTTATATGCATACATTTTTATTTACAATTTTTTACAGCTTAAGCATATTGGATTGAGAGTAAATCAAGGTTCACTTACTCCTCTATGAGCCATCATAATCAAGGAGTAAAATCTCTTTTTTCCCCACACAATAAAGAAATACAATAAAAAGTTCTTATTCCAATGATAAAAAACATTTTTATTGCTCTACGTTGTTAAAAGTACTCACTCTAAAAAAAAACCCAAAAAACTAACTTGATTTTCAGCAGTAAAGGGATGAAGAASGATGTAACATATCAGTGATTAACTTGGAAAGTTCAGACAAATATAAAATTTAGGAAGAATGACTGTGAAATTGTACACAAGACCCATGGTAAAACTCATAAAAATAAAATATTTGAATTTGCAGCCTGTGGTATTGGGAAGACACAGATTTTCTTCTGTATATTCTTTTACCTAATATATGATTTAGTTTTGACTTGTAAAAGCCTGCATAGTTTTGGAGGGTTTTTTTTAAATGTGAGGGGGGAAGTTGTTTGTTTTTGTAAATTTCASTAGCAAAAGATTGTGTTCCTTCAATATTTTAAACATTTTGTTTTAAACAAAGTAACATACACCATCTTTGTGTCCTTTAAAATCACTTTTTAAGTTTTGTTCATGGATTATAGATTTCTGGCAGTTCTCAGATAAAATATCCTATATAACTCATGGATAGCAAATTCAGTTACAGGTTTTGTACATCTCCTGTATATATGCTGCTTAGAATGCTTTCAGATGAGTAATGTGAATAAACAAATTAGTGYATACGTATTTGTATCTTATTTGCCAAAAATATGTAGGGTATCTTCAAGGCAAGTTTATTGAAGTGCATTTGCATGAGACTCTTTCCAAATACTACGAGGAGTTGAGGTTTGTATGCACAGGATTACTGGATATTTGGAAACTCTAAATATCCTCTGAGCAGACGGGTAAATGTTCAAAAATTCAAGGTCAAAGGATACCAGCAATTCAACCTACATGCAAATTCCACGTGGCCAATGAAGGTTTTGGAGAATTCTGAATACACTCATGGCTTTTGATTTATGAAAATGCTCGATGTCTAAAAATTTTATTAACACAAGCTTTAAGAATTTTTATTTTTTAAAATAATGTTTCCTGTACACATAAAGGTGAGATGGCACTTTGATTGATAATTGTGTATTGGGTCATAACCAGACATTATTTTGCAGAAAGGATTCTACTTCTTCAGTTCTTAGAAAGCCCTTTGTCTTTCACAATGCATCTCTGGAAATTTACATGTCATAGACAAATCTCTAGCTCAGAGCTCTAACAAGATTGTAAATGTGGAAGTAATTATGCAACATCTTGCTGAATATTTTAGAAAAAAAACTTATTTTTCATTTTCTTGTCCAAAAGATCATTTCTATTTATAAGCAGCCCATGATTCCTTTTGGAAGAAACCTWGTATGATGGGCATCTGCTACAATTTTAGCAACTTCTCAGAGAATAGAAGTGTATRGGATCTTAATAATATTCTTGCAAARAATTAAAATATATTAAGGATTCTGTCCTTGTCCTCACAAATTACCAATTAAATGAGAAAAGAGCCTCTGAAAAATTAAGGGAATTTSTCTTTTTTGTGCTATTTTATTTTTACCAGAAGACTTAAATAGTGAAAGTTTGGTTAGATGTAAATGGATATCCAGGAAGTTGCCCAAATAATCRGAGTGCAGGTTCTAATTCTTTAAGCTATTTTGAACTATTGTCTAACACTTACTGTGAAAGTGATATGGGACCTGATGTTACTGAGTTGTTACCTTCCAGCTCCCTTCTTCATCCCTAAGACTTAAAACCTTTTCACTTAAATATCTACTTTTAAGGTTCTTAGAGTCACTRATGATCTGCATCCATGCAGAGTCCKAGTACTTTCTGTTCTTGTCCTATTGTAACCTACGTACACTTCCAAAGCTTCTTTCTCATTTCTGCAAAGTTCTCGGTAAATCTAAATCAAGGTGACACTGCAGTTTTACATTTAACAATGCCTCGAGAGATGTCTTAGAGACAGCTGAGAGACACCTGGTGTTATGCCAGTAGACACAGAGAATTGGATTCCCCAAATACCATACATCAAAATGCTGCCATATGAAAAGATCGTGCATCCAGACAGCTYGAGAGTCAGCGTGTCCTTCATGAGGAAATCATAATAATTCACATGAGGCACATGATTAACTCGCACACTTTTAAGTTATAACAATCAGACACATACTTTAGCAGGTACTAAAAGCTTAGGTGTGTCCTGCATTTGGTTCTGAACAATACTGCATTTTCTGAGTATTACTGTATACATCATTCCAATGTAGCAACCTCCAAGAACAAAACCCCCAAAAAACTTTCCTTTTTTCCAGGCATTATTGATCACAGCTACCATGCACTTTTGCCAACAACTACATTATTGGCAGAATTTCTCATTTTCAACTAATTTTGATCTAAGAAAAGTCTGGCATGGTCWATCTCCAGAGATGTAAGCCTTGTTTCTCTCTAACCTTTCTTCCATTCTTCATGGAAACTGACATATTACTCCAGTACTAGCTAGTAACATATAACTCTACAGGAAATGGAGTACTAAAAGACGTGGAAGGGCATGATTGTCATAGYAAGCAGGTCCTATTAGTCATCAGTTGGAGCTATTTCTTCGAGTAAGCTGGCTATTTTAATCTGAGCTTTCTGTGTCACATGGTGTGTCATGTTGTTTCTTAGCCTATCCACCATCTGTGACTGAATTACTTGCAGGGAATATATTGTCCTTGCGAAAGGCAGATTGGAGCAGTACCTATAGTTTGAAAACTCCAAGGACAGCAGAAAACAAAGCAGGTTTTTTGTTTGTTTGCTTTTTTGGTTTGGTGGGGGGTTTTTTGTTTTTTTTTTCTTTTTTTTTTACTCCATCAGCCAGTTACATCAGCGATTCTGAGTAAAAACTTTTTCAAGCTTTAAGCATGTGACTGGCAATTGTAGAGAAAGTCTTGGAGTGCCTACAACAAACAAAGGCACTTCAGAAAAAAGTGCTATTCCTTTTTTGCTCCCTTTCCTCTGTCTTTTAGAAGCAGGGCCTGTGCTGGGAGCAAATACTAATCACTCCACATCCAAGAAAATGAGTAAATCCTCAGGGGAGCTAAGGAACATTTGTGAAAGCAATTGCTGTGACTCCTTTTGAAAGGTTACAGAACGCATTCCCCTAACGCCCTGTCATTCTCTGTTCTGCTGACTAACAGAAACAAGTTTGGGACTCAGTTGCTCCCTTCCATGCCCATCCCTARCACTCTGCCTTATGCTTTCCACCCTTTCTGAGCACATCAAAGCCTTGGAGTTTGTGACAGCACTTTGCTYGAGGCTATGGCTGCTAGCAGGCTGTCTCCTGTGCTCATGTCTTGGTAGGTCTGTATATTCAATATCTTTACTCTGTGCAAAAAAAATAATCAAATTAAACACATGTGCAAAAATATTTGTTATGTTGAAAAAAATATCAGTTTAACAACACAGAAAACATTTTTCTGATTTGTCACTGTAAATATTGAGCAAGRAGCAAGTTGCTTGTCTCCACCTACTTCATTAAAATAAAATTATAACACAAGATATCATAATGTCTGTTATTCTAGGAAAAAATTTCATTCCATGAAATTAATGACTGAGTTTTTTTCCTTGCTGTTTTGAGCCAGTGGGTTGTTAAACCCATTGGAAAAAAAATAAAAAAAAAACCTCTACAAATCACTCAGGAACTTCTTATAATTTTAGCAGCTTGAATCTAGAAAATGGTCATAGGTCAGCCGTTTCAGTTAGTTCTTGAAAAAAATTACCTTTGTTAYTGGATGTTAAAAAATAGTAGAAGATGTCTCTTTGACTAGAGCTATAGTCTCCTAGAAGATTGCTGGAATTTACTTWAAAAAAGGAGACTGAAAAAGCAATTTTGGATGACAAAAAAAAAAAAAGTCATAAAACTACTCAGTTTAAAGGTTCTGGCAATTTTTAAATTAAATTAATTATTTTTTAAATCTTCAATTAAAAAGTCACTCCGGTTTTTTCCTAGTTTTCGCTGAGATCTATTTCATTTAAAGCACAGGATTGCAATAGCAGGGACAATATGGAAAACAATAAGAGTTAAAATACTTGACCAATTACAAACTTCAAAGTTTCAATATTTTCATTCTGAAACAGAGCATGAAAATAAAGGTATGTGCAAGATTTTGGAATAAAAAACAAGAAAATGAAGAAGTAACGTTTCCAAGATTCTTAATTACAGAAAGGCAGCTACGTAAGTTAGTAAAAGAAAAAGAAAGTGTTATTCAAGACACTTTGAGCAGTCTCAGATTTCAAAGCAGTATTCACTATTTAGTTTTGCATCTGGACATCTCTTTGGTACCTGACCTTGGGCCATCAAAACCAGAGTTTTGAAAGACRTTCAGAGATTAAAATATAAGGCAAATAGATAGATAAGGTAAATATAGAAATAATTCTATGTGCTCACTAGCACTTTTAAACAAGACTTATTTAGAATCAGCTTACTGTTTTCTTATTTACMTTTCTTAACCTTGTGTTCTTCTTTCATATTCATAAAACATGATTTTAGGCACATCATTGTGGTATGATGTTCTGTTCACAAATATCATGACATTTGTCCTTCAGGCTGATTTCTATTCACTTATCTCATTTGAATTCCTGCTTGGAGGCCGTCCATGCTCTTCTCCTTATTCCTGTGCCAATTCCTGACACCTGGCCACAGTAACCTTTCAAATGGTTTAGGATGTGGAATTCCCTAGGTTTAGGATAATTTCAATATGCAGTCAAAATGATGTATGTTTGGACAGATGCCCAGSTGTTTTTGAGGCTCCACTCTCATTTGTAATTAAAAATCCTGAACTACTTTTRCCAAATAAGATAATATTTATTCAGGTTTGATTCTTCAAGAGACATAGACACTATTATGCAGAGGGAGACACACAGGCAGAGATAGAAGAGAATTGTCATGGCAGGAGRCACGCCAGAGAGGAAGAAGTATTAAAGAAAAGTAAAATGGGTACCCAGATCAGGGCAGGAGGAAAAGCAGCCACCCCAGAAGAGACAGTGAGGAGGCTGAGGAGGAAGTATGGCTGCAACGGGACTGCAGCTGATGGAGGAACCCACATCACAGCAACAGAGCAGAACTTGCACTGAACTCTAACTCCCGCACTGCCCCTCACCAAAGCATGGGTATAACATGAGACACCAGGAATTAGAGGGGAAAAGTGTTTCTCAGATATTTTTTTGCTTGATTCTTATTTATTTCTCAGAATTGGAAACCAAATATTTGCTAATGGGCAATTAATTAGATTGATTGAAGTTCCCTTCTTGAAATATTTTTTTGTCTCAGGACAGGTCTTCACCCTTTTGAAATAAAATGAGTAAAACTTTAGAAACTGATGTAATGCTTTCCTTTCTGTATATATATTTTTTTTTTTGATTAATGGTAAGATCCTCTTTATTACCARTTCTACAAATAATATAATGATGTATTCGAAACAAATGGTTAAATGCATAAAAGTGGGATCACTAGATCAATATATTAGATCATTTATGTAATTGACATAAATGGATTCACTGGCCATATCCATAATTAAACATGATTTTCATTTCTCAACAAATTGCATTTTTAATGTGTAATACCCTTTCTGTCTTTATCTCATGTCRTGGCTAGCATATATTTCAAGAAATTATAAACTTCCTCTTTCAATGTGTGAATTATTTTTGAGTATGTAAAAATAAATCAGTTAATGAATTTACAAGATTTTTGAAATTAGACACTCTCAAAGATAATAAAATATTCTGTTGGTTGGAGTGTACTGTCATACCTTGTAGTAACATGATAGACTYCCCAAACTTGTTGGCCAAAAGAAAAAAATGTTTTTAATCTAACTAGTATTTATCATATATTTACTCTAATCCCCTGTATTTGCCCCATAAACACAGCTTTCATATAACTTTTCTGGTTTTGTTTTTTTTTCTTTATGTGCTTGACCTGCTCATTCCTTTATCTGTTCATATTCTTTATTACTTTCAGAATTTTTTTAAAATACAGCCTTACCTTTGTATTTCTGGATATGTAAACCTCTATTTTCATATCACCACTGCTGCACCACTATTTTCATATCTGCTGACTAATCCAAAGTTCTAACACAAAGACGTAATTTTATATGTGTGTTTGGAAGAAAWAAAAAAGCTATCAACAGAATTTAAAAATAAAGTCTGCTCTGCTTGACACTGATAAATAAGAAGTGCTTCATGTGAATAAGACTTATGATAAATGTTTTTAGATGAGGGTCAAGGAATCTCTTGATTAAAGTCAGTAAAGCAGAATGATGCTTGGTAAATGACCTTTAAGGTCAGTGGAACTACAGCCTAGATAGCCAAGAGCATATTTCAACCCCAAATTAACTGTGACCTGTTGAAGAGTTCTCCCTACAGTTAATTTTGTATTGTGTCTAGAGTTGATTTATATACAGACTGTTGTAGAATTCTCTAACAAAGTATTTCATATTTATGTTCTTCTTGAGAGTAATTAGAGGTGAACATCTGTGCCCTACACAAATTATGTCATTATGAAATTAACTTTCGAATGTTCATAAAGAGATATGGTAGCTGCAACAGCCAGCTTATTCATAACAATATGCTGACCCAGATATCTGACAGGCTAGAGTTGTTTACCTTTCTTYTTCTTGGCATGTGTGTCAAACAATACATAAGAAAACGCACAGAGAAATATGACAAACTATAAATTATAGACAAAATAAACTTATATTTTCATAGTATTGTTATATGAGGTGAATGTAGTAACTAATATATGAGATGTACTGCTAATATGTTAGGAAAACCAGACTTCCTACATGGGTCTACATGCATAAAAGAGCATGATTTGAGAGTTTGACCATATGTATAATTGAAAAATTAGATATYATATTTACCTACTTTATTCAATCAGAGGAATCAAGGCTAGGATATATTTGTCCTATTCAGCTTTGTAGCTTGACAAAACCAAAATTTGAGTCATTTATTAGCAGCTTTCCATTATCATAGAATGGTTGCACATGGGAAGTATGAAACTTGAGATGAAATATCCATCTGTATTACTTCAGCTCAAGCTGATTATAGAATATGTTGCTTCTGGGAGCCRTCTGATTTAGACAATACATGATAAAAAGAGAGATATCTGTCAAAACAGTGTAGTTTTTGAGACAGAGAAATAAAGATAACAGTGGAGCAAAGTTAAGGTAAAAAATCCTTGTGACAAGATGTTCCTTTCAAAAGAAGTTCATTTATTTGCAAATTTCTGCATGTAAATGATCACTTTTATCACCAGTTTTCAATCTTTGTGACTTTCATTGGTAAGTCTTTTCAATGGCAACGGTGACTTTTCATAATCTTATCATAAAATAATTTAACATTTTTAGTGGCACATGCTCATTTTTGCTCTTTTTTTTTTTGATTGATTTTTTCTGGTATATAAGTTATTTAATATCAGTGCTTCACAAATTCAGATAATATTATCTGTTTCACAGAAGAAAAAGTGAAATAGTTAGGAATCTTTCATGTGGCTCCACGCTGATTTCAGACAGGGGTAAAAACTAGCTGTCTTTTACCAAGGCTAACTACTGACTGTGAGACAGCAGKGTTTAATACTCCATCATTGAACAGCTTGTTGTAATGGTTTGCATCTACAAAATATAGGTAGAGTCTAGAACTCTACTTTTTCAAAATAGGATTTTATATCATATGGGTCAGAGGAGCAGACAGTACAAAGAAATCAAGCCCAACATTTTAGACTGACAAACTCTTGAACATTGTTTCCAGCTTTAACTCTTGTTGTACTAAGAATTTCACAAAGAAGGATACATGGCAGAGTTTTTGACAAAGCTGCACSACCTTGATGATTATTTGAGATCTTCCAAACCAATGTGTAACCTATGTAAAAAAAAAACTGTTGAAAATTCACCGCAAAACATGTCACTTTAAGTGAATAAGAGTTCTCATAATTACCATCATAAGGTAATTATTAAGTCACACTGCTGTGCCCCACTAGGAAATATTGTCACTACAGAAGATAGAAAAGAAAATAATGCCARTTGTGCAAGTCATAAATATATTTGCACCCTCAAAGATGTGGCATAAAATATACTCTAGATTGAACTACATTGTGTATGTGTTGGTGGGGTGTGGGAATATCTAGACAAGAAAAAGCAGAACCTGACGAAGAAAGAGTTCTGCTTTTGCAGAATGCCATCATTGYGCTATAAGTAGATAAAAAGCCTTTCTTCTTGTTGCAGATCAARGAGCAATTATTGTAGCCTGTTGACTGCAAATGATTAAACAAACAGAGCCATTTCTCAAAAAGCTCTTAGATAAAATATTGTCCAATAAATAGCAAAAACAGCAAAACACCTGAAATTTGCCTAGAAATTATTGTCACATTATTAGGGGGATAAAGTAGATTTTTCTTTAGGCACAGCATGGTCCAACAGAAAATTTMGCTTCCTGTGCATAGGCTCTAAAATTGTCTTCAAAGAAAAACTGAGATACAAGTAAAGAAATTTCTATGAGCTGTCACAAAATTCCACTCTGCAGATTGTGTAAGCACTCAGAATGGAAATGAAGAGTTTGCTCCCAAAACTAAGAGAATCAAATGAATAGTGTGTAAGCCTATGTTATATGTGCAGCAAGAAACCAGGTAAGGCTTACAATTTAATGAAGGCTCTTTTAGGAAGGACAGGACAAGAAGACTAGAAAGGAGAGTTTCCCTTTATGTGAGACAGCAGCTGTAGGGGATGGTGTGAGTACGTGGAGCCTTGCCTGGAGTACAACACAAATAATAACTTTGAAAATGATGCTAAAGTRTTTAATTCAGGAACAACCTTTTCAGGGGCTAAGTAGATTTTTTTTTCCTGTTTTCTTAGTTGCAATTTTTATCTATTTTAATTTTTCCAAATAAATTTATAGTCAAATGATGAATACTGTCAATACCACTTATGTTCATCAGTCACAAAAACTCAACACATATGAATAAGATATATTTTWACTGTTTTTAAATTATTGAGACATAATCTTACTTCTTACATTATAGAATTTYTGGGTTCAGTGCTAAAGTCAACATTTTACAAAGTTTGACCACTAAAATTTTACCTATACTTCAAACCTATAAATGTTAATTGTAGAGTTTGTTGGCTTTTATTCTGTTATCACTAACAAGTGATAATTTTTGTTCTTAGATGCTATGAAAGCCTTTTGTAGTCCTATCAATAGTTTTACTCTCTTTTTGAATGGACCTTGCTATCCTGGTCTTTCTTCAGTTTTTTAAACTTTTTATCATTTTACCTCTGATTTTTTAAAAATTTGACTATATTTTTAGCAGTTAAAATGTGTTATGAAAAATGAAAACAAATTTGAGGAATTTTTTTTACATGCATTAACATGCAAATATTGAATCATAATAATAAAATCTGTGATTTGCACTTAAACCAGCATTACATTTCAGTGAATAAAAACTAAAAAAGAAAGGAAAGTATCATTAGCTCCACTGAGTTCCACAYAGCATGTAAAATAAGAAATTTTAGATTTTTCTTTAAATTAAAAAAWATATATATAATTAACTGTTGTATTCTTGTTTCTACTTGTAACRGTTTTAGAGTGAGAATAGATTTAAAATACATCTATGCTTAAAAATATCAGTCTTATGCTTTGTGTTGTGGATCATTTCTTTGCAGTTAARCTTTTTAGTACTTCTGACATGTAATGACTACCTGTCCTCTTTACTTGAACGAGTGGAAAATTATATAACATCAAAATATATATCTGTATGAAAAGTTTTTACATTCTAGCAATATTTCAACAGACATATATTTCTATTWATTAAAATATTTACCCATATAAAATTTCAGCTGAATATAAACAATTCACATGGGCATCTGCAGGTWGGGTAAATGGCAGCCTCTTCACATAAAAGTTTTTTTTTAAATATGATATCCAATTCACCTATTTTTTTGACTCTTACTGCTGACTTGATTGAGCATCAAAYGGCTCAGCATCCTTTGTCATGATCTTGTGTGTGCAAAATGGCTAGTCTAGGAAGACACTGTTGTAATTTCCTGGTCAATGCAGAATTAAAAAGTTCTGTTTATAAATTATAATGAGATAAAATGCAGGAATATTTGAAATAACAATATACAAAAGTTTCGTGATAATAGGGAACCAAACCATCCCTGAAGGGATTACTATTGACTGAAACAGCATTCTGTAGCACAGTGAGGAATTATCTGCACACATATTGATAACATAATCTTCCATCTGTCTCTGTTTTGCTTGACAGGACACATCACATATGTAAAGAAATTARGGGTTTTTTTCTGTTTCAAGTATTTGTGTCTGTGGATAGTATCTACAATATCTCTCAAGGTGATCTGTTATCTGTCTTCATTAAGATAGCATCAATTGGTAATCAAAGTTTTATCTTCATGAAAATTTCTGACCTCATTSTTCAAGAGAAACTTTTGATTAGCTACCAAGTTTCCTTGTACTTACCTCATGGAATTATGTCAGAATTTAAATCATAATCTAACTTTATTTTTTATGAAATTGATTTGTACCTTCATGCTTATGGTAGAAATAGCAAATAGAAATAAAATATTTAATATCTTCCACAACAAATAATCAGCAATTCTTTTACATAAGCATACCAAGTATTTAAATAGTTGAAGAAGTCTTGTATTGATCACAAAAAACCTGTTTGTTCAGCAGAATTTTCTCATTGATTTTGTGCATAGTGTGCTTTCTGAGAAATCACCAGGTCATTCATTTTACAATTATGACTAGAAAATGTATTTTTGTCTTATTCTAYACTACCTTATGCTATGGGACTCCAGAACAGTGTGCCTTGTTTCACCAAGATAACATTGTAAAATTAATTTATTAATGAGGATTCAAAAGAGTCCTCACAGGTGTTCAGGTGGTGGCAGTTAACAYTATGATCTGAATTAGGAATGTACAGAATGATATGAAAGCTGGGGTCACAACTTAATTTACAGTTGAATATAGTGCACATCTGGACAGGAATCTTAGTTAATAAAAAGTGAAGCAACAGAATTGAAAAGCGAAGCAGGTCTGTGAAAAGACACTTGAATGAAAATTCTATTTCATAGCGGGTTTTTTTGTTTGGCTTTTTTGTTGTTTTTGTTTTGTTTTGTTTGGGGTTTTTTTGTTTTGTTTGTTGGGGTGGGGGTTTTTTGTGTGATTTTTTTTTTCTTTCAGCAACTGATACTCGTATGCTGAAGTGTTAATGTGAATAAATTAAGCAAAAGTCACTAGGAGTAGTAGAATTTATATCACCATAAGAAATAATTGTACCAGAGCTAGTCACAGAATCACAGAAACCCTTGTGTTGGAAGGGACCTTAAGGATCATCTAGTTCCAAGACCTGTGCCATAGGCAGGGACYCCTTCCACTAGACCAGATCACTCAGAGTCCCATTGATCTTGGCCTCAAACAGTCTCAAGGACAAGACATTTATAACTTCACTAGGCAACCTGTTCCTCAGGGTGAGTACTCATCACCCTCACAGCAAAGAATTTCCTCCTAACATCTCATCTAGACCAGTCCTCTTTCAGTTTCAAACCATTGCTCCTTGTCCTGTCACTAACTGCCTGCAGAAGAATTCTGTCTGCCTCCTTTTACAAACCCCTGTAAGATACTGGAAGGCCACAATGGGGTCTTCCCAGAGCAGCTTTGTATTATTTTTTTCAGGACAAGGATATTCTGATGGATGTTTGTTTTTATTTTGCTGTCAGTATTTCCATTTGAATGCAAGTGACATTTTTTACGATACATGAATATTAGGAAAACAGTTTCCTAAGGTTAAATCACAAAAAGAAAAAAAATTTTAATACACATTCAAATTAATTGCAAAATAAAAATTGGATTCAGATACAAGAGATTATTTTTTATCTGCTGTGCCACCCTTAAAGGTAAAATTTCTTTCAGTCTATCCATGTTTTGTTATATTTRTTATTTTATTATCTCTGAATTTAACTAYTGACTTTTGCTTATGCAAAATGCAAATGCATTTTAGAAAATTTGATCTTCTTCTAGATATCTTGATATTCATCACAGTCAGTATCAGTTTTAAAAAACATAAACACTGAACAGAAACAATGTCTCAGCTTTAGCAATATGAYGTAGAAATCCGGTGTATATTGTCTCTTAGATAATGTTACCAAACAGGAATTTTTTGTCAAAAAAACCCCAWACATTAATATCCATAAGAYGCACACAGCAAAGCTTTTACATTASAGAACACAATTCAACTTCTGTGGAATTATATTTCAAGTATATTTCATATACATATGTTAAATCCATCCCCAATCTGCTATAATTGGCAAATAGGATGAGATGATCCCCAAAAATTAATAACCATACCTAACTACCTAAGAAACACAGCTCACTTTCCCTGCTATCGATGTCACTATCAGCTCTCTGCRCATGGAGGATATTATTGCAACTGTCCTAGAATTAAATGAGATCTATCCAGCAACATCTGGCTCTTCASAAGAAAATATGAATAATTTCACTAGCTTTCTCCATCTCTGCCTGCTTATTCTAATTATGATGTAATGGAAGACATCAGCAGGCTGTGGACTTGGTGATTAACCCAGGGCAGATGAGAAATAGGCGTAGTGAGATGAGCAAGGAACATAGATCAGCTCAATCAATTATCTTTTTTCTCAAGGCTCTTAAATACAGCAGTGACCTTGTGATGGGAAACAGTAAGTTACACTTGAACCCATTTAGGAGGTCAGACATTTCACAATATATTGCAGGAGCTAAATTCTTGTTTTTCAATTCAGTTTCAAAAAATGTAGTATTAGGTATGCATAGAAAATGTACAAAGTAGATATGTATATGTGTGGGTATATATACAAATTTTGCAGACCTTTATGTCTTTAATACAGTGATAAGCCTTTAACTTGTTCACTTTCTTTTTTTAATTAGCCTACACAGCATTTCCTCCCTTGTTTTGTTCCTGTTCTGATTAAAAATCTGTCTGCAGCTATTGAATTAATATGGAAAATATTATGACAATATAGTGATTAGGATWAGAAAACCAAAAAATCTTTGAATGTTATTTCCAATCTGCACATATAAGTGTGGATCATCAACAAAATCAAAGTTTTAAAGTATATTCACTTGTATTGCCTTTTTTTTTAAAGACTGTAGAGTTAATGTAATTCAGATTCCAGACACATCCAGTTTCTTGCCTGAAAAGTTATCACTATAGAGCAATTGGACTAATGATCCTAGATTTATTCTAGTAGCATTCTGTGCTGCCTACACTAAATGAAGCAATTTGGTGCAGCCAGACACTAATCCACCGTGTTGTATTTRGCATCATTAGTCAAAACTTTGTGATCAAAGCAGTTGTAATAGAATGYGGAATCTACATACTGACATAGTTTCCTACACCACTTCGTTTAAAGACAAAGTAAAAAACACCCATCACWAKAAAGAYYAAGAGTAAACAAAGASWGTAAATCCAACTCATTWARCYGTAACTTCGGGATAAGGATTGGCTCTAAGGGCTGGGTKGGTCGGGCTGGGGAGWGAAGYGGGGCTGGGCRYGTGYCGAGTTTCCYGTGGATCGTCCTTGTCCCRTCGGCATTAAAACAGCTAACTTARAACTGTTGCAGACCAGGGGAATCCSGCTGTTCAATATAGACATAGCTWYGCGATGGCTCCAGGGGGGTGTTGACGCGAGGTTGAGTCCTGTCCAGTGCTTGAATGTCAAAGTGAAGAARTTCATATAAGCACGGGTGAATGGCAGGAGTGGGGTTTTACCCTGTTCCTTGCACCCAAGGGGGGTTACTGCTATGCCAGGGCCAGCCTGCGRGCAACTGTACAGCAGGGTGACACATGTGCTTAATCCTAGGGCGATAAYCGGCCCTGTGATGGGTAGGCTACTGGTAGCTGAGGATGGGGCAACCCGACCCGGTAACCGCGTGCATCTTTTCCAGTACCTGTTACAGCTCGYGTTTTGCTGCCCTCAGCGTCRAGTGGCGGATCATGYGGYGGGGGCTGGGTTGCACGTGGTGGTGTYGCATTTTTGTCGTTACAGKGCCAYGTCACTGGAAYGTCRYGGTGCCATAACCTTGGGTGTAGTGGCCTGCAGCRCATCACTAGWTYRGCATTCCCCACGGCTTGGCTGGTGGAYGGGCCACCRTCACTTAACCTGGAAGAGGGAYRGAYYGCCYGGTCTGTTYRAAACACATTAATGATTTTAAGGGAAGATGGAAGAGTTTCAGAGGGGGAGTGAAAATGCCAGTTGTGATTGTCAGTGAAATAAAAAAAAACATAAGATAAAACCCCTCAAATGTTTTCACCATGAGCAGGGCTGTTTTTGCTAATTCAAGACAATGTAACCTTTCAGTCGAATTATTAGATGGAAATAAATGTCATAGAAATTTTGTAGTGCCAGATGCTGCTGCAACAAGTTTTGTTAGTTTAGATATTGAATTGTGACTTGAAAAGTACTTGTAAATGCAATGATGGAATTTGCTTTCACATATTTATTTTTATTGACTTAATTTTTCTGTCATCCATATGGGTAGGTAGCCTTTACYGGAACCAAAATTTTCTCCTCATATATTGCTCATATCAAGCATTAAAGCAATATTTTTTATTTGTTCCTGTATGGTATGAGGTGGGTTGTTATGCCCATTGCAAATAAGCTGGATTCAGAAAGGGACTCTATTACCTGCAAGTGAGGAACTTCCAAAACAATATTTTGAACACTTGGCAAAGAATCCAATATCCAGACAAAATTCAAGGTGACAATAGAAGGTGACAAAATTCAAAGTTTAAAAATATTATTTAACAAGCCCCCTAACTTAGTACTGTCAAATAGTCACCCTACAGTATTAGGTTAAAGACAGTTACYCAACAGTATTTTACTCAGGATATTTTAAAATAAATTTTCAAAAATGTAAAGCATATTTAAGTCCAGGTTGCATTTCTATCCCAGTCCTTTTCCCTCTGTACTTCCTTGGATTTAAATACAGTTGAAAAAACTAAAACAAACAAACAAACAGAAAACCCAAGGCCTTCAAACAAACAAACAAAAAAGAAAACTAACAAAACAACGAAGAAAAACACCCCCAGAACAAAACCCAAATCTAAAAATTTATCATTATAAACAAAAAAGGATTTCAACAATGAAAGCCCTTTCAGAGCTCCTTGAATTTGATGACTAAATGTTCACTGTTTGCTATCACCTGCAAAAATCAAGCTACCTCAGAAATCTAACATACCAGAGACAAAGGGCTTCTTTCACCCTATTGTCTCTTACTTCAATCAATCTTGGTTATTTCAGGGGTCTGAGAAACTGTGGTTATTAGAGTATAACTTTGACAAATCGCTCTTAGCTTCCATGACTGGCGAGTAGCCTCCATATCACTGAGATGTTTGCATTTAATTTACTTAGGCTGATGTGAGAACAGTAGAACTGCTGCTGGCCCTATTCAGACAATAGAACTGAGCTTTTACCTGCTGACACTATTGAAATCATGGGGGAATTAAATACCTGAAGAAAAATATAATGTATTACAAAAATGCAAAGCCTTTTTTCTTGAATGTACCTGAAATCAGGAATATTGATCTGCCTTGKACTGTCATTTTGTGGCATTTTCACCAATTTGAAACACAAATCTAAATTGCAGTTCTGTTTCATCTGAGAAGTTTTAGTTATGAATTTCTGCTTTCTTATTTATTAAAAGAGGATACCAACACAATTTATTGTTCTTTTGCCAAGTCAACATTTGCTGAATAAAGAATCTAATAATTCTCTGAAAGAAAAAATGCAAATACATATGCGAAGTTATATGTTAGTAAATTAACTTCTGGAACATTGTACTTAGTTTGTAATGTGGGTTTYAGGTGGGAGGATACCATACTTCTGCAGGGTTGAATCATAAARCGATTTAAAAATGAAATCAAAAAGTAATGAATAGTCATAAATTTAATTTGATGATACCCAGAAATCACATCTGAAAAAAAAAAATTCTTAATATAAGAATTGTTTAAAAAACCCCTGCAAATAATATTGTAATTTTGATTTATGTTTGTGAAAGGCCTTGAACTTCTGAAGCTTTCYATTTTCTGCTCTGCTAATTCAAGTAATATAATAGAGGATAAGTCAGATAATTAATTATCTGGGTTTATTTTAGTTAAAAACATGGCAAGAGTTTTTCCATGAAGAGACCCTGCAGAAAGAACAATGATTTTTGTTTTCCTCAGTTCTTCTACCTATGCAACAAAAAATAAGTTTCACAAAAGATAATATGAGAGTTAGTTGGAAAAAGCACAGCTTTGAGTTGTGGAGAAGCTCTTCTATTTGTATCAGATTGGCAATATGGTTTTCTGTTTTGTGATCACAAATTTTTACTCTGTCTCAATTTTTAGTGAAAAGCCCTGCTGTTTACTTCCCACATATAGCAAGTGTTATGTCCCCCTAGGCTATAATATTAAACATCCTGACACATACTTGTTTCAGTTCCCTGGATGGTGCTTTAGACTGAAATGGGTTTACTGGGTTTCCTCCAAGCTTCAGTAAAATAATGTCTCTGAGTGTTTTCCACATGTTGTTTAATTAACATCTAAATTTTTTAAAGAACATGTAGGAGGTCAAAACTGGGTGTTTTTAATGGAAAACAATAAAGCTTAAGATTTAATGAAATAGTATCATCAGTGTCAACACTTCCCTTACTAAATGAGCTTCACTATTTTTTCTGCTGAAGAAGCTAATATATCAATAAAGCAGTGATCTTTTCAGGAATGGCCAAGTCCTTAAAAAA
>CADDXX010000126.1:147993-168165 GCA_902810485.1 Alauda arvensis | reverse complement strand
AAAGCCCAACCTTTGAGCTGAAGGATAAAGAAATTTATTTCACAAAAAGTTTTAATTTTGTTAACTTAAGGAAAAGATRATGCATCCCTCCCCTTCCCCTCAGCTGCCTTTTAGCACATACAACCTCACAAGCAACGACAGAACAAAGTGTATCCGCCAAGGACTCATATGGTCTTTATCCAGCCTGGGTGCTCTTCACTATTCCTAGTCTTTAGCGTCCCTGAGTGCCACAGCAAGTCATTTGGAGTCAGATACACTGTCCATGTTTGCATAAAACTGCAGGTTTAAGGCACCACTCATTGCTTAGGCCAGGTAAAACTATTTTACCAGCTCAAGATGGTCCTTTCGCTTAGAGCTAAGCATCATATATTACTTGCACATATTCTTACTCTAGTCTCTTCCCATTCCCAGTATCTATTTCCACAGCCTCCTATAAATTCAGTAGAAGAGTGTCTTTGCAGCTGCTTTATAGTCTTCAGGAATAGGTTACAGAAAATATGCATAATTATCAATAAATATGCAAATCTTGGTATTTCCAGAGATGTGAATGTCAGGATCTTACTGGGTTAATTTTGGTATAAAAAGTGGCAGATATTTTCTCAATAAGTTCAAAGAGCTGACCACTCCTATACTATCATGGCTTTATCTAAGGCTACACATGCAAATGTAGGTCATATTTTCACTTCCAAAACCAATATGCCATTGTGAAAATTTCCACGTTGTCTACAGCAGCAATAGGTGGTTCCTACTTATTTGAAGTATATGTACTGCCTGCTATGTTCCTTTTAAAAGGCACTGACTTGAGGACAAAGCAGGGTTTCTTTTGTACTTGTGTGRTCTGCTGCAATGGTGGTAGCAATATTTTCTGGTAAACACCAGTTCAGAGAAATTGTAAACTTAGTGAGAAAAAATGCTACAKGTCATGGTGGTGCCAACCAAAAAGAAAAAGGGCAAGAAAAAGGYCATAGCATTTGCAAAAACACAGACRGATTTCCAGTGTAASCCAGATACATTTGTTTAAAAGCTTTTATGTCAGTTCTGTTCTTAGTCTGAATTTGATCAGTTAWGTGAGTTTGTGTTTTAAATAAAAAATATCTGTCAATTATCTTATTTATTTTGGGACTTGCTTTTCATGTATATGTGAAGTGAACTCTATAAGAAAAGTCTATTTAGCAATCTGTCCAATTCAAATTTAATTTAATAATGAAATTTTTATAATTTGTTCCATCACAATTGGTTTGTTCGCATTATATTTACAAGCCTCAAAATTTTTTCGTGCCATTCAAATACTGTTCAAAACACTTGCTTATCAAATATGCCAGAAAAAAATAGGAAAGGAATGGGTATGTTTTCATGCCACTTCCAGCAATAGSCATTCAGTGAGGGTAAAAGTCAGTGATTATCATACAGCAGTAGTAATCTGTAGAAAACATGAGTTAAAATAATCTTCATTCATATGTCACTGTTTCCCTAAAACACTCCTTCTGCTATAAGCTGATCTACTTCAGTATAGGGATGCGCTGCAGTATTCACAAATCCAAATCTTTGAAGATTTCCTCAAATCAGTTTAGGGAGTCCTCTAAAACAGCTGCAGGTGATGGGTGTCATTAGGCTGCTGTGTGCATAGGTGTGCTCTTGGACATTATCATTCCAGGTCACCATCCAAAAGCACTCTTGTAGGCAGACACCACTTACATTTCTACCCTTTTATTCCGTTATCAGAGCCCTGCTAATGCTTGCTGAAAACTTTGCACCTCCACTTCAGTGCCCAGAAGGAAAAACAGTAAAGAATTTAATTGGCTACTCACAATAGCAGTCCTYCAAATAGGAGAGTTACTCCAGTGTTAGTCCCAGTATTTTTGGGGTTTATTAATTTACTTTTTATGTTTTCCATAGAGATGAATATTCTTTTTTAAAAATAAAAAATAAAGGGATTCCCCCACTATTATTTTTACATCTTCTGCATACTTTCTGCTCATTTCCCTTTGTTCTGATGTTTCTGTCRCTAATTTATCTCTTACTTGCTAACTCTTTCAAAATCACTGTCTACTACTTGTGGTCTRCATCTTTAATACAGATTTGTGCATTGTTAATGCAACTGCTGCCTTCAAGAATATGAATATTCATATACAGCTCTGGAATCTCAAGGAGATAAATGTAATTTAGTAAAAATCAAATTTCAACCTTGCTGTGACCTCACCTATGTCTTGCAGTTATCACTGAATAGTTTAACCTGACACCTCTGGATTAGTTGGGCAATTTTATTATCATGTAAAAGCTCCAGCTGAGATCACTATGTGTGGCTATCATACCATTTGTGATCTGCTGCTAATTTGTGTGTCTTTCTTATTACTAAAAAAGATTATTCCTGACTGCTGAAAAAGCAGGACTAAGAAAATAATAAACTGGACTAGTGTTTAGTCAACTAGTWATGCAGGTCCTACAGTTGCCACRGACAAAATTAAGGATTTATGTTTCGCTATTAAGACCATCCAGAAATATTATTTGAAATATGYAATTGGCTTACTTGATTACCCTGTTATTGACTATTGTAAAATCATAACAAAATCAAAATAGGACCAAGCTGCATGGGAAGATAGGTGACATAAAATAGCAATCAATGGCTGTTTAAGGCCTTGAGGTCACTAGCATATAATGAACATGCTCTTAGTCAGAAGTTTCATATTAAGCATCAGTAGGAGATGCTTTAAATAAAGATGTAAGATTGTAACTGAGGATGGCAGGCCACAGCAGGGTTATAGAACAATGTGAAATGCAGTAGTGATATAATGAAAATGCAATAGTGTACTGTGAAAATATAAGAAGGATCCTTGAATTAGTCCAGAGAAGGGAAAAAAAGCCAATTAAAGGGCTGAAAGGAATGTCCTGTGAGGAGAAACTTGAAGCTTGTCTAGTTTGGTGGTAGGGAGGCTGAAGAGCAACCTCGCTGCTTTGTACACGTTTCTGAGGTAGGTCGTAAAGGAGCCCCTGGGATCCAGTGATAAGACAGGTGGGAATGGTTCAAAACTGCACCAGGGAAGATTCAATCTGGACATTAGGAATCATTTCCTAATGAGGGTGGTCAAGCACTGAAAAATTCTTGCTAGAGAGGTGCTTGATGCCCCAAGCAAATTCATGAAAAATTACATGACACAGTCTTGTCATTGAATTATTGAATTCTTGAGAAAAAGTAAGTTGATAAAATATTATTATGCAAAGAAAGTGTGTATTTAGTGTTATATTCWAAAATCTAGAAATTCAGAAAAATGTTATATACACTATAAAATACCATGTTGAAATAATTAAGATATGAGCAGTCAAATGTGAAAGAATATTTAAATCTTAGAAAATAATTGTATCTTGGAATTCTTAAGAAATGAAATAAAGAAAAACTTGAATGACAGTTTTTATTTGAGCATATTTTTTTCTCTCTTTCATTCTTCCAAGATAATCTGATTGTGGAAGTAATTTGTTTTGTTTTCTAAAATGATGACATTTGATTTCTTAATCAAACTATTTCTTCAATAAAATGTCTTAATAATGTCCAATYTTTGCTAGGGGAATTTTTTATTCTGAAAGACTGCTGCTCCAATAAATTAAGACAGAATGAAACAATAAACCTAGCATGCATACATTAAAAAAAAAACATTTAGAAATTAAATTAAAAAAAAAAATCTGTTGTTTTCAGAGTGAGCTCTTGTGTGCAGTGAAAATTTGATTTTATTCTCTTATATAAAAGTTAAGCCAATAATTACATCATCTAGAATATGTCATAGAAATTTCAGGGCATKTTAAAATTAACTTTCTGAATTTATCTCCAGACTGTACAATATTCTCTAAATCTCATTCTCCTAAACAGGCATATTTGATACAAATTCATAGTTTTCAGTGCAATAAATTTAAAAAAATTGAACTGAAATATATTTTAAAATATTAAACAGAAAGATGAGCTATAAAAAATAATTAAATTTACAGGGAAAAATTTGCAACTAAGTACTGGCCACCACAAATCATCTGACAGAGGCAGAAATTTTGCTGCACAAAATGATTACTTTTAGCCAATGGTTGTTTGGCTCTGCCAGATACAAAGAACTGCAAAGGAACAGGTGTCAAAATAAAGAGAATTGGGAAGCCTTCTGAAGGAGACTATGATGTGAGTYAAACTTACAATGACCAGAATGTTTATTTGGCTTGTCTAAGAATGTTTTGATTGTTATTATTTATCAAATCTCTATTTTATTGTCTCTCTTTTCTGAATTTTTTTAGTGAAGGWATGTAAGCATGATTTATATTGTTTGAAAGATGCAATGAAGGTTTTCTGTATTCCTCTCAAATGTMAAAAATGTCATGCTTCATTCAWACAAGACTGTATTGCAAGTGGTAGAGGTAAGAAATTGCAGTAGAATTTTTTTTTTTTTTATAATTTACTTTTATAATTAACTTCTAGATCAATCACAAGAAATCAGAGCTATTTTGCTGTTTTTGTCTCTGGATATCACRGTGAGACAAGATTTCCAGCTACACTTCCTACAGTTCCTGAAAACAAGTTATTGAATGCAGGGTTTATTTATTAGGGATCACTGGGCTGACCAAAAAGCCAGGACCTTGGAGTGCACTGCATTGTACAGGTAAATTTTAAAGCAGATGTGGAGACCTAGAACTCTACTGCAARGGTCTTTGATGGTTTATGACACCTTCTAAGACATGGCAATTTCMTCTCTTGGGAGCTTAGTTGAGCAAGTCATGCCCTGTCAGAAGGGATGCATACCTTCAGGCCCATGTGWGAATATGACACTCCCTGGGGAAGGGCTGGGGTGTACCAGTTGCCATGATTAAAAGCACTAGCCCACCTCCTGGTATCTTATCCTTGTCGATTTTTTTGAGTCATTAATCATTGACATTTCCATGTCTCACACCCCTCACTACAAGAMAGACATTGAGGTGCTGAAGAGAAGGGTGTTCAGAGAAGAGCACAAGAAGCTGGTGAAGAGCCTGGAGCACAAGCCATAGAGAATGGCTGAGGGAGTTGAGGAAAAAGAGACCCAGGGGGGACCATGTGGCTCTCTGCAATCACCTGAGAGGAGGTTGTAGTAAGGTGGGCCTGAGAAATTTTGTCAATGCCATTTCTACTGTAATTTATCCTGGAATCTTTTCTCCTGTATTTTTCAGGGAAATCAGAATGCAAAGGTGTTAATTAAAAGTARTATTTATTATGTTCTTGGGTGATCTTTGAGATTATAAGCATTTAAGTAAATTCCAACATTTTTTGGGTAAAGGCTCACAGTCTTTTGCTGTGATCCCTGTAAAAATAACAATTAATTTCAGCAGGAACATAATTAATCCAATAAGTATATTACTGGAAGAGTAAATGTTTCTGTATCAGCAGTTAGGACATTTTATCATCCAATCTCTGTAAAGTCAATAATATTTTTTATAAAAAAATATAGAATTGCCCCATATTATTTCATAATATTACATGTTACAGTATGTATGTCAAATCTTCAAATTCTGTTCAAAAAATGAAAAAGTAAAATTAAATATTCATCAAAAATGCAATCATTAATATAAAATGGCATAAAATTTACTCTGTTTTATAGCTAAATATTGAAACTATGAGTACAAACTTAATCTGAATTCATTGCTATATAAACTCTTAGTAACTTTACACATAAGCATTTGGCTTTGCTGAATGTTTTGTCTTGTGTGTCACATGTGACATATGACATTTCTCATGAATTATTAATTTTAGGAGCTATCAGGAGGTTTTAGGTCTCATCAACTGCAAATAAGATATAGAGAAACAATATGATTGAATTTTTGTTTTATTTTTTCAAAACTCACATTGTTTTGTATTTCCTAAAGGAACATGCTATATGTGTGTGCAAAAACAGATTTAAATAAAACATGAAATGCAGGTTTTAAATGCAGTGGAAAGTAAAGGAAGATACAACTACCCTGTAATTCTTAGCATAGAACTCTCTTCAGAAAACCACAGGGATCATTAGAGATACAATAACTCCAGGATGTGCCTTGTTGAGTGGGAAGCTTAATTGGCTCTGAGCAAAGAAGAACCTGTAGGGATGTGAAGATAAAAACATTTGTGGGGGATATCTTGAAAATAGTCTCTTACAGCTCTCAGTCAGAGATAGAAGGAACAGTTGCTTCTTCATGCTCTTCTATCAATAAAATACTTGGCTCTAAGCTGTCCTATGGCTTCTTTATATTTCTGATGATAGTGTAAACGTATGGRATTTTTTTGAGTATACTTATAACTCAGAGATAATATTTAGTCACAGAATAATGGAATGATTCAGTTGCAATGAAGACACATACCRATGTTCCCCAAAGTTAACTCCATTAATAAGCCTCTCTAGGCACCTATTTGCAAAGATGATGCTCAAGGATCTGCTTCTTAGACTTCCTCTTTGAAGTTTTCTCTATTTTCCAGTGTCTAGTAACACTTTTGAGGACACATTCTCATTCCTCATCTATGACCTATATTTTGACTTTCATACATCTAAAGTCATTGTGAATTTGGCTCTGCAAAACTGAGGTTGATAAGCCCAAGTCAAAGACTGAGTTCAAAAGTTCTTAACAATTCCAAACAACTTCCAGTAGCCCTAATTCATGAATAAAATGAATAAAAGAAAGCTGAGAGTGTTGAGCATTTCAGAAAATCTTGTTCCTTTTCTCTAAAATATTGAAAGCTTACAGGATATCAGTAGTCTTACAGCTACATCAAATGCAGAAGGTACCATAAGAACTGTTTCTTCATATACTCCTACAAATCTCTCAGGAATTTAAGAGATTTCCTTGACTTATGAGGYTTTAAGTCTCTGGATAAAATATCAAATAAAATGCAGAGATACAGTTTATGAAAGATTGAGAAGGGTTATAAAATTTGATTTACTGTAAATAATTCATGATGCCCTTTGCAGCACTGTGAAATCCTTTTYGGCAGTTCCAGTTTTGGTTATAAATACTCATGCAATGAATACAGAACAGGATTATATTACACAGACAACAAGTTTTCTAACTGTTTGTACATGTGTACCAGTGATATGTGTTTATCAAGAGACGTAGCAAACATTCCACTTGAATGTATTGAAATAAAATAACGACAAATCAGGGATGAAATTGAAAATAATGTCATATTAAGTTCTGTAAAACCCTCCAATTATGAATCAGTTGYAGAGTTTCTTATTTCTGAAAATTCTCTACTGTTTTTTATTACATATTTTTGCAAGAGTTTTTACTTTGCAAGTATGCTTTGTGCCTACCCAAGGTACTATAATTTTTGCATATTTTTCCAGAAAAGGACTTTATAAATACATTTTTTAAAAGTCTGAAGTTTAGATTTTATCTACTTGATCAAATAGTAGTGTTCAAATAATGGGAAACATAAAATTGTTGTGAAAATTCAGGAGCCAGAAAAAAATGCTGCTTGTGGAATGTATCTACCGTATTTTTGCATCTTGTGCTTCTTCTTAAAAATTAATACTACGGACTCTTTATCTTGTTACTTGTGATGTACTTGCACTATTGTCAAAAAACCCAAACCAATAAAAAATAGGAGAATATCCTATCTTTCTTGTGTCCATTTATCCATCAAAATTACATAAAATTAGGAATTAAAAATGCAAAGTTTGCAAACAACAATGCATAAAACTCCCAGAAACTTCAGGCCATATTAGAATAGAAGAAATTAAAAAACTTGGATGAACTGAAAAATTACTGCTAGCTCTACTGCCTTCTGTAGGGTTAATGTCTTTTTTGTTTATGTTATTTATGCCTTACAGGGGTWTTATGATTGAGCAGGGATCATGTGAGGGAACATGTGCCCAATAAAAATAGAGTAAAGATTAGTGAACATATTGATAAGATTAGAGTGGTGGGAAAAKAAAAGCTGTAGAAATGTGAAAGAGGACCTTAAATCCCTTAAGGTATATGGAAACATGGATGTGAAAAGGTACTGCAGAATCAAAATATATACTATATATACATATAAATATATKTACAATATGTATAACTACAATATGAACTGAAGTATCAAAAAAAGAGGAAACTTATACTAAAATTCTGTTACCAGTACTTGAATTAAGCTTTGTGAATCCCCTTTTCCCCTTTTCTTAATCTTCTGGAACCTGAAGGAAGTGAAAAGTTATTTTCAGTCTTAGAACATTAGTCCTCTTGGGAAATTTCTTAGTAATACAAAATATTGCCATGCTCCAAGGAAAAAAATTCAATACATATACATGTACATATACATATATATATATACATATATATATATACACATATACATATATATATATATAATATGCTTATTCAAACAATACTGATGTTCACTAAAGCGGTCAGTTGAAGCAGCACTGGAAGAAGTATGTGGAGCAGTCAGTACAGGTGGGAAAATGCTACCACGTGTACATTATAGACCCTTGATGAGATGTATGATTGGCAGAAATTTAGATCAAAACCCAGCTTCCCACATAAAATCTATCATCAATGTAATACAGGATTTTAGTTCTTACACAAGGACATGTAATTCGAAAACAACAAATTGCCTCATTTATATTCAGAAATATATCTTTTCCATTCATAGTAGCCATATTTTGCCTCATGTTTCTTGTGCTATTTGAAAGGAAGCACACTTYACACCTGCAAGGAAAAAAATTTCTAAACAGGAAGAAATTATGATGCTGAAACAAATATGGGCTTTCATGAATTAGTAAATTTTTCTAAACTTTTAAAATTATGTGCTTCTGTTTATTATTTTCTCATGCATSGATGTGATGATTGTGAAGGAAAATAGTACCATAGTTATTAGAAAAGTGTGGGATTCACTTGTCATTTCTAGTGTTAAGGAAAAGAGGGCAACTCAAGAGACACAAGAGAAAAATGGAGACAAGTTACATAATTACTTAWGTATCTTCAGTAGGATTAATATACCACATGCCAGATTTACTTGTAGAACCTACATAACTGTAGCTGATGTGTATAAAATCCTCTTCCATTATATTCTTCTTCCTCCCTCACCRAATCCAAGAAAGGTAACTACAAAACTTACTGCAGTTGTTAAACCTCAGACTAAGATAAGGTAATAAAAGAGCAAAAGTCACAGTCTAATCCAAGTTCAAATCTGAACATCTGAAGTTGAAAGGTGGTAGGCAGCTTGAGTCTTTGCTGTCTTACAATCAGCAGACCTCCCATTCAATGTAATAAAAAATAAATCTAAAATTAAATTAAATTTAAAATGCTGCATTTAATTTACTAAGTGATAATTTAGGCAGATGTTCTGAATCATCCTCTAGAGKATCCTATCATACTCTGGTATCTAATTTGGGTCCCTGTTATTTAGGTATATATTATTTTGAGGTCTTGGATTTGTGTCAGCAATTGGCATGAATTAAAAATGAGGACACAGTTTTGCTAAGTTTTTACACAGTTTCCTTCACCTTAGACTTCCTTAGGTTCAGCTGGAGGCAGTGTCCCTCAAAGCAGTGGTACACAATCTGTAGAGGTACTGTGATAAAGTTTAGCATACACCTGCAGACCTGAAGTCTTTGTAAGATGGAAGCTTGGTGCTATCACCATTGGCATTTGCACAAGAATCAGGAAAACTTGTCTGTCTCAGTCAGAGTGTATTTAGTTTTTCCCAGAGGAAATACCAATATATCCTAGTCTACGTATATAGAGGTACATATACTGGAGTGGAWTCTTCCTGTGTTCTGGCCATTACAGTAACACCCCTGTGGGAAGGAATGCAGAAGGATAAGAAGGATAAGAAAGGTAGAGTTATAGACAAGGTTAGGAGTGTTGAAAGAGACATTTATTAGATCAAGGATTCCAGACAGAAGCACCGGTGTGGAAAGATGTATAATTCTAGTGGAAAACCAAAACAGAACAGGGGTGGCTAGTTGGGGTCTAGCTGTGTGGTTGCTGCACTTCCAGGCCTGCACCACAGATATCACCACTGATATCTCTATAGGGAGCGATGGCAACTCAACAGCAGTAGGAATCGTTTCAACAAATGATGTCTGCATGGCCAAGAATGATCTTTAGGTACCTTTGGGCACAAGAATGATCAGTCTTTTGTGCATGGTAGGCAGCTAATAATTGTTTTATATCCTTAAATTCTGCTGGCAGAGTCTCTTTGCACCTGGCTAATTATGCCCTGACAAACTGAACTAGAAGAGGGGAGGTAACATTTCAATGTAGTAAAAATGTCAGGTTTATAGGAATGCGAATATAAAGAGGGAATAGTTTCTGCTTGCATAGGATTTTTGTTTTTAATTATTTTCTTTTTTTAAATTTTATTGTAACCAGTCCCCTTTAATATCAGAAGAAAGAAAGAAAAATAAGCAAACATAGGTAGGGATTGATTGAGGTAGGAACTGGTACTGTGTCTTTACAGTCTTTACAGACAGTAGTCTAAGWGCCTTCTTTTGCTTTCTTTCCATTTCTTTTGAGAGTCCTTTTCTTCCTAGAAATGTTTGCAGTTTTGAACCCCCAAAATGTTAAAGGTGAAAACAGAAGCCTTATATATTGCACAAAAAAAAGTTTCTGCTGAAAGAAGAGAATCACCTAAGCTTTACCTATCTGGTTGTAATTTCATACTTTAAAAGAGCTATACATTTAGGTTGCATTTAAAGGATACTTATTTCTAGACCACACACATAGAACTCAGGTTTACATAAGTAAAAATTCTTTTCCTTTCTTTTATAAAAAAAGAAGGTTGTGTGAAGGTGAAATAAATTTTTTTGTCAGTATTCTTACCTTGGGGAATCAAGGGTGATTCATTTCTGGTGCAAAAATGTCACAGATAGTACGGGTAAAATGTAACATGAAATTATATCATTTCAGCTTCAATTAGACAGCCGAATGMAGAGTACTTTTCAAAAGTGTAATACAAAATGCATTTAAATAAAATACAATATTTTTGGCGGGAATATGTTTCTACTGTCAAATAAAATAAATTTTAAAATAAATAAAATAAATAAAATCCTTATCCTTGAATTTTAATTACTTTTGCTGTTTCCAAAAACAAAGCTTCAGATACTATGTAGAACTAATGCTCAGTTTCTTCATAAAATAAATCATGATTTCCAAAAATCCTATGTTTATATTAGTGATTGTCAAAAATCCAATATAAAAATAGCATATGCAAAAGTTTTGTAATGTCTTATGTCTGAAGACTACAAGAACATCACAGAGATATCCAAATCATTAGAAAGATAATTAAAGAATCATTAAACCTTGAGTYTTTCACTTAAGGAAATAAAACTCTTACTTTAAACTTCTGTCAATACACAATGGCTTTTTAATTACAAAGAAATAATGCTGATTTTAAAATTGATTYTTTTCCTAATTTTAGCTACTAAATGAAATTAAATTAATAAAATGGTGTGGTGCTTTGACCATGGCTAGGTGCTAAGTGCTGACCAAAGCTACATTTTCTTTCCCTCCTCATCTGGCCCTCAAAAATTTCTTCTGGCTGTCTCTGCTTTGTTAGGAGCAGGACTTTGTTAAGACTGGGCAAACTTCAGAAGTCCTTTCAAACCTTAGTGATTCTGTGCTTCTTTGTGTTTTTGTGGCCCTGTTATTTTATTAAAAAAATTAAATTAATGCTGATCTGAAGAGAAATTAGATTTAAATAAAAAGCAAAACAACAAACCTATAAAACTTGTTACACAATAATCGTCTTTATAAAGGACACTTCCCTCTCTGACCGTCCAGGAGCCACTCTGGAGGTCACTTTTGCACCATCTGAGCTGGGACTGAAGCCCCTCTGCCACTACACACCCCACACTCACATAATCAGACCAAGTTTCTTAAMAAATTGACCCCAGGTTTTCTATAGCAGATGTCCAGATCCCTTAAATAATTTGATTATGGTGCAATAACTGGATTAAAAAACCCAAAATATCAGCTTGAGYTGGGTGCCTCCAGGAAGGGACCCCAAACAAAGGAACCCCTGGGCTTTTCTATCCTGGCAGTCGAAGTGCAGTAAAGGGAGGGAGGATGGGTGGGTTTAAAGTCTGTTTTATTATATAATTTTGCTTCCTACTTTCATAATTCTCAATATAGAATATTGTGTGTCTGTTTTCCCTTTTAATACTGTAAATTATGGTCTTGTTTCTTACTACATTACAGAAAGATCTAAATGTGTGCTGATATAYACCACAGATTTGACTATGCATCTGCTTTCCTTACATGAATATTAAATCCTTGTTGTGCAAGATCAACGTATCTGTGTAAAGTGTCWTTAGCTTATTTACCTAGGAGCTCAGAGTATCCATGATCTATTCCTCTCATCAGTCCGTTCCTCTAATGAAAAGAAACAGAGGTGATGGGTACTGGGTTTTCCCAGAAGAAAATAATAACATTCTCCACCCAGCAGAAGTGTGGTATCAATGAACCTTGTGGAAATTGTCATTTGAGCCATTTTATTCTATCAAGTGAAACTCAGGATCTCAAAACAAATGTCGTTGGATTATGAGTCTTGCCATGACTATGGCTTTGAACTTGGAGACTGAAAAACAAAACCCTGSTGCTGAAAATTCACTTGTTCTTCAATCACTTTTTAAGTGTTCAAGGCCCTGCAGCTCATTTGCACTGGAAATTCATGTTTACAWATGCACAGCATATGTGATTCACTGAATGCTGAAGCATAAACTACAGCATAGATATACCACTATATCACTGTGAGAGCTTACAGCTCCCTCTGAACTGGAATTCAGAAYTGGCTGATGAGCAAGTAGCATAACACCAAAGCAGTAGATTTGAGCAAGAAATGCATTAGAGAGTAAACGATGACAGATGGATCACCTATTACTTAAAAGTCTTACAAGCTTTGTGGACGCCCTGACTTTTGTTGTTCCTTTTGACCATGAGCATSAATGAAACTTCCATGCTCCCTTCACCCTAAGTGTGGAATACCACACCTGGTTTAAAATTTTTTAGGCTGCTAAGATATTTAAGAGCAGTAWTTTCCCCCAGATAGAGGCTGTAATAGGGAATGCAAAYGGACAATCTAATAAGAGTAATATAYGACATATTAGAGCAGAATTTTGATTTTGCTTTTTCCTCATTCATCATTCTTACTTCAGTGGCTCAGGTGTCTGGATTATTTTTAGAAGCTGACTAGGAAATATTCCAAACCCCACCTCAGAAAAGCAAACCATTTCATGTTATACTTCCTATCTTTTTTTGTTTGATTGGTTTTATTTCATTCCAGCTTTTATTTGATGGCTTTCATTTTAATAATCAAAGTAATACTTGAAAAATTATTTATAATTTTTGGCAAGCACGTACCCTAACCTTAAGCTGGCCTAAACTCAGCTTAACCAACTGGCCTAAACTCAGYTGGAAAAAATTCTCTAGTAGACCAATTATGGTAGGTAAGTTAGCAAATGAGTTTACATCAGAAAATTGCATTTCTGTGATAGTACCATCACCCTATCCATTGGTTAGAACTTAATCATTTTAAGACATTCAAATGAGGTAACACTGAAAAAAATTCAAGGAGGGATGCAGGAAAGYCACAGATTTTCTTCCTCCCCAGCATTAGTAGAAAAGTCATAAAGAGACTGAAAGTTCCTTGCAAGAGACCTTCAATTGCATTTTTCTCTTCCAGAGTTCAGTCACTTATARCCATGCTTTAAAAACAGTGGAAAGGTGAAAAATATGCCTTGAAGTCTGGTGTCAGCTTGACTGAGAATAAATGAACTATTTCCCTTTCCCTCTCCCTTTGATTCTCACCTCTGGGCTAGATCTGCTGCAGATAAGTGCTTCAGTGCAGGTAATCTCTTAATTGCTGTAATTAAGCTAAATCAAAAAATGTTAACAGCCTAATAATTCTTGTTGGTTTTAAATATTGAAAGGACAGGTTCTCATTACCTTTTTGTTCTGACATACKTACAAGGTCTTCCTGTGGTGATCAAGGGTTAAAATAAAGCAGAAATATCTATTGCTTATACCTGATTTTAAATTCACAGAAACATTAGGATTCACAGAGCCATTACGAGTTTGTCTAGTCCAACCTCCAGAGCCCTGGAGTTTGTCTAGTCCAACCTGCTCCTGTACAAAGCAGGATCAGCTGGAACAGGTTTTTGAAGGCCATATTCACTCAGGTTTGTAATACTTCCAAGGTTACAGAATCCACAGCCTCCCTGTGCAACCTATGCAAGTAACTGACTCGTGTTCTGTYGGGGGGCACCACTGAGAAGAGTTTGGTTTCATCTTCTTCATTCCCTCCTTCCTRTCAGATATTTATCCACATTGACAAGTTCTCTGTGAGCCAGTCCTATCCTCTGGGAGGAGGACTCTCCAGCTGCAAGTCCCAGCTCTCTGAAGCTTTTCCTATATGTCAGATATTCCAATGTCTGAATCATCTCTAGAYCTGCTCCAGGCAATCCCCAATATGCCCTTTTTGCCATGGACTGAAGAGCCCAGAACTGGGGCTGGAGTTGCAGTTCTAGTGCTTAGCACAKGTGAAAGACCACCTCCCTTGTCTTGCTGGCAACACTGCTAATGCAGCCCAGGAGGCTGATGGATTTCTGTGCCACACAGTAGGAAAAAAACCCAGAATAATCTTGTTCAGGAAATACTGTTTGACTTYATATTTCAATAGGTGGACAGTAATTATGGGTATGTTTTTCTTTGCATAATTTTCCTAGTGCTGGATAATCAATTGTATGTTTGAATTCATTAGGATGTCAGTGAAGATTTTTTTTTTTTTTTTTGTAACTGGTTTTGGTTTGGTTTTCTTTTCTTTAATCTTTGGTTTCTATGTAAAAAGATTCAAACTCCATTTAGAGAGATTAGTTTGGTGATTAAAGAAGAGATCAGAGACAACTGTGGTTTGCCTCATCAGATACTGCATAGATTTCAGAGAGTTAAAACCATTAAATTATTAATTTAATTTTGTAAGTTGTTCTTTCTTTATCTGTAGAAGAAGTGTGTTTCTTTATAACTATTTAAATAAATTTTAAAATATTCTCTTGAGCCTTAATCAATGCCAAATCTGGAATTCCCACTGACTTTGAAAGTAAAAGATTCAGATTCAAACTGTGTAGGAATAAGAGGTACATTTCAGACTAGAAGTTCTGAAAATTGGCAATAATTAAAAAATGTATCAACAGATGACTTTTGAATTATTCAAGTAAATCAAAGTGTAAATCAAAAGCTGACTTCCAGCTCCTGTATTATTCTCAGCCGTGAGTGTCYTTCACAGAATCAGAGCTTCCATCACCCTTTTTGCACTGTGAGTGCAAAGAACAAACCAAGATTTGCAGAGAGAAATCAGGGCAAAGCTTTCTGTTGATCTTTAATTGCTCTAAGAGCTTTTGTGAAGCCATGCAGCACAGTGTGCATCTGACAAAAAGCTACAGAGCAAAGGCTGGTCACTCTTTAGTTCTAGTACATCATCTCTAAGCTGGATACATCAGGCAAAATTGTAGTATATAAATAACATTGTCTATGACAAAAGATCAGTGCATTAATCTTCCAGTAAAAAAAATCTGATATAAACTCTTTTGCTAACTTACTTGTAACTTAAGCATAGGGTACATTCTTGTGAAAAGTAGTCTTTAAGTACTTTTCAAAAGTASTCTTTCAACTACTAGAATGACAGTGACCGAAATATAAAAGCTAGATTGAAAAAAGAAAAAGAAAAAAAAAAGGAAAGGATGTGAAATAGAACATGAAATGTTTGTCATTCCTGAGGTAGGSTTTAGAAAATTTCCAATCCAGCTTCTAACAATAATCTAGTTCAACACCCAAGCTACTGAAACAACAGTGATGAATAAGTAAAGAGAAATATCAATGTGTATTCAGTCAGGTATCTACTTCAGCATTCTTGTCTGTTTGTTTGTCCTCAGAGTATGAACTGCAGCAYTGTTAAACAAACAGTGTTGAAAATAATGCATAATCACATGCAGTGTTTAAGCTTTTCACTTGGGAAATATACTTAAAACATTGCAATTTCAATAAAATTCTTATCAAGAAATGTAATGTACTTTGGTTTTTGTCCTAGCCTCAGCTGGTAAAAACCCACTATCAAGGCCGAAGTCAATCAAGATTGCTAATTTAAACAAGGTATGCACCTAGTGTTTGAATTACTTACTAGTACAACTATAGTAGTAAATTGTACAGTTCATTATTGGTATAGATGTCTAATTTCCTGAGAAGTTTGACACTTAGTCATAATATCATAATAGTATKATACAATATGAAGTGAGAAGATTAAGTCATATAAAACAAAAGCAGGAACCTCTGGGACATGATGTGGATGTATTTTAAGGTACTAAAATTCGATGCATCTCAAAGTACGAAAATATGAGACACCACAGAAAATCAGTGCAATTCCTCATAGAGACACTTTGAAGGAGCAGTACCCATTTTGGCAGAAAACAAGAGTTGTTCTATGGTAACTTAACCCTATAGAGCAATTCACATATTCACTTTTGGCAAGCTATTTTCTAGTACCAAAGGCTCTTTTGGGAGATCATCCTACAGAAAAAGGAAGGAAAGACTCATAACTCTAATACATGAGCTCGCTTGCCTCTTCCCAACTCTGTGGGASACTCATGAACTAAGCCAAGAATACACGCTCTCTCATACAGACGTTTTCCTGCCTCCTTTTATGAAACCACAAGAAGTTGCTTTCTCTTAATATTTTTCAGGGATTTCACAGAGGATGCAAACTGTCTTCAGCTCTTTTACAGGCTTTAGCAGACTGTCATCTGGTGCTGCAGAAAGCTACGTGCATCTAGGCTGCTTTATAAAAAATAGAAGAAATAGCTAGCTCCTGTGTGCAGTTAATAGCTTAAATGTATACATTCAAAGAAATCTTGTTGTGAGGGTTTTAGGAAAAAAAAAACAACAAACAAACAAACAAAAAGCCCCCACAAGCTATTATTTCCCTATTAAATATTACCTCTCCGCCTCAGAATTTCCCAATCAAATGTATTTYACCCAACTTTACTTTAACATTCAACCTAGTTTACTAAGAAGATACAAATGAGGTTGATGCTCACTTGTCAAAAGAAAATGCTATTTTTTTTCTGGGTAGGAGTTGATCATATGTCAGAGTTTCCTGTTTGTAACACTAATTATCTCAGTGTTTTGCCCTTCTGTATATATGTTGACAACACCAAGAATATGATATATTTCTAGGAGACAGGAGATCTAGGTGGAGGCTGCAAAAAGGAAAAAAAATGTCAGAGAGAATTAAAGGAACTGGTGTGCCAAAGCAAAAACAAGGAAAAGGTCAAGAAATTGAAGAAGAAAATCAGGTAACAAAGGAGATAAAGGGAAGGCAAAAAAAAAAAGCACAACTGTAAACTTTGTTTAGTGAAATACATAAGCGTAGTCTTTCAGGGGATCCTACTGATAATCTCCATGGTCAGCTGGAGGTTTGTCTTACTAAAGTTCAAGAGCCTGACTTTACTCCTTTTCTGACCTAGATTTCTCAAGACTGTGAACTTCACCAATCCATGATTGCTGCAGCCCCGGTTACCTCTAGTCTTGACATTGCCAATTACCTGTTTTAAGCTGGTGACCCTCAAATCTAGTACTGCATTCTCTCTGGCAGGGCTGTCTATCACCTGCCTTAAGAACTTAGCAACAAGGTTCTCTTTTTGCCTCAGCCTCTGATTTTTACCCAAAGACTTTCTACCTGTTCATGGCTGTTCTTCATAGACAGATCTTCATAGTTAATCCCCATCTTAATGTAGAAGGCAACTCCTCCTCGTCTCCTTCCTTTCCTGTCTCTTCTCAATAGGTTGTAGCCATTTGTAACCACACTATTATGATGGCATTCATCTGAAGCCAAGCTTCAGTAACAGCAACGAGGTCATAACATTCTAGCAGCACTGAGTCTTCCGGTCGCTCCTGTTTGTTTCTTTAGGATATGCAAAAGCAAAGCCCTTATACCTAACACACAAAATTTAAAAAAAATTGCCTTGTTTTTCTACAGTTAAATGTCAGATATAATGAAAACTGAACAAACTCCTACCCTGGTTTGTCTCYAGAGTATCTCCTGAAAAATCCATCACTATTGGCTATTAGTTTGAATTATTACAGTTTGGAAGGATATAGTGGTTGTTTGCCTTCTGTTTGGGGTTTTCTTTGTTTTATTTCCTTATGTTTTGTGTGTTTTTTATTTTTCATTTTCATTGCTATGAAGGCAACTCCTTTAACATTTTAAATATCTTCCTCTTTTGGTAGTTACAGTTTCAAGCAACAAAGGTAGTACTACACCAAGWAGCAATTACTGTGCTTCAGTAAACCTTCTTTAACTTAGTAAGTTCTAGTTCTGGACTCTTTCCAAGCTTTTATCACGAAGAAATTGGTATGGATCTGTGTAACAGGAAACAAAAAGGAATTGCAAGGTTTTTCRGTTCCATCTAGTGGCAAGAGAAGGTATATATCTCAAAGCATCAGTATTAACAGTGAYAGAAAACTTAGCAAAAATAATACAAATCAAAGTGATGAAAAATGTATAACTTAAGAATAAAAAGCTGTAATGATACAGAAGTCAACCCCATCTTTTCTGCTTAATATTTTACATATGAGAGAAAATAGGTTTTGAAATCGAGGACTCCAATTATTTTACAGGAATGAAGGAACAGCTTTTAAAAGCTTGGTGAGCCGGTACATTCTCTGTTGCAGTCATGCAGCATGTCTGYTCCAAACTTCTCTTCTGATAAAAACGAACCAAACAAAAAGAATTGATCCCTCTTTTTGTCTTCACTGGCCTTCAAATATGGTGATACTGTTTGACTTTATTTTGCAGATCTATGCAATTTCATTAGAGAACATGCAGACTGCTCAAAATTACAAAGGCAAATTAAGCTGCAAGATTTCTCATTGTGTCTTGTAAACAAATGTATAGCCTTTGCAGTGATATATTTGGGTTGTTTTTTCCTGTAACATTTACCTAAGAAGTATTTAATTTATCTATAAAAGCATCATGTTTTATTAATAKTCACTGTTTTCTCCCTCTGTAATTAAAAACAAATAGAAGAAGAGAAATGTTAGCCATGTTTGCTTCATGGCTGAGATGAGAACATTGTAGGGAGCATGTGACAGCATCAATCATGAGAAGAAGCAGAGACATAAAATGATCATGTACTGCCAAATTAAATTAAAAGCTGAGACTRCACTGGGCAAAACCAAAATATCCTTCAAGAACAATGGAAAATAGACTTTTCCTTTCATGGGTGATCTGACAAAACCACAGATTTATCCATTTTCTCTCTTCCTTGTTGAACTATCTTCCCACATTAAAAAAAAAAAATCAAAAACCACAAAACCCCAAAAACATTTAATCRCTAAACAGACCATCATATTAAGTAGCTTTACAGATGTGATTTTTACAAATAAAGAGTATTTTCTTTTGTTCTACAGTGGTACAAACTGGGTTGGGAGAGATAAGGGCAGAGGGGCGGAATGGACCATGACAAAATACTTTACCAAAACTAACTCAGGAAATATGATATGGAGTAAAATAGATAAGTTTTAGTCTTTCACCAGTCAGTTGAGACCCTGATTGAAAAGTTTTGTTCACCTAGCAGTTATCTGTTTTCTATAATCATCATCCTCATATGTGATGAGTTCTTTTGAAGACACTTGCAGGAAAAGACCATTTCTGAAAAAAATTATACATAAACAYGGGCATACTGAAAGAGTCCAGCAAAGGGCCACAAACATTAAGAGTCTGGAGCATCTCTCCTGTGAGGAAAGGCTGAGAGATCTAGGACTGTTCAGCCTTGAGAAGAGAAGGCTCTGGGCATATTGTTAATATATATAAATTCCTGAAGGGAGGCTGCAAAGAACACAGAGGCAGTCCTTCCTCTGTTGTCTCAAGTGACAGGAGAAGAGGCAATGGGCAAAACCAGAAACACAGAAGGCTCCAGGTCTAAAGGAGTCTCTAAAGGTCAGGGAATACTTTTTCACTGTGGGSATGACAGAACTCTGGTTCAGTCTGCTCAGGGAAGTTGTGGAGTATCAATCCTTCACTATATCCAAAAACTGTCTGGGCATGGTCCTCAACAAGCACCTATAGGTGACTCTGCTTGAACAAAGTTTGACCAGGTGGTGACCTTCAGGGGTCCCTTGCAAACTCAATCATTCTGTGTTTCTGTGAAAGCAAAAAATATCAGAAAA
>CADDXX010000126.1:120049-147758 GCA_902810485.1 Alauda arvensis | reverse complement strand
GTGGGAGTTTTACCATTAAAAAGGTTTTCACTGCTCAATAGACCTTACTGAAACAAAAGTTTTCCTTGAAATTGTTCTATTATTTTTTTTATTTCACTTAATTTTAGTCTTTTTATTTAAGACATGCTCTCTATTACTATGGAGTAATGTTATTTTTTTTTCTGTTAGTGGTATAAAAACATGTTAATATTATAATTATACACTGGGGTTTTTCTTGTTCAGTGAAGCAGTTATAAATATATTTAGTTGTATTGAGGTTATTTAATCACCTTTCAGTTATCAGTTTTTATGTATCCTTCTGAAAACCATTTCAGTTATTCGATGAATTCTTTCTAATTTGCCTTAATTTTCCCCTGATAATGAGAGATTTGAAAATTAATTAAATAAGCTTTTTTTTTTTTTTTTCCCCTTTGAGTGGCAGTTTGGTTTACTTCCTCAATGTTCTCAGTAGTGGAGGACACAGCAGAGTCCTTCTCAAGTCTGTAGATACAAGCCCTCCAGAAGTACTAGGCTGTATTTAGATAAATAAGTTTAGGCAGTTAAGCATTTGTTATGTCTGCATTTTTATCTGGCTTGATAACAGCAAACACAGAATAGAAATGGTGCTGCTGTGTTAGAGCTGCGTCATGCCTGTGGTAATAAAGCCTCTGATTTTTTTCCTGAACACCAGAACCATTTTGTTATGGTCCTTCGGCCATTTTGCAGAGACTTTTAGACTCATGATTGTAACTGTTTGAAACCCAACCTCAAACATCTGAGGGATCCATTCTGTTACCCTTTCTCAGGCTGCAAACATCCTTGTTTGTCTAGGTGTATATACTCCATAGGTGGGAGTAAAGGATGCACTGAAAATGGTTATAAATATGTACAGTTTTATGAATGCATACTTGCATARTGGTTATATATACTTTAGGACTCAATGTCACATGAAGAGAATTGATAAAAAATGAAAGAATGATAGATCTTGTACTTCACCAGATAATCAATTGTCTACACTTGGTGGGCTAACACAATGCTTGTTCGACCCAAACTACCGGTATGTGGAACTGCACAATGCCCACTGTGTAAGAAGGAAAACTGGAATTTCACCATCCCCAGTGCCTTGCCAACTCAGCCAGATCACCTGGAACATTGGGGTCCCTGACCAATATGGACCACCAGAGAGACGCCCAGGACAGGGGAACGCATRCATAAAGGGGAGGGGAAATATCAAAATATAATAATGATTTTTGGGAAAATTATTATGCATATTTTTATGCATATCCAGGACAATCAATGAATATGCATTTAGAATATATTCACATCTCTCTTTGCAACYCTTGACTTCTGCTCCTAAATTTTCAGTGAGATTCAAGAACATTAGGCTAACTCTCAACATAATCTCTGTTACAAAAAGGTATTTGTATTTCAAAACTTTGTGRCCACATACAGAAGAGAATCAAGCATCTAAAGAAAAGCTGTCTTAAATTTTAAATGTTTTTTTTTCTGTCTATTTTCTAGTTTTGCTTAACAAAAGCATTCATTAGCAATTCATGAACTTAAAATTATCCTCCAAAAGCCAAATTTTCAAAAATACGAAGTCAATYTTTTCACCTACATGAAGTGTTCATCTTTCAGAGGAGTTCAGTCATCTGAGGCAATTGATCTCCTTGTGGCACACACATGCTGAACAYTGAGACTGTTTATTATAACTGCTTTGGTAGGATCATAGACTATTAAATGCGCAGGAATCCAAATGGAAACTGTAAATAGTGGGTTCCTTCAGAAGTCCAGTCCATGAGTCTTTTCAGATTGATGTTTATATGCTAATCTTTTCCAGTTACTGTCTATGCTCATATCTCCAGGCCTCATTGTAATAAATCTTCATGGTATTCCTAATCATATCAACAGYTCTCTTTTAGCTTCCCTGCTGAAGACAGATTATTCAAGAAAAATAAAAATATCAACATCCAGACCATTTTTTWTTCAGCATTAATTTCAGCMGCTTCATTTATTAACTGACCTATWTTCTTTCTGTTCTTTCTTTTCTCTCTGAGGTATTTCTTTGTTCCTGTTGTCATGTTATCTAACATCCATTTATTCTTTCTTTTCTTTGAATTAAAACCAGAAAAAGTCYTTCCTGAAAATCATTGCTTTCTTCTGTATCACTGCATCTATTTTTCTTCAGTTAGAAACTATTTTTTATGACATCCTGGTATTTTTTCTAAGGGGTTAGTGTGCATGTGAATTCCTTAGTTCTGTGTAATTTATTACTTACTCCTAATTAGAATCTAATGATTCCATGAAGACTTCTCTGTACTTGAAGCATAGCAATGGCTTGTAGATTTGATGTTYTGTGGGACTGGGGGAGGGGGTGTTGATATCTGAGAGAGATTAAGAGGACCCTATTTAATGGTGAAAATGTCTGGAGCACCCTAGAACTTGTCTATTGGTCTCTGAGGACTGAAAGAAGCAGACTCAATAGTTTACTACATGAGAAAAAAAAAAATCAGAACTCCAATCTATTTCTGTGGTAAATAATGTAAACATATAACGAATTTATTTTTTTAACTTCTCTATTTTTAGTCCACTTTCAAAATCAGAATAATACTCAACATGTACTACCGAACTGGATAGGAGAGAACTAGTGACCTTGAAGGTAATGTACCACAGACACTAAGGACAAACAAATCTTTCTGAGTGGGAATTCTTGGAATTCTTGATTATTCTAATAGCAGATCTGACATGGGGTTGTAAAATTTCTATAGGTATTCAAGAAGCAGATGCCCAGTTTAKAATTTGTGAGATTTTCAGAACGATTTTGTCCTGGAACAAAGTATTTTATATTTAGTTTCTACAGCAGAAGGCAGTGTTGAAAGGCTCAGACACTAAATTCTASGATTTTTTTCTCATTTTGAGATGAGAAACTGCATGGTTAAAGCTGAGCTGAATAAGGACAAGAATATGCTCTTTCCAAGTCTCATGAACTTCCACTAATAGATAACAAGTACTGGAAAGCGTAATAGCAGATGACCAATGCAATGACAGTGTGAGCAGAGAGCTTTGGAATTGCTATTTCTTCAGTGTGCTCAGATAAGGCCTCTAAAGATGCCAGTGAGGCAGATAACAAGTGCTGAATGCCTGATCAGTCCCTACTTCCTCTCCTAGCCTCCTTGCAGCTACATCACCCAGATGCAAGAACAAGACTCTCCCCACCCTCCAGTTTGAAAACAATCTGCACCCATGCATCTCCAGGCTTTGTCTGACTAGGGATCAAGGAAGGGGCAAGCTTTGTGAAAAGGAACAATCACAGGCAAGATGTTTAAGGATWCTATATTTCCATTATAAAATTACATTCCTTGATTGATGCAGAGACAGTTATTTACTAATATCTTCTGGGGATAGCTGCTTCTAAAGGGATGCAACAGGGCAACAAGACCAATGGTCATGATGAAGTTTTATACTACACCTTGTCCTGTGTGTGCCATAGCTCTCCTCTTTCAGCATCCTCTGACAAACCTCATTCTTTCAGTAAAGCATGCTGATTTTGCAACCTCTTTCTTGTAAAAGTGGCTTTAACTGTAATCTCTATATGCATGAAGCTAAAATTATACTTGTGTATAAGATGTTTCTACTGGCAGGGTTGCTTTTGTTTTACTGCAGAAGTTCTTGCTATAATCCTATTAAGTATGTTTGATGAAATATACCACTATTACCTAATGTTTTATTCTATTYGTTTTAAAAGTAATAGAATGTTATAGGTAGGCTATTAACATGGAAACATAATGACTGCAAAACACAAAATACATAGCATACAGCAGTACAAACCTTAATTTACTATCCCACAGCATTCTGTGCAAAAAAAACCAAAACAAAACCAGAAAAGAAATAAAAAAACCAAACATGAAAAAACAGAAGGAAAGTAAAATATAAAATAAACAGATTATTGAAAATGGATTTCATGAGATTACCAGTTTCAATACATTCCCATGGCAAATRCATACATGGTATTTTCACCTATAAGTATTACCTGCAGTTGTTTCAGRGTATTTATTTTCAGAATATTCAGGTTTCTCATATACTCACTTTGCTTTATTGCCAGCATATTTCATAACAGTTTTGAAACTGCCTTTTTTATAATTACTTTGGAATAAATGTTTCCCACAAAATAAAAGCACTAAGAAAAGAAAGCAATAAAACTGTTTTCAGAGATTTTCTTTGTGCTACTTTAGTTTTAGTACCAGTGCATTACTTAAAATATTAATGCATTTTTAATACCATCTGTGCATTGGGAGATGTATCTCTTCTTAGTAAAACACRAGCATGTGATATCTGAAACCCCTCTGAAATCTGCAAAAAGTGCATCCAGGGATGCRCAGTCCTGAGATGTCAGCGCTGTACAACCACAAGGCCTCCCCGTATTTTATCATGTGGAGCATGAATTGCTCACTACAGTGTTTTAATAAGGTTGGTTCAGATCTCTGTTACACTGCTCTCCATCCTTCATTCATCCATGCCTCTAAGCGAGGTTTTGTGTTTTAATACTGGCTATAAACTCTATCATTTTAGACTATTATAAGAACGCTTTCCTTGTATGTTGATCACAATGASAAAATACAGAATAATTTATATAGTGTTCCAAAGATATTAAATTCAAAAGAAGTAGTCTTGCAGTACTCTGGTAATCTTGTTTCCATTAAGATAATTAATCAAGAAAGAGGATATTACAATTTTGCAGAATAATAGAAAACAAGTAATTAATTTGAATTTTCTGGCTATAGTATGCTTATAATTAATTCAGGAAGGACTACTTCAGCCACTAAGATTGTTATAGTTAAACCAGACTGACATACCAGAGAAACAACAAAAAAAAGTTGTATACAGAGGTTAGTAGATAATGCCTGTTTGAAGGATTTGCCCTGCTATATGTTCAAGGGTGGAATTAGACAGAGGGATCCATCTCACCCAGCTTTAGGATCTTGTAACGTGCTCCATTGCAAAAGATGAAGAGAWGTAAACATTACCTGGGAATAGTGGAAAGTCTAATTCAGAGTGTAATAAATCATATATCAAAAGCATCTATTTCACTTCAGCAGCTCCAAAGTTTAAATTATTTGGAGTTTGCCATCTAGATCTACAAAATTATTAAAAAATAATTCCATCAAGGAGATTTTTAAATCTGTTTTCTTTTGTCAAGATAATTGAAATTCTTGTGATGAGGAATATGTTCACAGTCCTAGAAGGTATGTTTGTCCTAAGTCAAGTGTTAGTAAAAAGAACTTGTTTGCCAGGTTAACTCTGTGCAGTTYGTAGTTACAGCATTTCACAGCACTTCTTACAAGTGATGTAAGCAGCACACTGCAGCCTGWGTTAGGGACTGCACCCAGATTCTGCAGGGATCTGTGCATACACAGATTGGTGCCAAGAAGATGCTTTTTTTGTCTAAAGAACCAGGGCTAGGACTGATGCTGCAGTGCAGTGGAATTAGTGGTTAACAGCTGAAAYATCTCTTTTCTTCATCTCTCTCTTTAAGAGTAGATTTTTCATTTTACCAGAGCTTGTTTTAACAAAACATTAAACCCTCCTTAACCTCTCTTAATATTTGTATTCAACAGGAATTTTCAAAAGMACTGTGCATCTTAGGAGCAGAAGTCTTTTGTGACTCCTACATCATATTATCATGAATAATTTTCTCTGRTATTTGTACACTCCAAAATCTCACAGACACCTTCAAAAATCACTTGCCAGCTAAATCACAGCTCCCTATTTCAACCAGTTTCTTAAAGCCCAGATGTGAAAATTCTMGTGTAAGGAGGTGATAGTACCATATGGCAACAGATATATGTAAACAAATTTTTTAGAGATCTCCACAGAACTTTTCCTACCCTGATGACTCAAAAATTGAGACAGACTGTTGCATCACTGCTAAAATACAGATAATTGTGAGAAATYCTCATTCTGTAACCAACAGGAACTTCTGGCTTGAGATGAATGCTGCATTTCTGATGTCTGGGAGCCCTTACTGATAATTCAYTGAGGCAGACCACCTCCCTGCTTGAGGAGATTTTGCTGTGTCTGAGCTGATTAGGGAGTGAGAAACCAAGAACTGAAAATCACTGATTGCTAAGAGCTCCCATCAGGTTTAAGAATGATTTGAAGGATGGAGGGAAGCAGTGTACATAAGCATAATCTCTTGGCCTTGGAAAATAACCTAAGAAAAGAATTGCCAACTTCTGGTAAACCTTCTCAAACCYGAAAGTGAGGACTTAGCTTGTAAGGCTTCTGCTGAGAACTTTTGCTAKAATTTTTTGTCCTTATTTTCTAAACTAGAAAAAAAAAAACCCAACTAAATTCACAGTGTACATTTTTTGAGTATATATTCATAGAATTTATAAAATCCTATTAATATGAAGGAAAGCAGAATGGTACGTGAAAGGAAAAATATATGTCTATTTTTTGCCCCAATATTCTCTCATATGATGGCAATTCCAATGACTCGATGACTTTTTAAATTTTTGGGGTTTTTTTGGGGTTTTTTTTGTATTTTTTTATTTTGTTTTGTTTTGTTTTTTTAAGAGGACAGGAAAAGAAGACCAAGGACGGGGAAAAAAAGTAAAGGGTGTTTTCAAAGAGAGGGCAAATTAATTCAGCACCATCTATTTTTTCCTTAATTCCAGTGAGTTTGACAACTCTAATTCTCTTTTTGTGTCTTCCAGCTGCAAGGAGGGTAGATGGCAAAAATTCCAGAAGAAAAGAAGATAACATTTCTTCTGTTTCKTCTGTGTTTAGCTGAATCCACAATGCAAGGAAACTGTTTTTTGTGGGCATAAGCAGTTTTTCCTGGAATGAAATGGAAACCTAAAATCTTATGTTTTATGAACAACCAAAAAGTCCTGCTACAATTTCAATGTATTCTAGAATTAGAATTCAGTTCTTACTGTGGGTTTGAAACACACTTCTGTCCTTCATGGTAAAGCAGACTGAGTGAGCCCAATTATTGTGTAATCTACAACATGGCCACTGTTCTTCTGGCTTGGCTGGTCTCTCTTAACTCTTACCAATTGATGTACATGCTTGTTTGGGTGGTCRGTGCCACTTCTGTCAGTCCCTTATTTTGAATTATAGAAAAACTAATTTATGTTAGCACAGTTTGTCAATGTTCCTTCTCATTGACAATTCTGTTGCATATATACATTAATTGCCTTTTGTCTATAACAGTTTAGACTGCATTTAGAAGTTTTCTTACTTCAGATTCACTTCTGAAAATTCAAAAGAAATTAATTGTAAAATCTATAGAGAATAATTGCATTTTGTTTTCATTGATATAGTCTGTTTTATTACTGGAACAATAAATCCAGAGCTTTCTGWGAAGAAAAAATACAGCAAAGGTGGTTGATTTCAATAGTAGTACGTCAGAGATGAAGTTAACTCTCASAAAAAGTGGGTTTTTTTCCCTGTCCTTACCACAATAACATTGTTAGCACAAAATAAAAGAAAATTGATGAAAAAGATAGCGTATACTTGATGTTGATGGAACGCATGTTTTTGTCTAATACACTAGAGAAATTCTCCAATAACAGTTCACCCAAGTGAAAATATTGGACCATTTTGCTCCCAAGGTCAATGTCAATTGAGGTTATTGACTATATAAAGGCTAAATACAAAAGTTTGTATTGTTCAAGGCTACTCTTAACTTGTGCACTATACTTTTCAAGGTTCCTCAGTTCCATTTAGAGTTTGCATCCCTCACTCATTTATGCCATTTCTATCTTTTTGTCCTGTTTCTTTCTTTAACAGTCWTTTCAGTCTCCAAATCCTAAATATAAAAGTGTCACTGTTATGAAGGGAAGAACATCAACATTCAAGAATCCATTTTCAACTTGTCTGCTAAAAAAATGTTCATTTTCACAGACAAAAGGTTGAGCCTAGAGAATTGAGATAGGAGGCACAACTGCTGGGCTACACCCAGACACACCATGGGATTAATGAGCCCATCACAGCCCTGTCCAGCTCAGGGAATAACAGAAGTACAGTGTCAAGTAGGAACCCAAGCTAAAGACTCAGAGAAACAGTCTTGTCCAGGCTATTCCCAGGGCTGTCCTCAGGCCCATGTCACAGCTACCCCATGAGACAAAAGGAATGTCTGTAAGATCATTTTCCTGAATTAGTGTGAGTCACTACTCAGAGAATTTGCAATACATTGTGGGATGCAAGAGAAAAGCATTCAGAATTACAAAGGAATTACTACAGAATGTTTAGAGGAGGAACCAAAGGCAAGAAAAAGGATAGAAGCATAGATCTGAGTGATTTGGTGAGGAACAAGAATGAGAAAGTAAAGGAGTAAGAGGATAAATAGGGACATTGGCATGTTAATAGTTTGTTGGTCTGYATAGTTTTCAGCCATGCTTTGCACCTGATCAATTCAGCCTTACCTTCTTGTTGAATTTCTTTCTAACTCTTTCCTGTGTAAGAGTGWCTCTCTTCATTTCACATCTGTTTAAGAGGGCTTGAGTTTCAGCAATTGGAATCAGACCCTGGGTCAGAGGTAGCGACTGGGACAAGTGTAGCTGTGAGGGTCTGATTTGTTTTGAAGATAAACCAGATGAGCCAGCTGAGTAGGTGAAGTTACCTGGGAGTCAGTCTTCSTGTCTCTGAGGGGAAGACCACAGCAGAAGCTGGTTTTCAGAATGTCCAGGGAGTTCCAGAGAACTGCTGGAGGATCACATGGTCTGGGGGTTGATTAGAATATCTGCTTGCATCTGTGTCTTTGTGTATATGTGTGTAATGGTCTGTGCCACCACCTGGACGTGACTGCAACCCTTGGGGGGCTGTATGTAGAGATGCAAATGGAGAGAATGGGATTCAAGGGCAYACTGGGTGAGCTCAGCTGCTGGAGGGATCCACCAGGTACAAGTGGACATATGTACACATACACACACATGCAGATATATAACGAGAAATGGGAACACAGTGAYGCTTTTGGTGCTGTTTGTGTCTGTGTGAGTGATGAATGTTTTCACCTGCACTGATCTGTGTGGTCAGCTGTATGTACAATGTGCTGCATATCTGTTCTCTATGCATATGTGCCTACTGGGAATACATGCCCAGCCTCACTRCYGACCGGACATGGAGGCATGAGGCTGCTGCAGTAGATTTGCCTCTATCAAGCTAACAGATTTGATAACTGCAGAACTTGACATGAGTTGTTCTGCAGTCATGCAATCTGTAGAATAATATTATTTATAAATATCTGAAGTCTGTGTCCAATTGTAGCATTACTGGGCAGATGTAAAACTTTTAAGCCACACAGAAAAAAGYTCAATAACTGTTTCTTTCAACTGCCATTGTAGATCTGTAACACAGAGCATTTTTGGTGATTAGAGGGAAGTCAGGGAGATACATTTCCTATTGAGAGGGATCAGTTTTTGACTGGATTCAGCCTTCTGATATTTCTGAAATGCTCTGCATACTTTCTGATATATTCAGGATTACTCACTGAGTAAAGAAGTAATCACTGTAGCTAAAGTTGACAGAATTAGGCCCTGATTAATTTGGCTGAAATCATAGCAGGAGTCAGTCAACATCAGAGCAAAAATAGACTGTGATTCTCACTATAGTTCTTAATGCAATGTCATGGTGCCAAACTGGCTGTCTCTCAATAGAATTAAAAACCTRTGACTTTTTATTTAGTAATTTCTCTTTGTTTCTTGGTCTGTTTGATTCAAAGGTATTGTGCAGACTGCATAGTACAATGAACTGCAGTCCATGAATGGAACCAAAARGTGTACTTCATGACTCAAAATATAAACCTGTAATCCTAAAGCACAATAGATACTGTGATGTACTTTTWATCCAAGACATTGCTCACAATCTTTTCACAGTTCTGAAAAAAAATCCAAAGTATTATATATATGAATGTAATCTGCTGGACAATATTTTAGCCATTCAAATCTAGTGACTATTGAAGTATGCCCTGCTTGCATTTTTCAATTATGACAGTGTGATAATAGCAGGATGTAACACAAAACAAGATGGAAATTAGCTTGGAATAATCATCAAAATATCTATCCTGATTCCTGGGAGATTTGCAGCCTAAGGAAACTACCATGGCTGTCATATTGGTTAATTTACAAAACCAATATTAATGCTGCAATATTAATGCTGTCCTTTCAAAGTCTACAGTGTACAGATACACAGATTATTAGTAGAACAGAAAACAAATGGCTGCATTCTAGATTAAACATGGAGGTAATGAATGTAATGTCTGAAAAAAGAACATAAAAGAAAATAATAGGAAAAGAAAAAGAAAAGAAAAAGAAAAGAAAAAGAAAAGAAAAAGAAAAGAAAAAGAAAAGAACTTTGTGTTTCTCATAAGCATTTTTCTATACTTATATTGCTATTTCCATTTTACAAAGTAGCATAAAAATTGAACTCTCTTTTCTCCCTKTTCYCCAAGCATCCTCAACTGAACTTTGGCAGTATGTAAYGACTGTTATGTCACCACTGTTTCTTCCACCTTGTGCACCTGGCTTCTCGCTGTTGCATCTCACAGATTGAGACTGAAACCATAAAATAGAAAGATATGTCTACAGATTCTGTATATGGAAAGTGCTGGCAAAATGATCAGTACACAAATGAWCCTTAGGACCAGCCAGACAATATTTCTCTTTCTTGCCAGAACAGTTTAATAACTTTTGTGGGGTGTAGGCTTTATTGGATTATTATTTTTTTGTAAAGTGCATGAGAGAGGATCAAAATAGAAAACAATTTCTTGAAAAAAGATTTCTCATAGATTTTAAAATCTATACCTGATTTTGTTTTACACTGTGTGTCTGTCTGTAGTTTAAGATGAAAGGCTAATGATTTTGGAATTTCTCTGAACAAGTTTTTGTTGCATCATGTAACTATTGCATCCTTCTCTTTTGCAAGTCTTTATAATTCCTCAGACAAAGGTTGTGACTCAGAAGTATTTGTACATATTGATCAAGAGAGGTTTTCACAGCCATTGCATATRGAAGCGTGCACAAAATGCTGCCACTTTAAAGCATCCATTTCATCTGTACAATTTAGTTTAGCTTGTTAAAATGAATAATCTTCCAAGGAGCTAGAGTTATGCTGGAAATTTTCATTTTCAGAGTTTAATCAGACTTCCTGGTTCTGTTCCTAGCATTTATAGCTCTAACATTTGGTTGTCAGAGTGTTAAGTGACTGTAAAAAATCCCATCAACATTCAGATATTCAAGAAAGTGCATTACATTTTCAGTAAATTTCTGCTTAAAAATTCAGGTAAAAAGAAGGACTTTTTAAATTAATCTGTGCATAAAGCACGTATATAGTAGCTTTAAGYCTGGCAACAATATCATTCAAGGTCTGATCCAGTGAGCCCCACTCAGACATATAAAAATTATTAAAGTTTAAGTTCAAGGGCAGTGCAAAGCATTCTCAGAACACTACACTAATTTAACTTAATTCCTCCAGTTCTGTAAGGAGCGGTTATTTGAAAAAGTTAACTGAGTCTGTGTGGTTTTAATGAGATTTACTAAAAAGGTGAAGCAAAGAAATATAACACTCAAATACATGAAAATAGCTGAAATTGCTCTTACTGCAAATAAGCTCATTAAATTAACTTGCTTGAATGCTGGCTATTAGAATTATCAGACCAGAGATTTAATAGGTCTAATGCATCTGTTTGTTGAGGTTCACACATCTCCCTACCCAWAGGTTATTGAGCAGGCACAGTGCATTTCTTTTTGGGTAGCTGTGGTGCTGGCATGTACACTGTTGCTGTAGYGCAGACAAAGTGCTGTGTTTGTACAAAGTGTGCTTAGAGCAAAGAAAGCAATTAAGGACAACCTGTATAGAGGTAACCATTTGAAAAATTCTGGTGGAGACACATTCCATAGTACCCAATAGAAAAATCACTCCAAATCAGGGTCTCAAGTTAAATTCAGTGAGTTTTTAAATGGATTTAATGGTTTAGATCTCATATGTGTCACTTAGTCAAGTCTGTGTTAGWCTTCCACAGTTAAGCTGATTATTTCATTGTAAATCATCATAAGGAGCCTGAATGAGCAGATGAACTTCACACAGTGTTAGGATTATTAAAAAAAAAAATTAATGTCTTTATTCTACAGCCCCAGTGATACAGAGGACTCTTCTTCATCCTAGTAGATAATATTAATTTCTATTTCTCTACCTACAGAGTATGAGCTTTGCCATGCAATTTTAGAGTGAATGTAGTTAGCCAGCAGGCTCACAAATTCAGAAAAGCTTTAATGCAACCAAAGAAGTAGAGGAATGTTAGAGCTTAGTATGATCTGAAAAGGCAGTTTCTGGAGACTCTCAGATTTATTGAGTTTCAGRCTCCTGGGTGCCAAACAGGCAGAGGCAGAACCATGTGTCAGTGCTATGCTCCAGTTTGCAGGTTCTTCGGGCACCATATCTTTGCCTGATACCACCCTGACAGGCTTCAGTGTCTGCAAGAAGACAACGTTTTTCTGGGGAATTCACCTCTAATTTTAACCTATCAAAGAGTTAGAATGCTATTAGAAATTATTAATCACTTTACTACTAAAAAGGCAATATAGCACTCAACCTAGTCATAGCAGGAAAGAATAAAAAAGGGTTATAGACCAAATGGTCAGCAATAGCAGAAAGTAAAAGCAATATTAAACTTCTGCTTCAGTCTTCTACTACTTTCAGTTCAGTCAAGTTTATTTTCTGGGGAAGCATGATCAAGATAAGATAAAAAAGGGTTTAGTAGCAAACCAGTAAAAGTGGCATGATCATAAATGCTAACATGTATAGGTGTATGTATTTAATTATTATTTATTCTCCTTCYAGACACTGCCCAAAAAACCTCAGAAGRGTACATTTCCTTACTGACTGGGAAGGTGAATAAAACCAAAACCAAAAGGATTCCAGACATTCCATTTGTGCTGACCTTTTTAAGGAACAATTCCCACTTACCATGTTTTAAGCACCAACTCTGAAGCTCTGGGACTAATTAGATGGCCCATATGTTCTGATTACAATAAACATTATGCACAACTTTTGCAAAGAACAAGGTCACTGTGATTACCTATGTGAAGTTTTGTCCAAGAAGTTCATTGTCTAGAGAAACTTATTGCTGCAAGCTAATAATTCTTTTCTTTTTTTCTTTTTATTWAAAAATACTACTTGAAGAGCAATATAAATATTTCATGGAATGATACTTATTAAGTCATAAATTTTCAATCATAATTCAAGAACATTTTAAAAAGAGAAATTTGTTCTGCATTGTCAGAGAATAACTACTTTAAAAAATAAAACCTTTTTAAAAAAAGAAGACTTTATAAATGCATTTATTTAAACTTTTTTGTCTTCAGAAGTATTCTAAAGGTTAAAAAGCAATTAAAATTGTAAAATAAGCAGACTAACTGCTCATTTCATTTATTTTATCTTTCCCTGTCCTCTTTTGAATATTTTTTTTTCTTTTAATGGTAATTTCCAGATATTGCTATATTTCATTTGTACTTTCTTKAATATTGCCACTGTAAATATCTCCTTAAAGTACTTCTCAAGTATCTGCCAAATGTCACTATTTCTCTACACTGACAGAAAGATGCTAATTAGCTTTCCTTTTTAAATAGTTTCAAAATGTAATGCCTTTAATTAAGAAAGTGATTTAGAGAAAGCAGAGATGATTACAGAGACGATGCTCCCATTTTCTACTTTCACTTTTCTAAACTATGGCCCAAGTGTTTCCTGAAAGAAATGTATATYACTGCAAACACAACATTCTTCTAATGCTTATATTTGTTATTAAAAAGTTTTACTCCCCCCTAATTCCTTGTCCTTCCTAATACTCCCCACTATTTCTTCAAAAGTAATAAATGGATCTTTTATCTCTTAAAAATAYATCAGGAAAAAGCCATCAACTTATACTTGCCTTTATTCAGCTGAGGGTTRGGCATCTACGAAAGGCTGACATAAAACAATATAGCAAAGATTGTGTGTTTTTCTAAATTTGCATATATTGACACGAGACAGGTAAAAAAAATAAATAATTCAAATAGCCATAAAATTGAAATAATTAAAAGAAATAACCAGGCCTTGCATCCAATTTTTCTGTAATAGCATCCAAGATAATGCAAATCTGTCTCCAACTGAAGAGTATGTTGGGGATTGCCAAGTGTGAAGATGTCATACACGGAATAAAAATAAATATATTTTGAATTGGGAGGACAAAACAGTTGCAGTAAATGATCAGCCATTTAGATAAAGGGAATAACTGTGGTTTCAGTCTCTGTTTTCTTGGTTATTTCAGTATGGATGTGCCAGTGAATAATGCAAATAAATAAAATTACAAATGATCAAGGACCAGAACTCACAGTTCACTTCTTTTCTTTTGAAAGCTTTAGCAAAGCACCAGAGAATTTATATGATATTACATGCTGATCTTTTAAACTTTCTCATCTCTTTGATTTTTTTTTAAGGGCCCTTTCACTTATTTTCAAAGAGCTGTATTTCACTCACTAGATTTCTCTTTTTTTCCAAGTTCCTCTTCCCTTTGCATTGCTACATTGATGTTTGTTTGTTTTTTAAATAAGTGTTTCATATGCTAATAAGATTTAAAAAATGAAAAATATATGTTCATAAGACAAAGAGATATTTTTGGTAGTTGCCTTATTKTAGGAAAGAAAGAAAATTTGTATAGATAAAGTCAGTTCAATACTCATAATGTGATGATATAAGTGATTATGATTTTATTTAGACAGAAGATCGCTGCTGAAGGTAGCTTTCAGATAATTATATTGGTAAAAAAATAAGTAAAAAACTGATGAAGTCATTAAATTTTCAAAAATTACAAATTATCCTGTAAAGCTCCAGTGACTGCAAATTAGCCTTTGCTATAGCCCTCTGCTAACAATCTATAGATCATTTTATTATTCATGAATTTTAGTAATTTCAGGACACTACAGGTCATCTTATGCTCATTTATTTGCTAAACACCTTGTGCTGGTATGCCTGTGCTGAAAAATTGCTACTATTTACTTCCCACAAGACACACAAGGAACAAAGTGGTGGATTTGGCCCCAGACATCCACTACGGCAGGCAGCATATATATCTTGCTGTCAGAGAAATAAATGAGCCCTTAAATTGGCTGCAAAGCTTTAAGAACTGAAATTTATATGTCTAGTTATCAAACAGAAAGTTCAGAACACCTGCCAATATGAAACATAATTGTGACAAACTGTTACATTTTACCTTTAACTTTTTGGCATTAACACCACARCTTCATTATACGGATCTCATCCTCCCTACCCCTCCTTTCTCCCTTTGTCCAGATCACTTCCCCTCCAGGAAAAACACTCACTATAATGATCTATTTGCAAATGCTGAACAACCATTGATACATTTACTCAACTCTCATCTGAGGAAAAAACAAAACAAAACAAAACAAACCAAAACGAACAAACCAAAAAACCCACCAAATACACTAGAATTTCCTTTGAGAATAATGAAAAATACTCATAGATTACCATAAAAAACTAGTAGTATTTATATATTTGATCTTTATAACCTGCTTGGAAGGTTTTCCATAGAATATCTACAAGCATGAAAAGCCTCTAGATTCTCTGTCTCATTCTGCTTTACTTTAAAAAACTCAAAATACCTCTGTTTTCTTTCATTGTCCAACCTCACTATCTTTGCCCATGTCCCAGCCTCAATGCAACTGTTTTTGTGGCAATAAATCCAGCAATTGATAAACCCTTTATCCAAATGTTCCATAAAGGGGAAAACAAAACCCAATAAAAATTCCACGTCTCTAAACTACCTTTAAACTCTGTACTGTGTGCACTGCAAGTAACTAAACATTTTCCCTTTTGTGCATGTGTATGTCTGTTTTCCAACCACTAACAGCCACATGAAGAAAGTACCATATTTAAAGAGAACATTTTTTCCTTGTTATCTATCAATGAAGTGAATATCTAGACTAAAACTCAATTCTACATCAAACAAAAAAATCAATATGGAGAGCTTAAAATTCTTAAATGCCTTGACCAGCTGAACCTTTCTGTTCAATAAAGGGAAAACGAACAGGCTTAGAAAGATAATTGAATGAATGGAACTCTAGGCTCTTTATTATTTTTGACCATTTAATTTTTTCCAGCTCCTGTGCACTGTCTAGTCAGGAAGTTTAGCTGTGGATAAAGTATTTCATTATGGTAATTTGTTGTATTAGCCAGGTTTTAAGTTCAAAACATATGTTTTTTCTCCTACCAACATKACTATGTCAGTGATTTGAAATGACTTGAAAACATGATGGTAGTGCATACTCTTCAAAGAAAGAAAGAAAGATGAGAAATAATTCAGTRAAAGATAGACTTAATTTTCACCTGGTACAGCAAAGTGCATACTAAATCTCTAATCCCCACAGAGAAGTCCTTCATATTTATTCCCAGGATCATACATTTAAGACATGAAATGGCTTTTTGTGTTGTTTCCATTTTTTGGACAAGGAACATTGCATGAAAGCATCATAAAAAAAGGCTAAGGGGAAGGSTACTTCCTTTTAGTTTCAGATGTTATTTAGGCACATTAAGTAGATGGCTAATGGTTGAGTTGCTTAGATTAGCTCAAGCACTGTTGTAGAGGTGCTTTTTAAACTGGGTATGCTAACAGCTGTCATTCTAGAAAAGCCTATTTGGTGGGTAAAATAATGACATGTACATAAACAGCTTTCAGTTTGATGTTTTTATCAATTGATTTAAGTAATTTTAAATGAAAGAACTTCACTAATTTTTGGTTCTTGTTTTATTATGGAGTCTCGTACATAGTAATGCAGTTAACAAATTAGTAAATTCTGCATTGCAGTAGCAGCACAGACTGGCGTTTTAACTAGACATTATCAGAGAGTCTGAAATATGTTACATTCAAAGTGTGTTTTCATTCAACAGCTTTTAAACTATTAATTTTACCAAATAATACAGGACATTGTGAGTCTCAATGGTAATGTCCAAATTAGACATGCAATGAAACAACAGTAAGAACACGTCTACCTAAATTCTACCCAGAAAGTTTGAATGCTTAAACTTTACCCAAAATCTCTAATAATTAGTCAGAAAATTACTCCTCAGTACCACCTGAAACTCGCATGTGACAATCATGTCATAGTCATATAATATAATCATATCATATGTGATGGATTTCAGGTGGTACTGGAGGGTAAGTGCATAAACACKATGTCTTCCTGTGATAAAATGATCAAGATAAGATAAAAAAGGGTTTAGTAGCGAACCAGTAAAAGTGGCACGATCCTAAATCCTAATACGTATTGGTGTATGTATTTAATTATTATTTATTCTCCTTCTAGGCACTGCCCAAGAAACCTCAGAAGGGTACATTTCCTTACTAAACTCCAAGTTGAAATGTACATGTTCTAGGTCACATTTTTGAGTAGAAATAGCAAGCAGCAATCTAAATCCTTCCTGAAGTTTATTGTTATTCAGATATTAATCGAGAATATCCAAAACAGCCAGTCTCAGATGCATCAGAGAACTTTTGGCTAACATCTTCAGGATTCTTTCAACAGTGAATAAAGTCAGACATAGTTTTATAATAAGCTGTTTCGCAAGGAACAGGAAACCTGAGTCCTAGACCTTTCCCAGGTTGCTTAGGATAATCACCCTCCTAAATTCTTAGTACCCAAAGTAGCTAAATGCTACACTAAATACTTTCACCCTGTCAACTGCACTGCTGMAGTGAAGAGACTGTGAGAGAAAGTAAACTTTCCTCTGGATAAGRGTTTTTCTTGGAATTTTTGACTCTATTCCCAGATTTTATCTGTGCAATATAAAATAAAATGATACAATTTTGCTTAAGTAATACAGGCAGGCAGTATTTCAAAGCTGAAGACCACAAACAACTTGTTACCATCCCCAGAGGTATTGAAAAGGTGAACAAATATAGTTCCTAGGGATTTGATTTAACTGGGGACTTGGAAGTGCAAGGTTAATGCTTAGACTTGTYGATCTTAAAAGATGTTTTCTACTCTGAAGTTTTCTCTATGATTATATATGTATGCTGAGATTGCATAGTTAATTTTGTCAGAGGTGGTTTTAGTCTTACATCTGAAGAGATTCCACATGATATTGTAATTCATTTTGACCCACAACATCTGTAAAACTGGTCTGAAGAGGTCTGACCAGTCTCAAARTAAAAAGAAAAATATTTTGAAAAATATTGTCTGAAACCAACAGAGAATCTTAGGCTTGTCTGATGAAAAAAAAAAGTGGAGCCCTCTTCATAATACTGCAGAGAACAAAACTATGATCAAATAAAACGGGAATTTAAATTTTCTCCCTAAATTTATCAGACTAACAGCTGATTCAAAATTTCTTAAAGCAATGTGATTTTTAAAAGAAAATAAATCACAAAATTACAGCTTTTTACAGTATCATCATGTGAAATGATGGGTTTTGTGGGAATATCTGGCATAGAAATGCCCACCTATCTCAATTACTCACTCTGTGTGTTGAAGTTTTTCAGTGGAGGAAGAAAGGAAAGGAAAATTTACATCTGTTATTTTGGGATTAATTAAGTTTTTTTTGAGTCACCAAATAACCATGATTTCAAGTGTGAATTAATAAATACTTATACAAATAAACACTTGATTATCTGTTGGATTGATTGCTACAAGGATAGCTGCATGTGTCTTCATATGATCAATGTAATTTATTCTTTTCATAGTGTCTATGTATCTAACTAACTATAATTTCTATCCAGCACAAAATATTTGTACAATTACTTATAAACATTCTTTCATTTTTTTCTTCTTCTTGGTTCCCTGGTTACGTATTACTCAGGTAGGTAAAAAAAAAAAAGAACAGTTCTTACAAAATATAGTCTTTTTTGTCCTGGTGAGAGTGGTGTAAATGAAACCTGTGGTATTTCAGCACATCTAGTTAATTAGTGATATGAATCATGGGGTTTTTTGGTTGGTTTGATTGTTTATTTCATGCTCTGTTAGCATAAAGCAGAAACATCAGAGATGAACATTCCTGCTGTGACWGAGAAGCAAATTTGAACTGTGAATGCATGAATCCCCCAAGAAATAGGAGAGCCTCAGACTTTAAGTGAAACAGGCATTGCGGTGCTTAATATAAAAAAAAAACCAAAAAACCAGCATTTAATTGTACTGGCTTTGGTGAATACATGGTACTGATGATGAGTAGTTCTAATAAAAAAATCCAACCAAATTTAGCTAAATATTAGAAACAAATGCTACCTAATATATAGATCTTGGTAGCTTATGGATGAATAACAACAAATAATAATACAAAGGTTCACAAATAATCTCATGAAAACTAAGGAAAGTACATGCTCCCACTATAATCAGCTGTCAGAAAAAAAAAAAGGATAAATCTCATTAAATTTTTTAGCAATACAAAATTATTATTCATGGTTTTAATTATATCTATATTATCTATTTCGTGACATAAGTTCAGAATKAATGTGAAGATTTTGCATAAATTCATCTACATAAATAGCTGTTCTAACAGACTGGATTGCCTGTTATACACAAAACCTGACATGCAGACCTAGCATAAGCCAAGAAGGTGCTGATCAGTGACACACAGTCCAGTTGGAGGTGAGTAAACAGAGGCATGCCCAAAGTGCCAGTATCAGGTTTKATCCTCTTTAACATGCCAATGGCATCCTGGCCTGTATCAGCAATAGTGTGGCCAGCAGCACCAGGGCAGTGATCATCYTTCTGTGCTCAGCACTGGTGAGRCTGCATCTCAAGTTTTTWAGGGCCCCTCACAAAAAGYAAGACTTTGAGGTGCTGGAGCATGTCCAGGGAAGGGCAATGAAGTTGGTGGAGGGTCTGGAGTGCAAGTCTGATGAGGAGTTGGCTGAGGGAGCTGGGGTTCTTTAGCTTAGAGGAGAAAAAGTTCAGGGACGTTGTTCTTGGTCTCTGAATCTGCCTGAAAGGAGGTTGTAGTKAGTACCTTCTCCCTCATAACAGGGGGCAAAACAAGAGGAAATGGCCTCAGGTTGCACCTGTGAAGGTTCAAATTGGRTATTAGGAAAAATTTCTTCACCAAAATCATGGTCAGACATTGGAGCTGTCTGGGGAAGAGTTGGAATGACCATCCCTGGAAGTGTTCAAAARATTTGTGGATATGTCCTTTGGGAACACAGTTTAGTGGTGTACTTTGCAGCGTTAAGTTTATGGACTCCATTCYTTGACAGTAGGGGTCTTTTCCAGCCTTAAWGATTCTATGATTWTATGATCTTCATYAATGGTCTGAATCAYGGGACACTGCTGAGGCTGCATTTGGGTGTTATGTTCAGTTCTGGCTCCTCAGTATGAGACACGGACATCAACAAGCCTCCAGGATGGGAGGGGACTATAACATTCTTCTGTGGTGAAGTTAAAGGGCAGGGACTGTGCAGCCCAGAGAAGAGAAGAGTAAGGGAAGATGTTCTCAATGTACATAAGTATCTGAGGGAAAGCTGAAATGAAAACAAAACCAGGCTCTTTCCACTGATGCCCAGTGACACGACTGACACTCTCACGCTTCTCTCACAATCTCTGTAAATTTTGTAACTCCTTTCCTGCAACCTACTAAGATCTTCCAGCTGGATGTCTCAAGAATCATATCGGATGTAAATGTTTGTAATGGATCTAAAGTTTAGTCATATTTCATAGTTTAAAATCTTTTGACTTAAGTATTTGAAATTAAGATTTTTAAGGTAAAATCTATTTTAAAATATTCTTTTATCATGTAAGGTGCTAATTTATAGCACACAAAAAATTAATTGAGGCAATTTTAAGAGAATTGTAGAACTGCAAGTATAGGATGGAACACTCTAAAATTACTGCAGATTTATGACAGTGTTGTATGAGAAAATTTGGCTCAGGCACTTTGCATTATTGARCTGGAAAAACAAACAGATAAACTTAACTAAAATATCCCAGGTCAAATAACTGCATATGGGAGAATAAAGGTCAATGCCCAATTTAATAATAGGAAATTAACACMTACAGTTTTACCCATCAAGGAGAAAAGAAGATCCTTAAAAATACTTGTGTGCCTYCTTTCAGTGCTTTGTCTCTTCTCTGTCTTTGACCTAGTTAAAATTCCTCTTTAAAGAATCAATAACACGTCCACTTCTTTCCATTTTCAATTTGTTCTGATGCCTGAGGAGCAATCAGAAAGACTTTYCATCTTTCTGATGTGCAAGCCACAGATCATACAACAGTGAAACTGTCAAAMTGAACTCTGTCCAAGTAGTAGCTCATCTTGTTCATYGTTAACTTACACATTTTGTTAATGCTCTCTAAGTTATATTTCTTCAGTGGTATAGAAACCTATGCATTGATTTCAAGTTGCTGYCATAAYATAAGGGTCTGGCAGGTCCCAAAGAATAGTGACTCCTCACCTGTAGAAGCAGACAGCATTGGGTGYTTTTGGCCTTTTTGTTTCTAAGGTTCAAAAGGTGCCAAGTTAACAGGACTGGAAAGCTCCCCTTGGGGCCTGCTACAAAACTTCCYATGAGATATTCTTTTGTCACTGGGGAAATGGTTCCTACCCCCTCCATCTATTCCAAAACTAATTTCTGCTAAAATTCCATATTGGTTTTTCTCTGTTTGATTTGTTTCRTCCTAGTCTAATTTAAACAACACTTCTTTAAAAGAGAGTTAAAGAGTGTTTCAGCTCTCTAGAAGAACACTTCTGGTTTTAAGCTGCAGCAGTTGTAGTGCAAGTTGAGTATATAAGCTAKATAGTAATGACAATGGATCTCACTGAAGGACAAATATGTTAAAACAGTGCAAATAGAGCAAATCAAATGTAAAAGTTAAACAGATCTGGAGATCTGGATTTCTCAAGGTTGAAAAGGTGTTCATGATGTCAATTTTGTTTTCAGACTGTKTGTATTTCTAAAATCTCTTCAACCAAAAGACACTACTACTACTATCACTAATGCTACTACTACTAAATTTTTACCAAATTCCTGTTTATCAGAAAATGAGAAAGTCTTTAAAGAAAAAAYAAAATAAATTCTCCTGTGAGTAGGTAGACTGCTAACACTGAATTTYCTGTGAATTTATTTCCATTAAATCCCAGATTCTAAATAATTATGCTGAGGCAGTGTGGCATCTGACTGCCTTTGTTTTGCATGTAACTGAATAAWAGAAATGGCTCAGTGAAGTAGAAGTCTTTTGGTTTAGTTTTTTCCCCCCGCTTTTTATTATGTTAATTTATTTTTACTGTACTTTTCATGTCTTCTACTATCCAAATTTTTGTTTCATCCAGATATCTTAGATCCCCATTAGACTTTATAGATTTTTCAGGAGTTCTGAATTAGCAGAATAAATATTGGGATGATATAAAGGAACATAAACCATACCTAAACATTCTGAGGATGAGGTTTAAGACAGGGATCATATTCCTCATAAAGAAAATCTAAATGTACTTTTCCTGTATTCTCAAGCAGTGATGAATTTTTGATATGTACCTGCGGTATCTTTGCCTCTATATTAATGTATCATTTCAACAAAGGTTGAAATAAATAGAGTTGTGCTCAAAATGTRTTGCTAAGAAAAGAGGAAACATACTTTATAAAGCCAGGAATATATCATTAGTATAAACAGAACCTTAACCAAGATTTAAACACAAAAAAAAATGACTGCCGTGAATGTAACCAAAACAGATTTCACATGGATCAGAGTAATCTTTTTCATTTTCTTTTTCTCTCTCTATCCACAGCAAATTGAGGTGTGACCCGAATAAACAGCTCCTAGCAAAGTTGCGGTTAGACGCATGTAGTGCATTGTGGTAAAAAATGAGTGAGTATTCACTTAAGCCACATAAGGAAAGACAAAATTACCCAGTGTTTTTGCTGCAGTTCTTCACATCTTTGAAAGACTGAATTTAATAACCCCGTCTCTGTTTTTGTATTTATCTCATGATTAACAATTTCTATAATTAAAAAAAAAATTAATTAAGAAGCTTTTTATTAAGAAAGTACTTAGAAAGATTCAGCTACAAATTTTTGTTAAAGTTTAAATTAGATTTTATTGCTATTTCTGAAAACCTAACTGTAACTAATGAACTCTACTTCATAGAAGCTATTTGACTTTATACTTAATCCACTTCTTATCTTTCCCTGTGTTTACTGACATTAAAAACAGGATGCGAAAAAATTAAGCTTTTTTAAATTTTGTTTTATTGGAGAAAAAAAAATTTTTTGCTTTGCTGTTTTTCTCAGAGTAAATAGTATTCCAAAAGAAATAAATAGATKGTAGCATATTTTAAATAATGTTTAGATAATCACAGCTTTCAAGGTGAAATGACAGAYGCCCAAGGATATTTCCTGTAGAAAAAAAAATTTAAAAATAAGAAAAAATAGCTGTTCTCTAGTATGTATCAACACATATTCCTGTCAGTTTTGGCTCTTGCAGTATATATGCTTCTTCTCTTAGCACAGGTACATTAAAATCCCAATTTGGATACTTAAGGTAAGGAAAAATTTGTTTCTGTAGCTTTATAGAGCTGACTGAAAAGAYGCTAAGTCAAAGAGGGTTATTTATTGACATTTCTCCCATTACTGAGAAGMCTGAAAAATAAATACGTTAAAAGCTTTCCAATTTGTAGATAGACAAAGTCAYCACAAGTATTTATAAGGATATTTTAATCATAGCATCTCTCAGAATTACAGTCGTTTAGACAATTTTATGCCAATGTGGCATTCTGGATTCTGGCTAAAGATAGAACAGAGGTTTTATGAGAATTGAAAACACTTTCTTCATCTCCTGAGTATCTCCATCATGTTGGTGAAACTCAAAAATGTCTGCTGAGATAGTTTGAATAATTACATCAGAATTCTGTATTAATCATGCAGATTTYTTTTTCAAAAATATGATGCTTTTGTGTTCTACTTATTTAATTTTGAAATAATTTTTTTGGACGTTTGTTATTTTCTTAATTCACTATGATAAAAAGGAGACAGTTCTTCCTCATAGTGCCTAATTATTAAAGTTGCAGTTGTTCCCAAGCATCTATTCTGGTTGAAATAGATATCCTCTCATGTATGCTTCTGTATTTCCCTTTTTATATTATTTTGTGACAACTCCTGTTATTTTCTACATTTTTTATTTCATATGCTTTCACAAGTTTTTTCTAGTATTCAGAAAATATGGCAAAAATTCTGTAATGCATTCAAYAATTTATAAATCCCAATTGGCCTTATATAATCTTTGTATTGACCCTTGTGGTAAAAAGCATTGTTTATTTCTAGTAGTGTCCATGCTGCTCAGAAATTGGGTTTAGCTTCATACAATACTCCCAGAGWGTTTGTTTCTCACAGACCATTAGATTATATATTAGGTAAATAAATAATAATAATAATACAAAGTGGGGGGAAATCCCTGACTCCTACTCTTGGTTATAACTGATATAATACATTTTACTGCAAGATTAGAGGCATTTCTACATAGATGAGAAGAAGTGTCATCAATTCATTGTCAGGCACTATCAGAGATGCACAAATGGCAGAAAGAAGAATTAGGTGCCTGTGGCATGCATTACTAATCTACAGCATGGGGGAATTTTTGTGTTTTTTTCTTTTCCCTCAAGAATCCCTTAACATATAAAAATTACTTTCTCAAAAAAACGTGAAAGTGACAGTTTTTTCCTTCTGTTAAATAYATGTTAGTGTCTCTTTATATCTGGGAATTAAAATGTCAGATTTACAATATGTTTCTGGGTCAAAAAAATAACTTCTAGAATGCTACAGGCACTATTCATAAGCTGCAGAACTGGAGACTAATGGATTTGATGGCTGGACTGTTCGGTGGGCAAAGAATTGGTTGGACAGTCCCATCCTAAAGGTAGTGGTCAGGTCCCAATGGACATCAGTGACAAGTGATGYTTTACAGGGGTTGGCATTGGGACTGGCACTTTTAACATCTTCATCAGTGGCAAGGGCAATGGGATCAAGTAYACCCTCAGCAAATTTGCAGATGRCATCAAGCTGAGYGGTGCAGTTGRCACACCTGAAWGATAGGATGTCTTTCAGAGATACCTGGATTAGCTCAAGAAGTGGGCCAATGGGAATCTTCTGAGGTTTAACAAGACCAAGTGCAAGGTGCTTCACCTGGGTTGGGGAAACCCCAAGTATCAATAGGCAGGGGAATGAAAAAATGGAGAGCAGCCCTGCTGAGGAGGACTTGGGGGTRCTGCTGGATGAGGGGCCAGACATGACCCAGCCATGTGCACTCAGCCCAGAAAGCCAAACATGTCCTGGGCTTCATCCAGAGCAGTGTGAGCAGCAGGGCCAGGGAAGATTCTGCCCCTCTGCTCTGGTGACAAATCACCTGCAGTGCTGCAGCCAGCTCTGGGGTCCCCAGTGAAGGAAGGACATGGAGCTGTTGGAGCAGATCCACATGAGGGCCTCCAAGTTGGTCGGAGAGAGGGAGAACATCTCCTRTGAGAAAAGGCTGAGAGAACAGGTATTTCTCAGCCTGGAAAGAGGCTTCGGGGTGACCTAATTGCAGCCTCCCATTACCTAAAGGGAACTTACATGAAAGATGGAGAGAGACTATTTACAAGAGCATGTAGTGGCAGGATAAGAGGGATGAATTTAAACTGAAAGAGTAGGTGTAGATTAGATTAGATTAGATTAGTTTAGGAAAAAATTCTTTATTGTGAGTGTAGTGGTGAAAATTTCCTGGGGACATTGTGAATGGTCCATCCCTGGCAGTGTTCAAGACCAGGCTGGATAGAGTTCTGAGCAATTTGCATTCCCACAGCATGGGGGTTGGAACCAGATGATCTGTAAAGTCCCTTCCAACTCAAACCTCTCTATGATTCCATGATTTTATGCAAAAGTCACACATAAAAATTTCAACATTTAATAGTCATATTAACTCCATCTTTCTTACCTGTTTAATATAAAAACTCAGCAAAYATCTCAGAAAACTAAATCTTTGTCTCTCTATTTTAATCAAAATCCTTGAAAAACATTGTTCCTTCAATCTGTAAGAATAGCATGTGCTGAGTAAGGAATACATGTAGTGTAGGAAGAAATACATGACGGCAAGTATCCTTTGCACATTTTTTTGCTGCAACCTCATCACTGCCTCTAGTTAAATATATGCACAAGATAAAGCCCCCTAGCTGAGAGACTTGTGAAAGGCTGTTAAWTCTGTAAATCAGCAAGAACAATATGTGTGTATGTTATGAAGAGGAAAGAGTTTTATCAGTTGTTGCTCTTCTTTACTGAGCACTGAATAATTTCCACAGAAACAATCTCAGAGGCCTGCCCTGGCTCACACAGTCCTCCTTTCAATTCTGTAATTATTGTTAAGGGTTCATCTTTGCCAATTTTAAAAGAATACTGATAACTTGATTTTTTTTTTTTAAGAAAAGATTTACTTTAAAAAAAAATGAAAAAGATTACTTAAAAAAAAAACGCTCAGTGTAAGAGTGTTCAGGCAATTATTGCAAAGTTTTTCAGCAACAAAAATGTTCACATGCTTCTAATCTTTTGTATTTGTCCAGCTACAAATGGCCACTGTMTGAGCCTGGTGAGAGTGAAGTATTTCCACCTCTCACTGAAATGTTGTTTGTTCATCTCCTCTGGACAGCTCTGTTTTCTGCTTACAGAGGCTTCAAAAAAATTATACAGTCAGATTAAAAGTGCTCTCTTAACTGTATCTTTAATATGGTCAGAAGTTTTTTCCACCTGAGTTGCACTGTGATCAAAAACCTTAAAGGAAAGAAAGATCATTTAGACAATTACTTTCAGATGTGCCCTCCATAAAGGTTATGTCCTGTCTCCAGTGCTACTGTAGGATTCAATTTTTTGTTGTTGTGTTGCAGAAAAATGCCTCCATGACAGAGGTGTGAGCAATTTTATAATAATAAAAAAAATTTCTTTTAAGTGGGCTAAGCTTTAAAACTGGGTATCCTCAGGTGGTTACTTAGTAGAACACTTTACACAATATTATAAAGTAGTAAGCATAAATGGATTTAGAGACATGAAACTTTAGAAAACTTGCAAATTTTATTTGCAAACCTCATCYCACTGCAGCCTTTCCAAATTCCTCTTACTTTATTTTTCTCTTGCTCATYATAACAGTGAATATAAAAAGTGGTAGTAGTTGAGCTTCTTTGCATTGGAAGAAAAAGCACAAAGCACTGAAAACAGAACAAAATAATTCASCATCAAAGTTCAGTGTTACTGGCTGCATCATTAGAGCTGCAAAGTAATTTTGYACAACCTGCTGAGCATGCCTTTTTTTGTGAGGCATCAAGTATTACCTTGTATATAAAGTCCAACCCCTCAGGTAACTTCTGACTGCTTTCATTTTTAATTGTTATAGTTCACTCTACAGAGGTGCTATGACATTCAACAAAACCTGTTTGTTTGTCCTCTGCAATGTTTGTCTACAGTGACCCTCATCTGGGACCCCCACCTCTGGGCCCAGAACTGATGCTCAAGCTCCTCAGGCTCCTGCTCCTAGACCTCATATTGTAGGAGAGCCTTTATTCAGCCCCGTTGAGCAGATAAAGCATTTTTTAAAGTTGCCTTAGGTATGTTTGTGTGAGTACATGTGCGTGGATGACTAATTAGGAAGTGAGAATTRCCTATTTTAAGCAACGTGTGCATTATGCAGTTTGCTTTTTTTTAAGATAATTTCCTCACTAAAAATAACCAAGCAAAGGTAAA
>CADDXX010000126.1:34327-109899 GCA_902810485.1 Alauda arvensis | reverse complement strand
CAAATCCTCAATGTTTCTGGCATTGCTGAGATGTAGCAGATAAGACAATGGGAACCTCACTGATAAAGGAATGCCCTCATTCTCCAGGAAACAGAAACTCTGAGTCACAGATAGAAATATTTCATAACAATTTAACAAATCTCTGAGAAGGACCAGGCAATGCACCGCTACAGATCATTTTATTTAAAGAAAAAAGTCCAGTTCCTTGAACAAACAAGATTATAGACGCGAATATTTAACTGGAAACTGCACATTTGATATGTAAAAGTAAATTTTAGCCTTTATGTAATTTGCTTAGACCTCATGAATCCATGCCATTGTCAGATGTCTTTAATTTGTCTTGAAATTTTTCCTGAGATGTTTGCTCATTTGGTCTTCATCATAGTTATTGTCAACAACATAGCATGAAAGGGTGCACCCTCTGAAATATGCACTTTCAAGAGCAGCAAGAATCTTTAGTAAAGAAGTGAAGCTTACCAGATATTGCTTCAGATAGCTTAGACAGAAAACTTTTTTTAAAGGAAAACCAAAAATTACTGTGTTTCAGGCTCTGAAAATAATTAAATCTTTCCTTTTCACAGAGGACCATGTAAACTTAGATAAMATCCAGAGCATCAGGAAGTCTGGGGTTTTTTCTTCAAAATGCCAAATTATATTGGGCCTTCCAGCACAAAATCTTTATCTGGAAGTGGTGTTTACTTTCAGAGGCAGATTGTTTCTTGTRTAGATGGTGATTTAAATTGTAGTCAAATGGAAATCTATGTATACTTTAACATACATCTCAGAGACTCTGTTGAGTTGATACCTGCAGTCTAATATTTGTTGCCTTATCAAAAACAGACTATTCAGGAAAAAATATTTTTTAAATTGCCWCCCAGGATAAATTGCAATGATAATTTTTGAAAAATTTGTGTATAATTTATTCCTTTTTTGTTTATCCTAGATGAATTTATGCTTTCATTTTAAATAAAAATTAATCTATTGAATATTATTTGAATTCCCAGATTATTGCAGAAGTGCTTGATGCTGTGAATATCAATATTTTAGAAGTACCCAGGCCCATTTTCCCTACAGGGATGMTGGATTAATGTTGAAAATTATGCTGTGTACAAATATGGTTAYGCATTAAGTWAAGGGAATTACTCCTCAATTAAACTTTTTATTAGCATTTATCACAATTTTTTTCAAGATTTAATTTTTAAATTTTATCATTCTGGACCATAAAAAAAAATATTAATTACTGTGTTAAATAGAGTTAGGCTGGGYTGTCACGGCCCTTGGTAAAAGTGAATGCGGAGAGTTAAAAACCCTCATTAAAAAAATATTTAATTTCAGGAGACAGCTTCCTAAGAATATTTGCTTGAAATAAGTACTGAGAAGGACTGTTATTTGAGGCTTTTCTTTGCCACATGCTTGCTTTTCCTAAAGACCTATAGTTCTGACCAAGACTTTTGGTAACTTAAAAGTCATTGGAAAAACCTTAAACATATATATAAGGTTTATATATATCTGACTAAATATAGGTAGGTACGCCAAAGCTAGTTTCCTTGATTCCTTCTGGCTTTTTTTTTTTGTTTGTTTGTTTGTTTGTTTTTTTAGAAAATAAATGCTTTTAAAAATATATTTAGTGGACATTTCTATCCCAACAAATATTAATTTTATTGTGAAAGTATCTGTAGAGGATCACAAGCCAACAGCTCAARTCAGACTACTTCCCAGGTCTCCACACTTTTATTCATGTATTTACCTGCTGCTGATGACTGCCGGTGTCCTTGAAGGACTAACACTAGCAGTCTACAGAATAACACTCCTTATTATACACAGTGATAACAGAAAATTGTTACAGGTTAATGTTCAAGGATTCCTGTTGATAGTACAGGACTGCAAAAATGTATTCAAAGCAATACACAGACAAGCTTCAGTCACCAAAGAAAGCCAGCTTGAGATAATCTATCAGTGCCTGTAGGCTATGGATCTTACTAAATAGAATTGTTTATGAAGGAGACAGCTTCAGTTTGTTGACTGGTCCCAGAAGTTACAATGGAGTTTTCTCTAACTTCTCCTCATTCCTRATTGCATTTTATAGTATTTCTGTACWTTTAGGTGGAGCTTGAGTGACTCTGTTCATACTTACCTTTGTTACAGATTAGTGTAAAATTGTCTTGTTTCACTCTTGAATGTACAGTCAATAAAATACGGACACTTYCTCAGTGAAGGGCRGTCATATCTTGGRGGARGGTAACTTTGGGATGGAGGTGTGCATTAGTTACAATCTGGTTACGATGAGTTCATCCAAGGAGAGTATTTCCACCACGGTTGCTGGTTCAGCAGGAAGTCATCTCTCTCTCTCCCCCAGGTGAAGTCTGCCACTAGTTTTACAGCTGAAAGGTGCCATCAAGTTCCCCTTCCTTCAAGGATTCCACCACAGCCTGGACTACACTCCACCCTCCCCTTTCTCCCCCTTAGCACAATGCTTACAGATGCAGATGGGGYGTGTGAGGAATCATTGAGGTGTAAGTTTCAGGTGTACCGACCACATTCTATCCAGGAAGTAGTAACTGCATTTCATCCTAGAATTTCCRTGCTGTTATAACTTCTGTTAAGGTGAGAATATAACTGCCCAATTTCCTCTAATTTTACCCCCACCCTTCTTTACACAGGCACTCATTAAACAACATGAGTARAACTGCAAATAGTTTGTCTCCTTCTAATTATTCAGGGCTCAAGCAGTGTTGAAACACTTTTGGTGTGTTCAAATATCCTTTATGACACAATGTGTTTCCCTGTTTTTCTGACAGCACCATGAAGCTCTAAATGACCTTTCATCCCACAAAAAGAAGAAATACTTTAATTTGTGCAGTAAGGTAAACACTTTATGGGGTATCTCAAGTAAAACACAGTCTATSTGATGTAGAAAGGCTGTGAACATAAAAGATAATACACCTGTTCACCTGTTGGATATATTGCAGATGCATCCTCAAAAATGCAGCTATAGAACCTTACTGTACATAAATAGTTTAAGAATAAAGAGTACTTTTTAGATTAGTAGATTTATAATCTAAATATGGTCCTTGAGGTCTCTATTTATGAAGATCCAGATCTTAAAATAAGTTTTCCTTTTTGTAAATGCAAAGGTTTTGAGCTGGAAACATAAAACAGTATTTGTTTTTGTTTGTTTTCTACTACTGCACGTTGTACTTCCCTTGGGATTTGCCTTTCACTTATCCAAAGATTTTATTACAATATTTAATAAAGCTCTATGGTGTATCTTCTTTATTAAATGAATTGTTACAAGAATTATTTTTGTACCCTACATTTCTTTAGTTGTTTTGATCTGTGCCAGGCTGGYTTCAGTAGATCAAAAGATTTTAAATTGGTAACTCATGAGCTGATTGGAATGTAGCAGCACTATAAATTCTTGTGATAGATTTTCTTGTATCAAAATGACTTACTTTATGGGGTTTTTTTTGTTTTTTTTTTTTTTTTTTTTTGTTTGGAATGATATGGACAAAAAAAAGTAAGTTAGTTTACACAGTCTAGCATAAATCCCTATTTGCTTCATCAAACCTCRATACTACATATGTTCATGGTACTTTAGCAGACTGTGGTAGATACATGTGGCATCTTTTTTTAAAAAAAACCCTCTAGATGGAAGCATAAATTCTAATTTAAATCATAGCTTGAAGATTTTACATGTGTAATGTTAAACACTAAAGTTTATAATGTTTAAACTAAAGTTCTGGTTTGTTTTTTTTTTTTTTTTGCAAATAAAAATAATACCAATAAGAAAAAGTACTGGTTTTCTTTTTGGGGTTTTTTTGTTTGTTTGTTTGTTTTTTGGGGTTTTTTTTGTGGCAAGAATTGTAGGATTCTGCTACTACTATTATAGGATTCTAGCATGCTACTTCATGGTTTTTCTTCCCATGGCTCTGATTCAGAGAACTCCAGCTAGRTCTCTCCAAAGCAATCCAGCACAGATGGGGCTAGCTCTCAGCATCCAGAGCTGCTGGGAACTGAGGCCAGAAATCATTCCCTGTCTTTTTCTACTTAACAATGTAACCATAAAGATTAGTTCAGGAAATAACAGTGTGTGTAATTATTTTACAAATGATCCAGGTACCCAGATTCAAATCTTTGATGATTTGGTTAAGCATGCAGCAGTATGTTACGACTTAGTTAGTTACTTCAGCCATTCTATTCCCAGAGAATATGGAATCATAAATGCATAACTGAAGTTTTACTGCTTTAGTAASAAATGTAGTGCTGCAGTTAAAAATGTGTTTGAGGGAGAATTTCAGCTGAGACATAGGATTTTGAACTGAAACAGATGAAGTTTTAGCAGACACTTTCTTTTCCTTTTTTTTGAACCTGATTTTCTCAATACAAGGACTTGAAAAATATGTGAACCTAACTTTGAGAACTTTTGGCTGGTACAGCCTTTCTTAAAATAAGTATTCCTCCTAAATTACTTTCTTAAACTAACTATGTGCCAATAGGAGCAGATATGTAAGGAGAAATAATTAATTTTGATGAGTCAATGTCCACATTAAACATGCTTCTTGTAATAGAGTAATTCTAGGGGAATACCACAGAGCAACTGGCCATTAACATTAGAGCATATTTAGAGGTCTCCAAGAGAGATTCTTTTGCTTATGTTTCATCCAAAAGTAATCATCTTTATGTTCTCTAAGACTGATTTATAATGTTAACAAAATATGTGAAGTGGAAGTTGCTTCAAAGGCAACCTATGATCTGAATTAAAAAGCTAATAAAAATGTACTACAAAAGCATCAGAAATACCTTTAACCTCCTAATGCACGGTTTTATTTGAACACAAGCTATGATAATGAGAAAATTGAGACCCAGATAATAAGACATTATGAAGAGTTTATTGACAAGTCTTTGCTCTACCTACWGTATCCTTCCATGTGGAATGTTTTCTTCCAGTCTTGATCTAAAACAACTTTTACTGGCTTTATGGTTTTCAATATACTTTGCACAGTACAATTAAGTTTGTGTCAGGAGGGGATTTGTCTGTATTTCCCCTGATCTCCTCTAGTAGTAAAACTACTATTAATTCCTAATGTGTCTCTCTGTACTAATCTCAAAATACATCCTCACATTCAGTGAAGGCATAATATTCTGTYATTTGCGTGCACTTCTAACTGACCTGGAAAGTAACAGGAGAAGACAAAYACAGAACTTTCCTCTCGTGTCCATCCATATCCTTTAAAAAGCACAGAACATATTTATTGTGAACAGACTATTAGAAAAAAATGGAATCCACTTTACTATCAAGGCAAAAATAAATCACAAGAAATAGAAGAATCTGTTAATCTTGTCCAAAACAMATGCGGCTTCCATTACAATCACATGTTGATAGGCAACATTTTAAATTCATTTATCCAGAGATATTCTTGCATTTTCATTGAATCTTCCTAAAAAATAAAAAAGTGAAAAAAAAGTCTTTGCTTTGTTTGTTTATTTGTTTGTTCTTTTTATTATCTGGTTGTCATTGTTTTGGGGGATTTTTTGYTTGCTTGTTTTRGCAGGCTTTTTTTGCTTTTTTGTTTTTTAATCCCTTTTTTTTCTCARTGATGTTCTTGATGGGTTCTCTAAGCTACTGTTGCTGTCAGAACGTCTGTCACTTGCCATGGTGTGGATGAGRCTGCACACAGAAATACATTTTCAATGGATACAGGGAGAGGTTTCCTGGGAGTAATGGTAGAAGGCAGCTAAAATAAGAAGTGTCATCATGTTATATAAAATGGGTTCTGAGTAAGGCAAAATTTATAGTGAGTTAAGCTTCAGTCTGAGAAAGTCAGGCTCCTGTATTCATCTTTTTTCTCTTTCTCCCTTTCTCTCTGTCTTTCTCTCTCTCTTCCTCCTCCTTCCTTTTTCCTTCACTCATCTCTTCCTATCTTCTGACCTTCTCTTTCTCCTTTCCTTCTTTTCTCTCACAGCTATCAGTTTCATTCCTACATAACAGGCTTATTCTTTTCTACGCACTGCATAATTCTGGTAGTTTCAGAAATGGGCTTTACCAGGGACAAAAAGTAAATTATACCAAGAGCCACTGTTGCCCCAGCAGGCTAGAAATTAACTCAAATGCATACAAATTGATATCACAAAAATTCTTGAAATGTTCAACTTTCCCTGTTTTTTTCTGCTATTCCCAAAACTCAAATTTCTGTTAACAAAGGGTGAAAAATCAATGGTTATTTTAAAGAAGATTCATAAATTGTGTCTGAAAACAGCCTAAAATAACTGTCAGTACATATATATTAGCAAAGATCTATAGAYTTCACAGTTCTTTGAAAAACAGTTTTGTAAATGATAAATACCTGTGTCTAACCTCCATCACCTGCATATTCCATTTTTACCTTATGCCAGGATTCTAAGCTTCAAGCAGACATCCTAATGAGGGTGCATGCTGTGACAATCTGCTGGGTAAGCTACTATATGCAGAGCAATTTCATTATTTTTAATATATGTGGTCTGCCTATGAATACTTGATGTTTCATTTTACTCCTATCTCATCAAATTCTGGTAAAGATCCATGAAAAGGCAACAAAAAAAATCACCTGAGTGATATAAACGCCTTCTCAGCTTTGCATTTATAAGACATTTTTTGTTAGTGTGATTGAATTTGCTGATAAGCACCTGGGACTTTTTTTATGTTGTTGTCCTTAGATTAGTAACACCTTCTCCTAACCTAATGTGCAACAGCAATTTTTGTCTGTTTATGATTCTTTAGCTAACAAAATTATTTTCTCCATAAGATATCATTCCTGTTGAGTTCATGTAGTCAGGAGTTTCAAAACAGCAAGAATCAAGATCTGAAAGGAGGAAAAAAATTACTTTTTGCTACCCACTGTTCCATTTCAYATGATATGTTTCAATACTGGTAGTTTATAATGAACAAGAATATATTATAATTCAGTAGCAGTAAAACATCATAACTTTAAGGYAATAAATAAGGATTTGAACACTTGCTTTAATCTAAATAATTCCATTTCTTATGGCTTCCTTGGCATAYCAGGAACAGATAGGCAGAAATAATACTGAAGAAAGGATAACCCTACAGAGTCAGAATTGAAGCTTGTAATGCAGCCATGAAGGRTAAAGCAYCCCTTTTACTTTCATGCTGATTATTTCAGACAACTAAATTCTGCAGTCAGCATGAGTCAAAATGGATCCCACCTTCCCTCCTACTGGAACTATTCTTAGTTACTCTACAGTGATAAATATTTTGCCACAAATATTCTTCTGATCACAAGAGCAATTTCAGACACCTCAAGAACAGAAATGTAAACTTTCTGAACATAGCAAATTAGTCACCTAACAGAATATTTGACCAAAGTTGTTGCCTCAGCAAATGGCTTTGAAACTATTCAAAATTCAAAATATTATTTAATTGAATATAATTACATACTCTAAAAATACTGCCTTCAATTAGAAAAACCCACAAAAAACTAGCCAAATATATATATATATATATATATATTCACATTAAAACATATTTGGATTTATTGTAGTAAAACAGTTCACTTAAACTCTTTGAAGTTGTTGGGGTTTGTTATTTTCTATTTGTATTGGTTGGTTCCAAGCTACCCTCTTTTTCTGTTTGCCCTTTGTTCTGCCTGGTCCACCTCCCTGATGCACCCCTCCCTGAGCTCCTGTCCATCTCCCCTGTGTCCTCCCCTGGCACCTGTGTGTTTCCCTTAAACCTGTCCCCTTGTTCTGGAAAGTTCTCCCAGTTCTTCTTGGTGATTTGTTGTTACATGTTTGTCCCTCCCTCAAGTTCTCCCTATTGCTCCCAGTTAATGTCTATCCAGATTGTAACCACACCCTGATCCCTTCTGATTGGTTTGTTGTTACTGTCCCTCCTCCTGTTCAAAGGTGTTGCACACCCCAGAGAGGGGCTCCTTTGGGCAGTCCCCTGTCAGGGTAATTTGCCAAGCTCAATAAACCCTGAGAACTCAGACCCCCAAAGGAGTCAGCCTCTTTTTCCAATGGCAGCAGGAAGGTTTCTACCACTCTTGCACCCACCGGGGTCTGTGTGTGTCCTCGACCCACAGATCATGGCAGGGTCGCCTCTGGGCAGAGCTAGCCCTAGAAGAGAGGGAYCACCTGCATGAAGTCAAGAGGAGTCCTCACTTATCAGATAACCAAAAGTTAAAGTTTAAAATTTGTAGCACCATTATTCTTCCAAATTAACTTCTTCTCTTAATGATCACCACTAGAAAGGCATGATTCTACGTTTCCTGTGTTCTTGTATTCTTTACTAGTCAATCCATGGTTCACCTAGCTGGACCATTGCTAGAACTAACAGCATGTTGTTAATTTTTGTCTAATTACAGAATCACAGAATGGGTAAAATTGGAAGGAGCYGCTAGGATCTATCTGGTCCAACCAGCCGGCTCAGGCAGGGTCATCCTAGAGCACCTGGCACAGGTTTGAGTTTGGACAATCTATTCCAGTGCTAGATCACCCAGAGAGTAAAGTTCTTCCTGATGTTCAAGGGGAACTTCCTGTGTTCCAGTTTCTGCTTGTTGTTTTTTTCCTTGTTGCTAGCCATCACCAAGAAGAGTCTGGCTCCCTCCTTTCAGATACTGATATACATTGCTGAGGTCCCCTCTCAACAAGTTGTGTCTTCTCAAGGCTGAGCAAGCTCAGCTCCCTCAGCCTTTTCTCATAAACCAGGTGCTCCAGTTCCCTAATCATTTGTTCYTGGACATACACTGGACCTGTTCYAGGAGCTCCATGTCCCTCTTGAAGAGTACTGAGGAGCCCAGAACAGGACACAGCACTCGCCAGGGATGAGCAGAGGGGYAGGATCACCCCTCTTGACCTGCTTGCCAGGGTCTTCCCAATGCCATTGACATTGTACTCAAGGGCAATGCTGGCTCATGGACAGCTTGTTGTCCACCAGGACACCCAGATCTTTCTTCAGAATAGTTTAATAGGAAATTCTTTACAGAGCYGTAAATTTAGTTACTGGAAACATTTGATGTTTCAAGTTCTTCAGTTTAGTTTCTTTTCCTATATTTTTTAGATATCTGCAATATGAATTTTTGCAATCAAAAGGTTGCAACTGGAAAGAAAAGAACTTATCATAGGTGTGATTTATTATATCAGGAAGCCCTGGTTAAACAAGATACAAAGTGATCTTTGATCCAGAAAAAGAAACATTTTGAGACTTTGATCATTTTCATTGGCCTAATAATTTGATAAACCCTACCAGTACCCAGTGACATCATAGATGTCATCTGAACCACATACTTCAAAAATTTTAAATATAAGTTTACTTGCTCAAAATTTTTGTACAGCCATMAAGAATTGAGCATACAAAGTATTCAGTTTAAAATGAACCTAGGTAAAACAGAGGAAGTCCAAGTGTGGTTTAGATAAATCCAGAGTGGTACAATTTAATTTGCATATAATAARAACATGAAACCAGGTAGCATCTGCACCACAACAGGGTTTTATTTTATTGCTTACAATTACAGCACCACAATCATTGGGAAATTCAATATAAAAATTGATTGCATCTCATTATGGCATCTAAAGCAAAATATGTGAATGTGTGTTTAGTCTGAATACATGCATTCCTATGTACATTTGTATTTATATATACATATAAACATGTAAACAATACTTAACAAGAATTGTCCAACATTGTAAAAAGAGGAATATAAACAATTTATTTCTTTGCAATTCAGTGTAGAAATAAGCACACTTAACAATTCTGCTATTTGAACCACAGAAAATAACATAAGAATGATGACTGCATATCGTAAATATGGAGAAGTTGCAAGGAAGGAGAAAACATTGATTTCTTTTTCCATTTTTTTTCCCCCAAGACAGTTACAAATTTGAATCTAGAGAGGAAACAAAATTATTCAGGTAATTATGTATATATTTTGCATTTTCAGAAGCTCATTGCCTACCATAACTGTTTTCTGCTATGGGTTKCTGTGGCTAAAATATCACAACAGAAGGAAGCTCTCACGTTTAAATAAGAAAAAAAAAAAGTTTATTACCGTGCATTTATGCATCTACATGTTTTCCCAATTAATTTTTCCCAAGCAAATAATTCAGTTTGCCAAAAGGCTAAGAGTAAAACAAGTGTAATTTACATGAAATGTTTWACTCAGTGTAGGAACAGAAATACAATAATAATGATCTCCAAATCGAGTGGAACAACAAAGGGCTCTATGCTGGTGTCTGTCCTCATTAATATTACTATGAAACACCTGCAGAAGGCAATGGAGTGCACTGACATCAAGCTTGCAGGTACACAGCTGCAGGTTGTGAGTCAATACATTGAAGGGTAGAGACACGCAGGGGATCCTAAAAAGGGTGGAAAAATGCATTAACAGAATATTTTGAAAGGACAAATACAAAATTCAGCATCTGCATGGTATGTGCTATAGCGTAATGAAAACATTTTATTTAAATAATTTAAATAATTACTTCCTGAAAAGGCTGAAAAKTTATGATTTCACMTCCATATGATKGCATAATGTCATAAATACAGRGAWCTGCATGTTTGTGGATAATTTTAARGGAGAAAAAATGTGGGCAATAAACAAGTTAATTTACAAAGGATGATCCAAGTATAGTCCACTATCTATCTGAAATAGTAATAGGTTTTTATGACAGAAATGGTAATTTTTCCTTTATGTTAATATTGAAGAACATGCCAATGAGTTTATTGTTTTATTTTCTTTTATTTTCCTTCAAATGGCTAAAAATATGTGGAATGAAAMCACATCCTTATTTATTTATTTATTTTTATCCAATTCAGATTTTCTTTTAATCTCAGATAATCTGTAAACTCAAGAAGTCAGCAATAAAGCACACCTTAAAATTATGTTTCTTAGATTTAAGTACTCTAATTTYTGACCCATCCCATCCTTTGAAGTCTGTGTTTATTTTCCCATAGTTCTTTATTAGGATAAAACAGAACTTTGTATTCTAAWCAGCTCCCTACCAAAGTTGTTGATAATCTACAATTTCAAAGTGTCCTCGGGAAATGCATTTTTCTTTTCTTACCTGAAAACCAACATGGTTTCATGTTTTTGATAAGATTTTTACATATTAAAGACAAAGCCAATTATAATACAGCCATAATGCATAGACTGTGTTCTTCCTCATAAATTAAACTTCAAAATTCAAGACAGTATCATCTRCTTTTAATGTCTTCATATTACTAAATATTGCAGATAACTGAGCCAAGATGATCAGAATATGTWCCTACATTTTATGACTCAATTATTAATTTCTAACTTCATTAAATTTATCTTYAAGATGGCAGGTATATAAGGATGACTGCCTTTAAATAGTTAGCAGAACTGTATCCTAAAAACTTAGCAATGTCAATCCACCAACACTGATTTGTGTTATCTTTGGTGAATTAATCCTCACCAAATGAATGATAGTGGTGTCTTAATGCCTAAATCTTTGTTCAAAAGTGTGCACATTGAGATGGATSAGAAGACTGCAGTAATTGTTTGGCCTGCCTTTACTCAGATTTACATTAATTCCGAACATGATCCTGTCACAAAATGCCAGAATTCAATTTAAAGAAAGGATTATACATAGATTAGCTGTCTTATTTAAAGAAAAAGTAAATAAAAAGAAACAAAAAGGAAAAAAAGGAAAAAGGGAAAAAAGGAACCAGACACACATGAACAAATTTGTGTATGAGATATAACATTGTGAAAATATTTTTATTTGGTCTGTAAAGAGTATTCTATAAGATGTAATAATTAGATACCTTGCAAATTAAATGCAATTCAAACAGGTCAACAAAAATTAAAATAATTTCTATTTTATAGATTACAAGAATAATCTTAAAACTGGATATAAATGATGAGAATAATGTAAGGAGAAAAAGTGAGGAGTATAACAAAGGTGATATTGGCATGGTGTGTATGCTATTTGCTTAGTGATTTGAAACTGGTTTACTGAAATATACTTAAGCAGAGTGTGTTAAAATKATGGTCCTGAGAAGCATATAACAAGAAATAACAGGAAATGTGATTCTAAGAAAGGATTTTAAAGGGGTTGTTCTGCATTTTTTGATATATTTTGTAGTATTTTCCCACTGTACACAGATATCACTCTATATATTAACTCAGTTAAAGGCTGAATTTTCATATCTCACTCTWACATTACCTTTCACCTTTCAGTTTGTAGTAAAATAYCTTTTTGCTTTGGAGCTACAAAAGCAATGTTAGAAAGCAAMTTATTCTTTAGGTTCACTGACCTGTCCCAAATACAACTGAATTTCTTCTGAAAATATTTGTTACACTTAATCCTTTKGGAGCAAATWACTAAAMCTATATTAGTTGTAYTTTTAATGATTTTATTTAAAWTTTTAGCTTAGGTTTRTGTGGGAGAGGATTATCTATAAATTCACCTRAAAATTATATTCTTAAATTTATGTTTAGTTCTCAGACATTAATTATTCTAACGCAGTTCTATGCTTCAGCACTAATCCTATTTTAATTAACACTGACTTTTTTTCTGGAAGCCCTTGACTGCAAAATAATTTTAACTTATTTTTCTTATGTTTCTGTTTTATTCTATTTGAAACTTTTTTTAATGTTAGATACTTAGAAAATCATAGGTGAAAGGGGACTTAACTATTAAGATTGGTAAATGGSATACTGGTAGTATTTATCATTATATAAAAGAAAGTTTCTAAATGAAATATCTAAAAATTATCAGGAATTCAAAAACACATAGAATCATAGACTAGTTTGGTTTGGAAGGGACATTTAAAAGTCATTTAGTCCTGCAATGAGTAAGGACATCTTCAACTGGATCAGGTTGCTCAGAGCCCTACCCAAGCTGTCCTTGAATGTTCCCTGGATGATGTGTCCCCCATCTCTGTGGGCAGCCTTTTCCACTGTTTCACCACTCTCATTCTAAAAAATGTCTTCCTTTTATCTATGTGGAATTGACTCTCCTTTAAACATTATCTCTTCTCTTACTGAGGAGGGGCTTGGTAACAGTCTGTCCCCATCTTTCTTGCAATCTCCCTCTGAGTCCTGGAAGGCTGCTATAAACTTTCCCTGGAGCCTTCTCTTCTCCAGCCTGAACAACCCCAAGTCACCCAGCATTTCCTTATGGGAGTGGTGCTACATCCCTCTGATCATTTTTGCTAATCTAATAAAAAGGATAATTCTGGAAATATTTTTAAARCAAAAATCCCCATGCTTTCTTACCTTAAGTTCATTTTTATTTTAACATAGGAAAATAGACRATGTTAAATCCATAAAGTTATAACTCAAGTAGAAAATGTGTAGAGAATGGAAAATTTAGACAAAAATCAATGCAATGTGAGGAGAAGGGATAATGAGCAGATCTTCTTACTTGTTCATTTTATGAGTAGAAATCTTAATATGAATTCTCTCTTGTTTCTTTTCCTAAGGGTCATTGTGGACAGGACCTTCAGAACTGACCTTTTTTATTCAAGGATGGTGTGAATTTGCCACAGACACACAGGTAGAAGATTAGATTACAAACAAAGCAGTTGCTGGAAGAACTATAACATCAGTTGCAAAGGTGTTTGAGAGTTTTTCCTTTTTTATTTCCTCACTGTCCTTGAAACTTTGCAGCATTTTTTTTTTCATTTACAATATGACATTGAAAAGAGGGGGTCTACTCAGAAAAGAATTTGTGCAGTATGAACACTTTGCATGATCACTCTCAAAAATCTGAGAGATGATTAGTGTTTTTAGGTTTTTTTTCTTCAGAAATATACTGTGTATGTCAGAATATCTGCTCTGACATTGGAAGTCTTTATTSCTCTGGAAGTTCAGTCTTCCTAAATTGAGAATAGAGCTTTTTTCAGGCTTGAATGTTGAAGTGACGCAGATATTACCTGAGGTGAGCAACTCTAAGTCTGTCACTTTGCAGACACCACATATTTGGAGGGCAGGAAACCCTAGCTAGGTTTCAAGTATAGAGCCCCTTTACTTGTACCTTTCCTTCTGAATGAATTGCAAGAAACTGGATCTATTCAAGCTCCAAAAAAATATCAATTGATATGTAATGCCAGTGCTTCTCTGGTTTAAGTTTCTATAATAGTTCTCAGTATACATGTGCATGTGTATGGATAGAGTGCCTTAAAGAACTCTTGCTGCAGGATAATCTCTCTTTCAACCTGAAAGAAAATKATAATATTCAGTGATGTTWGTGACATTAAACRCCACTAAATAATGAAACACTAATTKAATTGAAATTGRAAACAYACTAATTGAAAAAACACTTTTTGTGTGACACAATGATTAGTATTTTGTGTGCTCCTTTTCTTCCTGGCAAATAATAGAATCAATTAAAAGTGCAGTTTTGAAAGAAACTATCCAAAAGCTACTATACTGCAATTATTCACGAGATAAGATACTACTGAAAAGACAGGGTCTTGTAAGAGTGTTTAAAAATTGGATCATAATAAAAGAGTTTAGATTAAATGCTTTGTACATGTTACAGAGATTAAAATTAAAATATGCATTAAAATCAGCTACAGATTAGTGTTTMAAATTTTGCTTCCAGATAACAAGCATCACAGTATTTTGATGATGAGGCGGGCCAAGTTTCAACTCTGCGGTCTAAAGCAGAAGACCACAGATTTCTAGGGAGACTTTTAAATTTCTCATTACAGAAATGTATTCTAAATACTATATATAGGATAAGGTTTTCTTCCCAGTTTCTTTGAACATTAAAAATTTTACTCCTAAACTTGAGATTAATGTACTTAAAATTGAAATAATATGGCTGTKAATAATATCTAATATTCCATTAGTCTTCCTCTCATTCTAAGGAGAGGGGGAAAAACCAACAATAATTTTGGAAAAATAAATTTAAAAAAGCCAATATTTTTTTCTTGCATTTTAGCTGGCTAAATRAAATATTTTATTTTTGCCTTGTTTCTACTTATGAAAAGTAATTGTAAGCATTTTGTGTTGGAAAATTGTAAACACTTTGCATRAGAGTAATACATGTTTTAGACATATCCTGAAGTAAATGTAAATGCAGTATGCACGTGAAAGATAGAATATTCATGCTCACTCATATACTTAATGTGTTGTTTACCTAAGGTACTTGAGTAACTTAATTTCACTAATATGTGAATCATTCCCCAGTATTTCAATTCTATGAGCTCAGCTAGTCACAAAATGTGAAAATAAAGCAAAGATTAAAAAAAAAAAAACCCACACATGGAATTTGGGATGTGATTTTATTTTAAAATTCTTGTTCTATAACATCTGGCACTATGACRTCATACTCATCATGTTTGTGTTGCCTCCAGCCTGAAAGGCTTCTCTGAATCTGACAGTCTTACAGGGTTTATTTATGTTTCCCCTCAGTGGAATTTGCCTCAACAATACGTTTTCATCTTCATACCTAGCTTGTTGTGTATTGGTTCCTCAGGAAAGAAAAAAAGTTCTCCTTAGAGAGGTTTTTGTTTGTTAGGCAGACTTTTATTGACCATATATATGAAAGATCATGTTTCTAATGTCTGATGTAAGTCCCTTTCATCGAAAATCTATAGTCTTTTATGGCGCTAACATTATTAGTTATTTTCTGCTAAGAGTTTGATAAAATTCTAAAATATTTTTTATCTCTGCTTAAATATTTTTAAATAAAGAATATCTGTTAGTCTCCCTTTTTTAATGAGGCTTGCTAAAAAATCAGTTTCAAGTTAAACTGATCTCCAGTGTGTGAGAAGGAAGTCTCACTAACTTAGGAAGATTGCCACCTTTTTTACATGTAAAATTTATGTTTCTGGGGAACTGGCATATGTGTTTTACTTTCTTCCATTAGATTTCTCTGCCTCATGTATGCTATTACTGGAGAGTAGAAGACTTTCTGTCACWTCACTGAGTAATAACTCATCCTTGTGAATTTCAATATGTCAAGACAAGTATAAAGCCAGGTAGCAAGAGAAGAGAGAGTGGGAATAGGCAATCCAAGTGCAGAATAATTGTTTAAGTTTTAAATACACAGAGTATAAAATAAAAAAGGAAATAAGTGATTCTTCAATATAAATTTAATAATATTTTTTATAATTCTCAATTATGTCTCAAAGTTTTCATGAAAATTCTCTTTTGAATTTACACCAGTAAAAAGGCTATGATACCCTGGTGACTAATCGGACATATTTTACATAGCTGTATTTTCCCCTGTCATATAAAAGAAAAATTTATTATTAGAAATTAGCTCTGTCTATAATGGAGATTAAAGGCTAGAACAAAAATAACTGGTGTCTGGAGGATAGCCACAGTAAGTGCATCTTCCTTTCTGAAGGAAGTGCCTTTCAGAACTAGTACTTTCCTTTCCCGCCATTTTTCTATCAGTATTATAATTTCCAAAGGAACTTAGGGTATTTCCAAAAAAAAAAAAAGAGTTTGGAATTTCTTTTGAATTAATGTTCGTACCATTAATATTTCAGGCTGTCAGTCTGACAAATTCATAAATAACTGGACTATTAAAGGAACAAGGGAAATAAATCCATATGCTTTCAAATTGCATGAAGGCTGTGAAGTTCTTTATATGAAAAAGGCAGATCAATCTTATTTTATCTAACAGCAGCAAAGGTGTTACAAAGTRTGTGGCTAAGACACATAAATTAGCAGTTTGCAAAAACTTAGTGTTACAATAACTGTGTCAATCACGTACAATCTTTAAAGTAGTAGGAACAGTTTTATGAAGGCTTCTTGTGGAATTTACARTTTAAATTTATTCTTCCAGATTAAAAAATATTTGTTTGACTTCAATTTAAGTACTTTGTTACATAAATATTAATGATATTCCTTTAGAAAAATACCAGCAAGCTTAAGAAATCAGATCATTAGGTTCTGTAGTCATTCATCTTCATTATGAGAGCAGCAAATACTTGATATCTTTTAAAAACAAAAAATATATACCTATAAGCATAAAGTAAGCTAGTCTCAACAGGTGATGAAAAGTACAATGTTTGAAACTAAAAGCAAGGAAAAAAAATAGAAACATAGAATGATCTGAATTGGAAGGGACCTTTRAAGATCACYTAGTCTTCCTGTCCTGACAAGGGCAGGGACACCTTCCACTACATCAGATTGCTCAAGGTGTCATCCAACCTGATCTTGAATACTTCCAGTGGTGGGGAGCCCACAACTTCTCGGGGTAACTGGTTCCTGCATCTCATGATACTCATCAAATTTTTTCATTATTTCTAATCTAAGTCTACCCTCTATCAATGGATTAAAACCATTGTCCCTTCTTGTGTCACTACAGGCCCTGGTAAAAATGATGTGYCTTTCTTACAAGACCCTTGTATACACTGATGATTCTGACATTCCCCTAATATCTCAGAAAGAACTTCTGGGAGAGGTTATAGTATACTATCATAGAATACCTTTCAGGATCTTCATATTCAGGAGATTATGAGGACTGAATTTTGCTGGTTTCTTTATGTTTGATACTTTGGTTACACTGACATCCTAAAATGCTTAGTCAGCTTTGGGATTACTTTGTATKGCTAAATCAAGATCTGACTGAGAAGAAAAGACGTAATGTGTTGTCTGGAGCACAGAAGTGTGGTACAAAGACATGTACACACAAAAAAAGTTTAGAATCTACTCCTCAAATCCATTCGAGTTTTTGAAATTCCACTAGCATAAATTTTTATTCCCTTTTAAAAACCATAAAATGAATGTAGATAAATGTCTACATTTAGATGTCTGCAATCCAACTCTTGGGATGGGATCCCTGAGATGGGATTTTTTCACTTTGTAATGTATAGATTAAAATGAAACTAATTATGCCATAGGTAATCTAGACAGTTTGCTGAGATCCCTCTCCTCCCTTCATTTGTGTTACAATTATACAATTACAAACCTACTGAGATAGTGACATTCATTACTTTTATGTTTCTACAAAAATAARCACATATAAGTCTTGAAGGCAGAGACATGACCACAGCACAAACAACACAAATAATGTATTTCTAGAAATTATTTTCAATAGATATTTTTGAAGTAATTCTTTTGTTATATGAATATGTGTAGGTGTGTGGAAAGAGCAGTTGCATAAAAAAAGATTTGAGGAGCTTTTYGCCAGTCATATTATCTTCAAGTTCCTACAAAAATAACTTAATTGCTTCAAGCATTTTATTAAAATATGAGAACATAAATATTTATAGAATATGTAAAAGATRTGGACTTAGACTTTTTTAGAAAATAAATATTTTATCAATAATTGTATTTGTGGTACCATTTGGAAGTTTACTGAAACCATATTCATACATCTCTAAGTAGCAATCTAGAATCATCACATTAAAGAAAATCTTAGGATTTGAATCTGGCATGTCATGCACTCTTTCAATCTTGCTATTAAAAAATCTAAACATAAAGTCAGATCTAAAAAAAGAAATAAATTATAATATTTTCAAAATTAAGTGTGGCAAATTAGGAAATTATATTATCATTRAAAGGAGTGCTTACTAATGTGAATTCTAATTACTTTTTCAACCCACACGGTACATGGTTTCATATTTAGTGAAAAAATATTGCAAAGTGAATTCAGTGGTTTAGTCATCTAATATTTAAGTACTGAGTTTTTTCTAGATCACTAGGACCCTTTTAATAGCAAATGGATAGCTATAGACACCACTAGAAGGTGCTCCATTTTACTGACTTTAGGGAGTATTGGATTGTATMTGTTAATAGCCTACAGATAATTGGGGGTGGGCAGGGGTGGTAAGTAGAAGGTTGAATGTCCCAAACTGAACATCTGAACTCTCAGACAAAAGACTCCCACTTGCTAGCATCAGTGCGTGCCAATAACAGCATAGTCATGTCCCAAATGCTCCACTTAATAAAAATCAAACACAARGGACAGAAGCAGCAACTGATAGTCTGATTATGTCTTGTTCCTGTATATGCACTGCTTAGAATGGGGAAGCCAAAGAACATGACTCACAGAAAAGAAATGGTGCTCAGACTTGGTTTCTGTAAAGAAGGATTTTGGAGAAAATAARGGACTGTGTGGAAATGGCACACAGGGAATGCCCCAGGAGGGACATTTGCTAGTGATGCCCAAGAGTGGCAAGTGAGAGCAGCAGCACATCATGGACAATAAAACACTGTGACCAGTCTTCCCAGACCAGGAAGGACCTTTGTGCTGGGAACTGTAATGCTGTGGGCTAGTAAGTGAGCAAGCACATGAGCAAGCTTGTGAGCTAGACAAGCAGTCTAAATAGTGCTGTCTCACTGGCTGTTATCCAGATCACCATCCAGATATCTCTTATCCAGATCCACTAGTATTTGATATTTGTTCACTTTGACTATTAATAATGCTTGTGAGGTTCTTACTTGTCTTCCTCATTGCTGGGATTAGGATTTGCAGCAGGACTGTTTGCAACAGACACAACCTCTCAGAATTTTGACTTCTACCCCTCAAACCTCTCTGTCACAAGCACAGCAAGGACTCTGTTGATTAGAAAGACTCCAGACTGTTGATACAGGGGTTGTCATTTATTTTGTCTTGCCTATRACACCCTCTTGAAGTGACTACCTTCTCCATTCCTTTCAAGAAGAACAGTCAAGAAATTTTTTAATATAATCACATTTATGTTGTGGATTATTCTTGTTTATATGCTTATCTATTTCTTCAAAATCTCTAATWTTTTAAAGACATTTATTTCTACAAGCTTTGTTGACTCTAATCGCTACATTTACCACCATCTCCACTTATTSTATACTGGGCTGTAATATTTTCAAAGTAGAGAAACCAAAATTGCTTGTTTGTGATTCTCTGTATTTCCCTCGAGTCCTTGTTAAGTCATAATTTTAGTTGAAAAGCAGCTGGATGTTGGCTTTTGTAACTTTCTCATTTCTATGAAGAGTTTCCTAATTAAGTTCCCACAGAATTCATAGGCCTATAATACCTGTTGCCCCCAAGCTGTGAACAAATGATAATAAACAGAATGAGACAGGTTGAATAGCATTCATCCACTTAATTATTTGAAATATCTTCTGTCAATATTGTCCTGTAAGTCTCTGATTCTTCTCTCTGATATGTGAACTTCTTTTCTTTTGTTCTTCCATAGGGGGAGTGATGCAAACAATTTTGTTTCATGAGTTTTTTTGAATCATCTATGTATCATTCAGACTCTCTGTGAGATTCTTGCTTCTTTTGATATTTAATTCATTTTATTAAGCAATATTTTATTCTCCTAGAATTTACCACTCAAAACCTTTTCCTCCCATGTCCCATATCCATGAATTTTTTTGTTTGATTGCTCAGTTGGTTGTTTTCTTTAGTCTTGGGCTCCTTTTACAATTTTGTTAGATTGAGAAGATAGAAAACAACCTCACAAAGGATTTTAAAATTTCAGAAATAAGATAACAATAAATCCATCCTTAACACTTTCCAGACACTCTAWATTTCTTCTTTCACACCTTTTGTATAATCTCTGTTGAGATGCAGTTTTACTTAGTTTAAAATTTGATGTTATTAAAATAGCATAAGGAAAAACCATTAGAAAAGCTGAATGTTTGACACAAAAAGAAAAAGACAATAATAGAAATGCTTGAAGGAAAAATAGCTGTTTCTAAAAAGAAGAAACACTGGGTGCTTTATGATTAAATTTCATGCTTTGACACTTTTCAATTCTTTGAAAGCAAGTGATAATGAGGAAAATTACTTCTTAGTCTGAGCAGCAGTTTAAATGAAACCTATAAAACCTAGAGTCCAAATTTTCTGTGTTAGTTAAATGTTCTTTTATCTCTTAGAGCTGAAGTGGATAATGAAACTTGTTACTTAAGGGACTTATCAGTGGAAATTTTGATAATTTTACATTGCATGTCTAGAGTTTCAAAATTACATATGATTAAAATGTTGCTGCCCTGGCCAAGAGAGAGTCTTGTGGGTTATGAATTAATACAGTCTAAGAGAACAAAAATTGAGTTAATAGATATTAATTTTTCTCTTCTTTTCAATTAGAGATAAAAGTGAATTTATTTTTCAGTTCATAAGAGTTTCAAAACATTTTAAATTATTTAACAAGAAAGATAGAAAATTCCTTAACTTGTAGTGCACTTAGATAAGCAAAAATAGCTACTRTTAGATAAAAAAGATCCTGACATAGGCCTTAGAGTTAGACATYAATGGTAGCCAAAAGTTTCTTTTTCAAGGAATGTAAGGTTCAAAGGATTTTTCAAGCAAATATGTATGAAATCTTGAGTGACAGGAAGAACATAACTTTTGGTGTCATTTGGCTGAAGGGAGGTGATGGATCTTGAAATCAGAAGGTAACTATACAAGAGCACCAGGCAGCATATTGTGTGAACTGAATTAAAAGAAGTTGAACATTTGTCTACAAGATAGAACATGGACTTTAGACTGTGCCTGCAGCTTTCTAAACATACATAAAAATGTCTGTTTCCTAAAGGACTCTGAACTTAATGGACCGAGTGAAAAAAGTGCAGGTAAAAAGTGAAAAGTAACTTCCATTATCTTACACTCAGAAGAGAGGGACAGAATTAAAAATAAAAGTGATTCTCAGGTTCAGTCCAGTAAGGTGATTGCTGAAATCCACTGCCTTTAAAACTGTTGGTCCTGAAATTAAAGCCCTAAGAGTTTGTCTCTSTCAGATGGGCAAACAACCCAATGTAAAAGAATACATATTGAATGTTGTCCCTAATTACAAAAAAATGTATGTATTAAAAGAAATATCTTGTTGTGAGTAATACTGATGTTCAGAAGTGAAGAGAAATTTCATTTTCACTCCTGAAATGACTTGTTATTTGTCACAAATTGCTGAAAGTACCAATCATAATCTGCTGCTTTAGAGTGATTTTCAATCCATTTTACCTAAGGTCTTTGTTATGGAGCCTAATATCATTTTGGAGCAGATTATAGTGTTCGGCACATGTTGAATGAGATATAGTAGCCTAAACTAATTTWAAAAAAACAGTGCAGTAGTGAACACTGCAATTACTATAGTACTTCATATTTATTTTGATACCAAATACAATATTAATCTGATCTTTGTGTATTACTTTATTCTCTAAAGTAAACCACATAACTTTATGTTGACTGCTAGAATAGTGTTGCAAAGGGTTCCCACAGGGATGGGTGAACTGGTGATTGTAGCAGGYATATAGCTTTTTCTTTTGTGCTGCACATGCAAGAGATAACTGAAGATTCAATCTTCTCTTTCTCATCTCATTATGAGGAGGGGAAGAGGTGATGTGTATGTTTCTGGCCCTTGGATTCTCTTTTTCTGCTTCAGAAACACTTGAGAGCAGATCTCTGCCTACAGCCATAAAAGCTATTAAAAAATTACAAAAGCTCAGCTCAGCAATAGCATTTTGCAGTTCAGCCAGGGTTTGCAGCTTGAGAATTGCAAATACCTAGGGTCTGCCRGTGAGAAGTAGTGCCTTTGGGACACTATTTTAAAAATTGTGCAGAGGGTGTAGTCTGACAGGCAGGTGAGGAAATAGAGGCTTGCAATAAGAATTCCAAGATCCATTTTAGCATTTTTCAGAAGTGACCTAAGCATTTAGACTGAACTCTGAGTGCCAAAAACCACTTTTCAAAYCACACAAACTCCCAACCCACTTAGAATGCCTCTGCATCAGCATTTTAGTTCAAACCAGGAGTGCACATTGAAGTAAATCTCCCAGTTGCCAACACTCCCCACCTGAATCTCCCTGTGCCTTGTGATCCTTCTCATTGCAGAGCATGAACTCACAGCTCAGGACTCCAAGGACCTACACACTGCAGTAGTTAATAGGGCAAGGCTTGCCATGGCCTGGGCCAGCTATAGATTGTTGTAACAGTTCTAGAGCTCAATCAATTGATGTAGATGCCCCAATGTAGATGGAGCCCTGAAAGTGCCATGTGGTGAAGGACTTAAACTCAGCTGTCACAGGGTAACCCGCGCCCTTTTCATTAGGATTCATGCAATTTTCCAGCTTAAAATGGGACATGGTGTGAAAAAGTCCTATAAAATAGCTCAAAGCAGCCCCCAGGTGAATTAAGGAACTTTGTTTCTAGTTATGATGTCAAGATACAACTCATTCACTTTAAGCCTTGAAAAAAACTATCCATTAAGCTTGCATCCAGGGGAACATTAAAAGAGCGAGCGTTTCACCACAGAATAGAGGCAATTTAAACTCTACTATTGTTAATATTATTACTACTACTGAGAGTTTTTTTTATTAATTACTTGTGGACTGTTAAAAGMATTAACTAGACAAGCAATAAATTTCTGTTGTCATATACAGAATATTGCTCCTTTTTACCATAGTAAGATTTGGAATGAAACAATGCCTATGGAAAAACAGATTTCAGAGCCTCAACATTAAGAGTTTTGCCTGTAAAATCCTTGTCCATTGTAGCTGTAGACTTACCATTAGAATCTGACCATTAGAATGTCTTTGGCATGGTAATAAAACGTAATAAGATAGATTCACCTTTTCATATACATAAGTGATATTCAAAATAACTTCARTCAATAACCAAACAGCTATGAGGCTGTTTGGTAGCCAGTTAAAAGAGGCTCCTTGGTTAACCATTGTATAACAAAGTTTGTCAAATTGTCTATTTCACAATAGATRGTGTTCTAATGTTCATCTGTCCAGAACCTGTCCTTAAAGACTTTCTCTGCAGTCTTTTCTGCAAGCCCATTCCAGTGGCCTGTTCTCAGATTGCTTGTCAAAAGCACCTGCTATTTAGGACAAAAATAACAATATGTGKTTTTTTTTTTTTTTTTAATATTAARAATAACAACCTGCCTTGATAACCAGGTCTAAGTGAGATCTCCAAGCTGGAACTTTTTCATGACCGGCATGATTTTTTTTTTCTAACTATTGCCTGTTCATATGTCCCAAATTATGTTATTTTAGGTGTTTAGTAGGTTTTCCAGTAACAAAACAGCAGTTTGCTTAATTTGTAGTTACATATGCAAGGCTTTTGTTTTTTGTGGGAATTTTTTTTTGTATAGACTGTTATGCAAACAAAACATTTAAGTAAAAACTTTGAAAGTAAAGATGGAATTGTTAGCTTCATAATCTGCAGTATCTAGGTCCCTGTCGGTTTTTTGCTTAGTGTCATCTCCAGTCAATCCTTTCAATTTCTTTAAAAGCTATTTATTGCACCTTATTGGTATGTCAATCACAATTACAATGAATGAAACATCCAGTAAGCTCCAATTTATCTAAGGTTACCTTGATTAATGTTTTGTTATTGCTATATTTTTGTTGGGTTTTTTGGGAGTGAGGGGTGTTGGTTTTGTTGGTTTTTTGTCTGTTTGATTTTGTCTGGTTTTGTTGTTTTATGATTTGGGATTTTTTTTTTGTTTGGGGGGGCAGGTGACATTAACAGACTGGGTCAATTTCAGAAAGATGTTTAGGTAATTTTGTTTTTAAACAGTTTGGAACCTATTTCACAGTCTAAATTATATACCTGCAAAACTATGACAGGCACACATTGTGCATTTACAAATAGAAAAACAACTGTCAGATTCACAGAATTTCAGCACAAACTTGGCAGTTTTTTTGCTTGTTCCTGGCAGTGTTGAAAGTATTCTAGTTCTTTTATTTTTTTCTCYATGTGTACTAGGCCCAAAGCCAAGACATACTCTCACATATGGGGAATGCTTGGTACAACCAGATGTTAAGAGATGAATTCTTCTAGTATTGGCATCTGGGCCTAGGTCTGTTCCCTTGGTATATTCCTGTCTTTGACTCCTTGATTGGTTCTGCTGCTGGCTGCTGTGACATCTGTTCAGCTGTCTGCAAGCTTGGTAAAATGCTGCTGTATTTCTTTATCWTTCTGGATGTCAGACTTCTTTGATACTCTCAAGAATATAAAAAATTTAAATTTTATTTTGTTGTGCCTGTCAATAGGGCACAGTATGGATTTGCTAAGTGATTCCATACAGAGGGAAAGGACTCCATACCCATGTCTCTGTTCATTGTGAAAATATTAAATCTTTTTCATGCATCTATCTTTTCTTGCATAATTTACATGGAAGGTGGATTTTGCTTATTTGTTTTTTTTTATGTGCATCCATACTACATCTGCAGTGAAAAAAAAACACTCATTACTTTAAAAAGACTTCTGTGGTGACCCATTCATCATTTAAACAATTTCTTTTTAAACAAAATTCAGTGTGGTAGTATTTGTTGGCATGTATTAATGATTGAATAGTATTAATAGTTAAACAATAGAGGGAGAAAGACCTGGGGGGGGGAGAAGGATGTGATGATACATTCACTAGTTTCAAGTATTTTGCTGCTAAATCTTGGTTGTGATTAAAATTGTGTGATCCCTTCCTGTGACCATCAAAAGATTTCAAATATGTGGGAAGTTTTTATAGTCTTGAAGTGCATGACCAAGTTAATATATGTTGCTACRTATGAAATGATATTAAAGATTTATTTGCAATCAAAAATGAATTGGATCCTGAACTCTTTTGGCTACTTCTTTCAAATGCCATTTGGTTATATTTTTCTCAGACTGAAATCTCTTCCTTTTGTAAGTGGGACTGCAGCACCTCTCATTCCCCACTTCACTGCATACCAGGGTCCCAGACTCTAGTGTTACAGAGCTTCTTTCCTTTGGAATCGGTGATCACTTGAAAGCTGCAGTGACTCAGACCAGCTTCTTTGAAGCAAATGTTTAACTACACACAAGAGCAGAGCAATCAGAAAAAGAAAGGTTAAAATAACAATTCTTAGTAAACCGCGGTAATTCCTCTAAGAGTTAGGTAGGATTAATTTATGTTGAGTGTTTGAACTCTTCTGAGAATAGAGTCAGTGTTTTCTTCTCATTGCTTTTTCAGTTACTGAAATAAAAGGCCTTATTTCATTTCATTTAATAATGGAGTTTCATTTGTGTTTATTTACTGTTTATGATTGTGGGTTTTTTCTTCCTTTTGGTAAAAASTATATGTCCTTTCAAAATCAGTTTTGAATGTATTGTCTCTGTGTACTTCTTACATTATATTTTGAAACAGTTAGAAGACTTGTTACTGACACAGGAGAACTTTTTCCCCAGAAAGAACATTTGTCACATCTACTTTCCTTCACATTTCTGACTAAACTGGTTGAGTAGAAATTACTCTTGTCCAATCCCAGAAACCTGGGCAATAAGAGGAAAGAAATAAACTGGACTAGAGAACAAGTATCYCATTTTTAAAAAGCAAAAATGAATGTAAAAGTGGAAGCCTAATACAAGTACTCATTATTCTGGGAGTCTTCAGCAGAAGAAGAATACAGCTAATGATAACACTAGTTATGCCTGGACATTACAGTTGAGAGATTTGTCTATGTGATAGTAAAATATTTGATTTAAAAATATGTGTTACTTTTTGCATTGATAAGCAATAAATATCTTTAGACTAACAAGTTCTAGAAAATAACTTTGTATCAATTGATGCTCATATATTCCTCACAAACTAACYTTAATAGGTCTGATTTCAAAAGGAGGACTTGAGCAATACTAATGTAGTCAACTTTCTTATGCTTCACACAGTTTGACATGATAATTCAAAGCATAACACAAATCTCAAAAAACAGATTGAAGCAATTAATAGATGCAAAAATTAATCACTCAGGTGATATCATTCATATACAACCCCACTCCTAGCATTACATATAARTATTAAAAATAGTTACTTTCATCCATGTTGCCTTGTGGGATGATTTATTTGAATAACCCACTTCCTAGCTGGATCCTAACCCAGTACATCAAATTAATAATGGATCTAGTTCATCCTACATAAACCATAATATGGAGGTTTAACTGCTTGTTATAAAGAGGGCCTCTACATGCCAGTTGCCTTTCCCATTCAATGTGCAGAATATGGGGCAACTAAGCTCTTTATCCTTATTCTACTTACTTTATCTTTACATTACATTAACTGCACACTACCCACCCTGCACACTTAATCAGGTATGGGTCCTCTAAACCCCTGCATCATTAACTACTTACCAAAAAGTCATTATTATCTGATTGCTGTTCAGTAGACTTTGTAAAATGAATTGGTGGTCTCAGGCAAATGGCCACAACTCCAAGAGTTAGTGCACATTTGTTATTGCTTTCCTCTGTAATTGAAAAAGTAAGAAAATGGTATATAGAGTGGTACATCTCCCACTGAATTATATTGTAAAATTAAAAGGTGATCTCTGCAGCTAAACCTTCTTAAAGCTACATGAAATCTTTATACARTCAAAGCAGTATGGTTTGTTTGTAACAATCTCTGTTTAAAAACTGTGATTTTCTGTGTCCAGCACTAACAACCAGTTAAAATAAACTACAGACACATGGACATTACAGAAGAATTCAATTAGGTAAAGACATATGTAAAATGTGTACATTTKAGGCTAAGAGGTCTAAGGATGAGGAATGCCAAAACTTTAAACAAATCCTGGAACATTATTAGTGCAGTGCCACARCACTTTGGGAACTGCTTAGCAATAATGAAAACTGAGAAGAAAACAGAGAAATGAATCTGGTCTGCAGTGAATGTCTTTCCATCTCCAACTCCTTAATTACAATTACTTGAATGAGTTGTTTGTTCCTACAAAAAATATTGTCTGTGATCCTAAGGGTAAGAATTAGGAAGTACATGCAAAGTGCATATTTCAGTGCAGGAAGTCTCTCAGTGTTACATTTGTGTTAGATGGAAAGCCTTTTCATGTGTTGGTGAATTTCAGACATATTTTGAGTATTATTAAGGTTATTCMTATTCAAAGGATTGTTACTTAATAAAATCTGGATAAATAATAAATKACCTAAATTACATATTTAAAGAAAAACGTAAAATTAACCAATACAGTTTAGTCTTTCTATTTTGTTCTTATTTTTCAATCCATATAAATTCAACAAGAAACTGAAAGAAAAGAAACGTCATAAAGCAATACAAAAAAAGTATTCAAAAATAAGGTAAGAATTCCCAAGAACAGTTGGCATTTGACAAATCCTGGTATTACTTGAGTGTTCTGTGGCCAATTCCTACAACAGAATTATCAGAGATAATGCTATAACATTTGATATTGAAGTTATGTCAGCATATGAATATAGTCTAACATGACATGATGTTACCAGTAAAGATTTCGCTTTTTAAAAGGTAATATATTCCTAGGTCCCTTCTGTACCTAATAGTTTCATCCACCTCTCCAACTATCAATGTCAGMTATACTAGGAAAGCTATGAAGGAATCAGACTGGAATAAGCTCATTCTTTTATATTTTGCATGATTCTTGAGTCTGTTCCTATAGCAGATACCACAAGGCAGAACAGTGTGACAGGCTTATCTGCCTGGCAGTTAAGTGTGCCTGAGAGGGTGCTGTAAACAAAGGTCACTTATAAAGAAAAAAAAAATTTAAGAAATATTGGAAAAAGTCAATTTTGTTGCTCAGTACTTGGCAAATATTCTTTTAAAAACATATGATTCCGTTCCAGAACTTTATTCCTGCCCACAGCATATTGTTCCTCATTGTTCTCTTACAGATTGTGATCCTGGCATMCATAAAGCTCAGGATGAGAAGGGGACAGAAATATCACCATGATTTATACTTTTGAATGAATGCACCTTTTGCTCTTTCTATTATCCTTCTGCACAGTACCAACCTATATTTTTCATTGCATTTAATTTCAGCTTCAATTTCCAGTTCATGATATTTTTAAGGAGGCTCAAGGCAGCATCTCTTGTACATGTGCAAACTGTGATATAAGATGTGAATTCTCTAGTTATGTAAGATGAGTACCTCAGCATATAAAAATTTGATTTTGGCACTACTTGTGTACTTGTTTGCTGAGTGCAGAYATTTCACACTACAGAAAAGAAATAAAACACAAAGAACTACAAAGAAGACATTAAATGCAACATCAGAGAATGAAATTGTTTCTACTTCAAAAGAAGTACCTATGATGAATGTGGCAATTACTGTGAACAGACAAGGCAACAAATGAAAGACTTGGAGAATGGTGCAGATAGACATTCATGACAGATGTTATAAGGATGCCAAGGGACAGATTGCCAGACAAGTAAGTCAGAGAAGACACTGACAAATATACTGCAAGGGATAACTYTTCAAAGAAGGTCAGGAAAGAAGAAAAATGAGCTTATATAATGCAAATCTATACAAGTCTATGGTTAGCATCTTAAACAATTAAAAAGCAGTATACAGGATGGTAGAGGAAAGATATAATGTCAAATGAAAGAAACCTGGACATGTTTCTTTGTCCCAAATAGATGTTTCCTCTAATAAACACTAGCCTACAAAATTACTTCACCTTTATACAATTGCTAGAGGAATAAAGACCTTAGGCACGTTTAACAGGACAGGAAGAGATATGCATCTCAGAATGGGGTTCAAAGGATGCAGTGTAAAGCAACCTAAAAATACCAGAAAAGATATTTGGAACAGATGGTTTGGTATAAAGAACAACACAGGAATGGGTGGCTATGCATTTCATCTTAATAAGAAAAATTCAAGGATCTGTGTTAAGGTGTTAAGGTGCTAAGGAGCTAAACTTTGTTGGAGCAATTTATGCAAGTTATATACCTTCATTCCTCTGCCTCCCTCTCCCCTTTCACGTACATGCTTACCACCTACAGTGTAATACAGGCCCAGAAATACAGGATCCCATGTAAACATAGAAATCTATGCCAGTCACTTGGATAAAAAGTAGTCTTGTGYTCAGAACTTGTTTGACTTAGTTTAGGTAAGGAATTTGATCTGTCATCACATCCCAAATATCTAAGGAGGGAGAACCTTGGATCATATGGGGGCGGTTTTAGTTCCATTAATGGAAAAGGTCTCCTTCTTAGGTATAGAGCAAAACAGTACTGATCAGTGTGGGAATAAGCAGTTGCCATGCTATATTGCACCATATCATAACAATCTAGCCAGTTTCAGTTTATCTCTCTGCAGATATATATTAAAGATAAGTCAATATTTTTGAAAACTCTCTAATTTAAATTATCTAATAATGCACTTTTAAGGGGTTACAGCAGTAGAGGTAAAAAGATACATACTTAATACGCATCAAGTACTTCTAATATAAGTATACGCAGTAAGTGAGGCATTCTATACCATTGTTCTGCATTTTTTCTTCTTGCATTGGCAAGCCAGTTGATTGGACTGCTTGTCCATGCAAGTAATCCATGGCTGGGTCTGGGGATATTTTGACMTTCAGTTCTTACCTTGTTCAACATTGGCCAAAATAAGAGACAAGATGTTGCATTATTGAAATGATTGCCCAGATTTAATTAAGCTATAATGAATGAACTATGCTCAGACCACTCCAATGTAGTTGTTTGTCCGTAGTATGAGCAAAACTAGAMTCTGAAGAAAAGACAAGACAGTGAGAGAGATGGCACAAGATTTTTTCTCCCCATCCCGATTCAATTTTTGCGCATGTATATATAAACGTATTCATTTTCTACAAGAGATCTCTGGTTAACAAAAGCCCTTCACCAGATGAAAATAATTTCATAAGATTTGCATTGCRAAGGAATTTGAGATACTGACCCTTWTTAGCTTGTCACTGTTTKACTTTGCAATTGTCATATTTTGCCATTTTAGATTTCAGTTCAGTTCTCTTTTCATATGAATGATGTATTAATATCTTTGTATATCTACGTGTGCATTCATGGTCTGTAAATGAAAGCATGAAAAGAATTCCAAAATATCACTGAGAAGAGAATACAGAAAAAAGAGTAAAAGAGACATAAAGTTAGAATTCATTTCTTTTTTCTTCAGAGCTTATTTACAAGGCCCCATTGCTTGGGCTGGTGAACTAAAAATATCTTTGCCACAAAATCAAATTATTTTCTTTCTCTCTCTCTCTCTCCCTCTGTCTCTCTTTCTCTGTCTTYTTCTTTGTCTCTTTTGCTCAAGCTGAAGTCATGTCTGAGGAGTTCATTGAAAATGATTCTATAGTCTCAAAAAAAATTAAAAAAAAAAAAGGAATATTATATTATTTTTTACCTGTAATGTCCTACAGGAGTACTTTGCAGTTCCCATACACCAAATAATTTCTTTTCATTCTTAACAGTATTACATAAAATGTAATTACATGAAGAAAGAGTGTCTTTTTATTATTATATAATCAAAAATTCATAGAATTTTGTAATRGACTCATAGGGATCACTGAGTCCACCTCCCTGCTACTTACAGGACCACCTAAAATTAAATTGGATGAGGAAGAGCACAGCCCTTGATATTTTTCTATCAAGTCAATCTATCTAAAGATAATACTTTTTCTGCATATCATTTTATTTGTGAATGCATGATCTGTGCTGAAGTAAAATTGAGAAATCTGAATGAGTAATTTGTATTTCTGTAATATTAGCTGATTTGGTAAATCAATTCTGAATTAATAACTAGAACAGCTACAGGAGCATCTCTGACTATTTGTTGGTTAACAGACTTATTAAGTATTAAAAAAATACTTTTAGAAATACATTCAAAGGCAGAAAGTTATTTTTAAGCAACCACATTCATTTGAAGAATTTTCATGAAGCAGTTACCACAAGAAYAGGACTGGACTGGAAGTGAAAAATYATTAAAAWTTTATTTTCATTTACTGTATGGAAAAAGCCAGTAAAAGGCTCTCAGATAAAATTGCTATATAATAGAAGGCAAAAGGAAGTTCTCCATTTTTTTTTTTTTTTTTTTTTTTTTTTTTTAGGCAGAAGTGATCCTGCAAGTATTAAAAACAAATATTTAGTTAGAAGATAAAATGTCAGTCTGAACAGAGAAGRCAGGGAAAACACATTTCCTGGCTAAAACAAGCATAAAAGAAACAATTAGAAAATGTCATCATTGTCCTGTTCCTCTACAAAGCAAACGTGGAAAGATTTTTAATTACATCTTGATAAGYCAGTGAAATGAATGTGATTAAAATGAAACTATACCTACTAGTATAATATTTAGCAATTTTCAGTGAGAATCTCAAAGTAAATATCAAAGCAGGTCAACAAATAAAGGAACAGTGTCTTTATTCCTGAAAAAGAAATGTTAACATCTCACTGTTTCTTTGACTACTATCRATTTTTTTTAACACAGCTGCATTTTTTTAAACTGAAAGTTGCAACTCAGAAGTGTGGGTTTTATAATTTTTGATTTGGAATATTCTCCAGCAGCAGTCATTCAGGAGCCTGATGATTCTTTTAAATAAATTACCTCATCTTGATCACAACACCCCCAAATTTATGAACACTTTAATATATTACTGAAGGTATGATCTAATATTTAATTGTAATCAGCTTGAGCATTGGTTGATATTAAAATCAAATTGTCTGTTTTGTCAAGACGGAAAATCATTCTCTTCTGACCAATTAACAGTGTTTATTGTTTTGATTATTATTTACAATGTATTTTTTATAAGAAAATCTGGTGGTGTTCTGATATATCTTTCCAGGATGACTTCTACTGGCACCATCATATCACAGGATTTTTAAATATTGGAAGARATTTTCTATTAACCCATTAATGATCATAATAATGATAAAGATCAGATCTTTAAACTGATCAAAGTAATATTTCATCCAAATCATTGTATATTACTTGTYTGATTWTTTTTGGTTGGGTTGTTTTTTCTTCTGATCTCTGAAGTTAAAGTTTTCAAAAGTTTAACACTGAAATGCTAACTTATATATGCTGACAGTGTTAATCCTCTTAAAATAATCTCTTCAGCTGCCTCTTAGAAATGTTACTGATTTTTTTATTTAAAATAATGAATTTGCCCTATTTAAAAGAATGAAAATGTCCTTTTATTTATTTTTTTTCATCCCTCAGTGTCTAATAATTGCCTGCAACTAGCAAACRTGCTTCAAGGTAAATATTCACAATAATCCACAAAGCTAGTAACCTTATAACCTTTAATTGAATATATCTACATAGTATGTGTTACAGTTTCTTGGTGTCTAAAAGGATCAGTGCCCTCCAAGAAGTGAGTTTATGAAGAAAGGTGGAGAAATAGTTATATAATGGAAATTTACAGATGGTGTTGTCCAACTGAAACTTATACAATTCTTAATTAATACTTTACAAGAAGCATTCTTCTCCCTTAATTTTAATATATGTCACAAGAAAGTACAGRCGTCTTCCCACATGACTCTGCCGGCAGAAGTAAAATGTTATTTTGGATGTGTTGGAGACCTGACAACACCAGTTTAAATCATGGTTTAGACATATGTTTTACATACTGGTTTTATGTTTAGACATACTACTCAATGTAACTGAGTAGTAATGCAGTAGTTAAGTTTAAATTGGTTTAATGTTCTGTTTCTGTCTTGCCCAGCTCTAGGCACCAGTAGGTGCATACTGTAAACSAACTTACCACCTCCTTTTTTTATAGCCAGTAAAATACGTTATACCAGCTTAGTAARCTCACAAGTGGGTTCAGAGGAAGCTGCCAGTGGAAGTTCAGCTTGATATTGGTCACATCCTCTGCTCCCTTGAGAGCAAGGTAATGTTAACACATGGGGTAACAGAATAGCAACAGATCTGCTAAGTTGAACGATTCTCAGCCCCAGATATCCACWAGACATGGCTTTCAGGGATTTCACCAGGAAACAGTCTGAGCTGGGGACAGTGGACTGAATGCCCATCAGCAGATGGAGCACCATAGCTGTGTTTGGGAAGTGAATCTTCCTCTTTAGTTTTATACAACAGGAATTTTTTCTGCTCTGAAACCATATGAGGAAGTCAGTGAGGGCTAAGTACAAGCGATTGGGAGACTTGCTTCAGAAACATACCATGATCCAACCTAGAACAGTAATGTAAACTAGAACAGAAACAGGTGTCTAATATATCCAGCTGGAAAACCACCTTGCTTTCCTAGTTTTGCTTTGCAGAGGTGGAAATGGAGAAATGAAAACAAGACCTGAGGTATGAAGTGGACACTCTGAAAACTGGAGTGCTACCAATATCCACTAACTTCCAGTGGATATTATATTAACCTTGCAGTTCAATTCCCCTGAGCTGGCAATTAATAAAGTTCTCATCTTACAGTTTTATCTCAAGACWTACAAATCATGTCGTTAATTAAAAAGAACTGACATAATTTCATTTTACCCTGGCAKTATTTGTTTCAGTTACAAAATGAGAAAGACTCCAGTAGATATAAGAATATATTCTTTTATTCTGCAAAAATCCAGATGAGACTTTCAGAATTGAGAAAATTGTATAAAATGWCAGGAGCAGAACAATAAAATCTTTATACTAAAAATTACCTATATACATTTAATTTTATTTTGAAATGTCTATGCATTTATATGCCATTTTCTCTACGTTTTCTCTACRTTTGTGAGTAGTAAAATGTAACTTTATCATAACCTGCAATGATAAMAAAGCAAAATCTTCTAAAGAATCAGGTTTTATTACATATGTCAGGAAAACAGAAAATATCCTTTTGCAACTAAAACCGAGAAGAAAGTCTGATGGTACTTYCTTGCACTTTTCTGGCATAACAAGGCCTCTGAGGATGCAGCTCTTTGCAATCACTATTTYATTAAATGTCGGAAAGTGTAATGTTGAAGGCTCACATCGAAGGTTCATGTAATGTAGCTTACCTTACACACATAACCTTCACAAAAACATCTTCCAAATCCTCTTGCTAAAAGATTTATGGCATCATGCAAGTTTTACACCAATGAGTGAACTAATGGCTTTCTTTGATGCATCCCACAGGACTCATGCWGTCTGGAAAAAAGCCAAAGTATGGAGCAGCACGTAATCACCGCAACTGTAGACTGGTTGGTAGAAAAAAGTTCTGAGGCACAGAAGATAAAATATTAAAATATATGGAATTCTTAAGTCTAAAAGTTAAAAGCCTTTTACATTTTGTGGTGTTTAGCAAGCATTAAATTTTGCATATTARGGTTCTTATGAGTGGTACCTATCTTACTTGTAATTTAGTTCTGTACATTTCCACACCTATAAGTTATATCTGATGTGTGGTAAAGTAAATCATAATTCTGAAAGGATTCAATTAYATAAAACATCTTAAAATGAAATTATTTTTGAAGTGCCTGCAAGAATTAGGGTCTCATATCTTTATTGATGCTCATTAACAGTAGGGTTAATAAACTTCTAGAAGTTTATGAGACTTGCAGCTCAAATTATCAGGTTAATTGTTATGAGAAATAAAAATTAGTTGTTTTAATTTTATTTCCATAGAAGCAATAAAGAAGACACAAATTAAAGAAAAATSATAACAAGAATTGCTGAGATGCAGGAGTTCCTAATAAAATGAAATGCTTCTGGGACACTGAAATCAGGAAATGACAGCTATGGAATGTCAAGCAAAGAATGAAAAAAAAAAATCTACAAATCTGATATTGCTGTGAAGAAAAATGTCATTCAAAATAAAAAAAAAAACAGAAAAGTGTAATTATTCAGAAGGTCTTTGACTTACAATTGAGACAATCATTATTAGTTTAAACTTGATATTACAAATTGGACATGGGCCTTAATATTATTTTACTTTTAAACATAGTTGTATGGATGGTTTCTCTGATAATTTCTTTTTAATAGTTAGCACTATTAACTCTTAAGACTCCTCTGATTTTTTTAAATTAAAAATAAAAAAATCTCATCCATACACATAGTTTGTGTCACTACTTGCTGTGACACACCACCAAGTTCTGTGTTAGAAGAATTAAAATGAGATGTGACTTGTAAAAAACGGTTAGGGACCTCAACTGTCCATTTGATTGAAAAATGCAAGTAACCATTGCTCTTGTGACTACAACATAAATATAGCCTTGGAATTTATTTGTAYGTGCTTAACCTAACCTTAGACTTCTGCACATGCACATTTACCTAATTTGATTGCTGTCAGAAGGCTGCTGTCTGCCCAATCACTGTAGGAGAGTAGGACAATGAGAATATCCTGCTGCTTATCCTATGCTCCAGGTGAGTGGCATAATTTGTTAGGAGACTTGTTTCATCTGTTGTATTGTGCTTAAGATTATGAATATTTCCTATATATTGACCAGCTCTTAAGAGTGTTCCAAAGGAGTTTCAAAAGCATATTAGAAAACAAAGCAAGACTGAGAAGTAAGGGACAGCATAATTCTACAAGACAGATTGGTAATACAGACAGCTGCTTTGAGTTCYATCAGTGTTAGACCAAAGTTCATTTTTTTTAAATAAAAAATTGTTTTAACTTTTTGGTTTGTATTTCCTCAGTGTTGGACTGAAGTTAATTTTCCTTCAATAAAGCATAATTGTTCACTTTTAAAGGGATGTATTTCTTGGATTGACTTTAAATTTGGAGGTCTTAAGACACAAAAATACAAAGTAAAGAATGTTAAGTCTGAAAAAATACCTTGCATTTTGAAGAAACTGCAGTGTTTTTCAACCTGACATTAAATGGCTAGTTTCTATGCTGATAGACTGAAACTGTGACATAGTTWTCTCTAAATTATGGTATATTGATAAGGTTACTACAATAACACAAATCAGTCTTGAAAAATCCCGCCAACCCAGTTCAGGTTTAGTGGAGGGCTTCATGAGTTTTATACTTGAACATTCAAATACCATGCCAGAATATATAATGGTACTACTTTTTGGTTGAATCTGAAAAAACAGTGCCATTATTCTAAATCTGTTCCATCCAATTTATGTGTAAGAAGAACACCAATCACTGCTTTCTACCAATTGCTCGCAACTTTCCTCCCCTCTGCTCCTCATTTCAMTTTTCTCTCCTGTGTCCAGGACTAAAATACTCATGTACTATTATAATTTTTCCCAATTTTTCGTATTTCTCTGTTAGAAATAGATAAAAAAATAAAGTGTTAAGGGAATGGCATAGTGAAAAGGTTTCATTTCCAACCTGGRCAAAGTTAAAAAACAAATACATGCTTTTTCAAGTCTGTTTCCTTGAGATTTCAAGTTCAAGAGCATACTGTAATAATCAGTTAAGGATACAAACTTATCTGAGACCAGAAAGAGCTTTGATGTTCACCCTGGAATAATCTCAAGGTGAGTGTGTTGCAGTGCTCTGGCAATTAGGCACATGAGGCTCATCTGAGCAATGCTAGCTTAAAGTATTYTAGCTCTGTGCCACTTGAAGAATGAACTAGAATTCTTACCTTATTGTACATAGCTGTGAATATTGAAGATAGTTTAAAAGCATATTTAAAAAAAAATTAAATATTTCCAGTCTCTTAGTCAAATTCCATGTCAATCTGATAATGTGATTACGGAGAAAATGACAAACTTCTTCTTTTGCCATAATGGAAGCACATTAAACATCTCTCTTCAATGTTAAGGATTAAATTTTAAATGTTTTAAATTTGTCTTGTAAGAATATTTTAAACTATGAAGATAATTTAACTATTTTGGCATTCTGTTTTTTTTTTTTAATGAAATATTTGAAACATACAGTAAGATGTACGTACATGAGTGTATATACGTAGGACAAGTATACAAACTGTTATCAGGAATAGTAATCAAAAATGGATTGACAGTGCATACAGCATCACAAAATCGTTAAGATTGGAAAATACCTCCACGGTCATTGAGTCCAACCTTTGACCAATCACGACCTTGTTGACTAAACCATAGAACTACATGCCATGTTCCTTAAACATCTGCAGGGGAGTGATTCCACCATGTCCCTAGGCAATCCATTTCAACACTTGACAACCCTTTCCACTATGAATTTCTTSCTGATGTCCAACCTGGACTTCCTCTTGCGGCTGTGTCTTCTCATCCTGTCACTGGTAGCCTGGGTAAAGAGGACAACACCCACCTGGCTACAACCTCCTTTCAGGTGGTCTTAGAGAATGMTAAGGTYWCTCCTGAGCCTCCTTTCCTCCAGGCTAAACAGCCCCAMCTCCCTCACCYACCTTTTATATGATTTACRCTCTAGATCCTKYRTCAGATTTGTTGCCCTTCTCTAGACCAAAGAAAAAAGAAAAGGACACAAAAATTCAAAAATGTATGAACTAAGAAATAAACTTTTCTTGCTACTTTTATTTTGACACCAATTCCAACTGAGGTTGGAACGGACTGTATACCTCACCTACTTGCAGTCAATCTGTTTAATGAAAGAAATTAGTAGCAGAGTATTTTTGGAACAAATCTATCAGGGAGTTTCAGATGGAAAATTAGGTTTCTTTACCAACAGTGTAGTCATAYACTGGAACAKACTTCCTAGAGAGGCGCCYCAAGCCTGTCAGTGTTTACAAGGCAGTTGGACAACTTTTTTAACCTGCTTTAGTGGTTAGTCAGCCCTGAAGTGAACAGGCAGTTAGACTAGATAATTGTTGTAGGACCCTTCCAAAAGAAGGTTCTGTTCTGTTCTGTTCTATTCTGTTCTAGATTCATCTTAGTACGCTGCTGCTTAGCTTCAGCAAAGACAGATCATAGTATCATGTCCCAGATTCTTGTGTGAACAAAACATTAAAAATTATCAGTGTGTATAAATCTATACATCTGTACATTTATATAACAATGTACAACTAGACAGGTAGATAGATAGATAGATAGATAGATAGATAGATAGATAGATAGATAGATAGATAGATGACCAGCATTTAACCAATGTCTTAAATAGGTAAGGGATGTGCTTTGGTTTAAAATGAAATGGTACAAAAATAGAAGTTCTCATGTTTGTTCTAGTGATGACAATCTGTTTCACATTATTGAACATGGCTGTGATTATTTACTTTATCATCCTCCACAAATGTCATATGAAAAGCAATTACTGTTCTAAGGTAATTGCACAATGAATATTTGAAAGAAGATTTTGGCTGARTCAGTTCTTTATATTTATGCTACTATTATAGCAGAAGTTCATATCCCCCTTGGCCACTTTCTGATAATCARTTTTCTCTGTTCCTTATCCTTGCTCTCTATTTTTCTCTCTTTTTGGTATGAATTTAACTTCTTTTATTAAAATAAAAAAAAAAAAAAAAGAGGATTTTTTTTGCTCTTAATCTCCAGAATCAGACAAAACACAAGTGGACTTTCAAAGTCTTTAAAATAAGATAGTGAAGTACATGGACTCGATTTTCTTAGTTTAGGTAGTTGTAGTCTTTTCAAAATATTTCAGAACACATATTTTATGACATTTTTTGTCCTCRTGCTATTCTGAATACTCTTAGTTTGGATTGTAGCTTTTTTTTTCCACAAAGCCAGTTGAAGACAGAGTTTTGAATTTAGCTTCTGAAAATGTTATGAAATGTCTGGTGCTACACATCTGGTACTATGATGACACCACTTGAGCATTACGATTTTCGTCTTCAACATAACATTGTCTGAAACAAAGGTGTATTTTTTTTTTTTGAAAGAGAGGAACAAAGTTCATTTTATCATGACATTGCCATTTTCTTTTTTGTTCAATGTGCTCATTTCAGTTWTATATGGAAATACCTTGTGGTGTTTGCAGGGATTCTGGAAGACCCTCATAAGGAGACACACACAAATACACACATATATACGTGACTGACTAAAAAAGGAGGTGAGGCCCAAAAGATTTTCCTTAAGAAACTTCCAATGCCACTCAGCTTCTCCGTGTATACAATGAATTAGGACACTCTATTCATGATAGTATTAACCTTTCACACTTCAGCTGTACATATAGTGCATGCATAAATCACTGTGRGATGCCTTGAGACAATAGAGACTCCTACACTACTGGTTTTAGCTAGTCCATCATACAACATTTCTCATTATTGTGGCTAAATAAATGTATCTGAATGTTTTGCACATGTGATGTCTGACTATATATTCCCATTCTGAAAGACAATTCATATAAACTGAACATTCTTTGACTAGATTTATTAAGGGGAAGATGTGGGCAWGATTCCTAAATATTTATCCTCATATCTGAACACTTTAATGGTCRGAAGTCCATTTGTAGGAAGTCATAYAGCAGAAGAATTTGTTCAAACTCACATTGGTTTCTTGTATATTCATTTTATTTTTAGATTTCAGTTTTCCTGTCCCTCAACTGACACACCCATGATATTCAATTCACAATAGGTGCAGATTTCAGCGTGGAAACTCACACGATGAGGATACACAGAAAGCTATACATTATTCTTAAAAAATACCAGATTGATAGTAGTTAGATTTGTGGAAGTTTTTATTACACCTAAAATACTTAATTTACACAGAGTGACTTCAAATTCTAAAAGTTTCAAACATTATTATTGTTGCAAATAAATTTCAAAAATTAAAATTTATGTATTACAGGAATATCTAGTGAACATGTGTATTTCAAAACAATGGTAGATTAAACAAACTCTAGAAGGCAGTTTCTCTCTTCAGATGTACTTTGAGGGACAGCAATATTTTCTAAATTCTGCTAAAACTACTGATATCAATGAAATAACAGAAGATCTCTGGAAATGTGATGAAAATTAAGCCCCAGGAGTCAATATMACCATATGGGAAGGAAGTGTTATTGATATGCAGCATGATGCAGTTTTTTGCTTGGACCATGTCCAGGCTTCTACTGGTACAGCTGACAGAACTTTAGGGCTGAAGTACAAAGTCATAATGGGGATGGTTGCTCAATTGTTCACAGTTGGACATGTTGCAATCAAGCATGTATTTTTACTGATTTTTCCTGTTCCTATTTTTTGTTTCACAKAAAATTAACATTTATTTGCATCAGGTGTAAATTCCACAGAAGGAAACCAGATATTTATCTTTTAATAATGTCATTCAATATGGATGAGAATGTAAAAAGATAAACCTTTCRCCAAAACCAAAATTTAAAAAAATGACTGCTGAGAAGATCTGTGGCCTCTTGGGGAGACAAACAGCCTGTTCAATCTGAAGTGGCATCATTAAAAATATAAAAGGCTGATACAGATTTCATTGTGTGGAATCATTATAAGTATCTCAGAAGTTTCATAAATAGTTTTAAAAAGTGAAATAATAAGTTTCACTTATTGTTAAGTGAAACTTATTATTAAGTTAGATTATCGAAATTAAAAAAAAAATTAGAAAAATCCAACTCTAGGAAATGCTATTGCATTTATGGATTTGACAGGTCTAGTATTAAAACAACAGTATATACCATRTATTAAAAAATTCTGGTTATACTGTACTGGAGACAAACTCAGCTTTTACCTTTGGGCTTCACTACCATCAAAATTAAAGCCCTTGTCTCTCACTCACAAATCTTTAAATTCACAGTCCTTTGATTAATACAGCAATAGAACTATGAGTGCTGAAAACACAGCCTTGTAGCTGTCAAGAGACTCTGATACGAGCATTAACCAATTCATTTAGATGAATTTTACTGATATTCAATGAGTCCACTGATTAAATCCAGTTAAAAATGTCTTCATTTTTAGAGTTACTCAGGGGACTATCTCTCCTAAGTCTTTCTAGTACTTAGATGTACAATTGGTTTGCTTCTGAATATGARCAGGACAGGGAACCAAAACTTATGTGTTATAAATGCACAATTAATATATTTGTGGTGTGCATCCATGTAAAGGCAAATGCTAACTCAGAAGAAGCTTAGAAAACAAATTTTTCTTGCTTCACCTATCTAGCAGCAGTGAAGGAGATGGTTAATACTGGTTTGGTTGTTGCTTTCATGTTGTCAAAAACAGGGAAGTCACATAAAGTTTTTGCTGACTTCACCATTTCTTTGTATTCAGATTAAAAGAAAAAATACAAATAACAAAGCACAACAGGAATTTAGGTGCTTATGTTTCTTATATAGCCGTGGAAGACAGGTAAGAGTGTCGAGGCTTTCAAGGGGAGATCCTTTCTGCCTAATTGAGCAAGAATCTCTGAGAGGCTTCAAAATCACTGATCCCAAGTGACCATACAATGAATGAGCAATCCACCTTAGGTGCTTAATAAAAAGCCTAGACACAGCTTCCTGCCTGAGCAGGAGTTTCAGTAAGTACTTCCATCAGTGCAGGGTATCGAAATCTCAAATTCCTGTCTAAAGCAAGCCACTTGTGTTGCCGACAGCACACACATAATACTGAGTAGACTACGGTTTAGAGGACTTGCGCAGAAAGTGGGAGATCTAGATGTCAGACCTTTTTCAGCATATCAGTGACAGAGCAATGTTCCCACACTCCAAGAAAATYAGTCTTGGTTTAGATTGTTTTTTGAGGTTTGACTGCGTAATGTTTTTAATTGCCATTCAGGTCATGAGAACACAATGACAATATTAAACTGACAAGTATAAAGTTCCACACTTTGKGTCACAATTTATTACACCTAATGTCATCTCATGTCCTCACTCCCACACATGCTCAGCCAAATAACACTTTGATCTAGGTGCATAAACTGCTTCCCACTCTTCTAACCCTCACAAAAACTATGTACCACTTACTTGCTAGAGACTGTGACAGYGTAAAAGGAAAGGAGCATTTCATTCAATCYACTTGCCACTATGTTCTTTTCCTAGTGAATGTTAAGTGTCACTCTTTGACATAAGAAGCAAAGGTAAGAGGAATTTGGTCTCAACCAGTGTGACTATTCCTATTTTCAAGAAAAGGATAGTTCTCCCAGAACTATTCAAGTCCTGAGAGGCAAGAACATGTATTACATGCAAGACTGCAAAATAAAAGAAACAAAGCATTTATATTGTAATTTCTTTCTAGTAATCAGTAAGTATGACAAAGACTCAGGCTATCCTTTTCTGGTTATTTCCATTGAGGCATTATTGCTGTTGCTTTCATCTCTTTCATGCACAAACAATTCATGTTCAATTTAAATCTGTAGTTAATGTGATCATACTCTGTATTCTACCAAAACCTGTTCTCTTAAACTCGCTATCAGAAGTGCAATTCTCTTGAGAATTTTCCTCTCTCTCTTTTCATAAAAGATCAGAAGAGAATCCATTTGTATATAACTGACTTCRGGAGATCATATATAAATTCATTATCACAAGAAATTTGTAATAAATCTACCTTTTAAACTTTATTTTCTCATGAACACATAGACAGTGTTAACCATTTAAAAAGCAAGTGGTGTGAAAAAAAAATATATAACACGTTTTTCTTTCCAGGTTCTGTAAAGAATTTCTGGAAAATACTGTTATTCTAATATAAACATTTGAATGGAAGCAAAGTAAGTCTGCACATGCAAATTCTAATTGCTATGATAAAATAATTCCATAGTATTTGCTTTATTATACTGGTTTATTTAAAAATGGAAAGTAACTCTCTTCTCTGAARGGGTTCCCCCTATGAGTTGGTGGAGGTCACTTCCTTATTTGGAAAATACTGATTTTTCTTTCCYATTATTTTTGCTCTGYGATGAGGAGGAGGTAAGGACAACAYGATTTGTCCATGAAATTTGTKCTAAAGAGATCTSAAAGATATTTACTGTGAAWCAGCCTCTCTAYCTCATATTGTTGACATGACGGTGTGTTTATATTTTAYCATTGTATAAGGTATAGTACTGAAGGATTTTCATCAGGAGGGACAATTATTGTTAAGATGGTACTTCAGATAAGTAGACTGAAAATTTTATTCCCATTTTTACTAGAATGGGAGGTTTTGAAGTTAGATGACCAAACTTAAAGAAGAAAAAACAAACACTCCAAGAAAAATCCTTGAAAGAAAAACTATCAACCATCAGATATCACCAGCATGACTCACCACCAGTATTGACATGTATATTATGTGAATATTTATATGTGACTGCTTATTTTTGGCATCCAAATTTCACCAGCTATTTAGTTTGGGTTTTTTTTAATATTTATCAGCTGACTATGTAGAAAAATGAAAGGATAGCACTGTTAACACTATTAATCTACATGGAATTTTCTGCTTTTTAATATTGTTAATTAATATTGTTCTTTTCCAATACCACTACTCATATCATGCATTCAAATATACTAAGTAGCCATATAGTTCTGAGGTAAAGAAAATTTTTCTTTCTTATAAAAGTCCTTCAGCATAATGACAGAAGTTCACAAGTGAGATAACATCAATGTCTAAGGTCCATTGTATCAGTGAGTTTTGTCCTCTAGAGATGCACATTCAAATTCAAAGCCTCAGGTCACACAGATAATGAATTTGGTGGTTTCATTCTGACTCAAAGTAAATACTGTACTTTAACTAAAGACAATCCACAGAGTTTGCCAGAAGTAAAGAAAGATTATCAAATGAGATTGAGGTAGATTGTTTAAACTGTAAAATAAACTTTAGAGGATTACTTCAGGCACCTCATACAAGAACTTGACTTTTCATCAGGAGTTACTACATCAGAAGAAAAAAAAAAGGAAAGTTACAAATGTTTATATATAAATATTTATTATAGTTTTGAAACTACAAGGACAATTATTATTAACCAGTATAATAATTTTGAATACCAAGGACTTCTGATTAACTTTTGCTTAGTTMTTACAAAATTTTGTTGACTCTGTTTTTACAATTTAGTTATATCTCAAAAAAAAAAATCTGAAGTAAATAATTTAAAATTAGAATTTCACAGGMAAGAAATGAGAAACAATATGTAATTTCCTTTTTTTTTAATCTATTACTTTACAATTACTGATAGCTGAAATGGATATTGTACACAAAAGATAAGAGTATGAATAAATTATTGGTTGCAATTACATCAGTATATATATATTTCATCATATCTATTAACCATATTATTCAATTCAAAGATTGTAAAAGTTCTCCAAAARGCAGGCTTTTCTGAATATTTCATTGCTAAATGTTTTCTCTCTTCAGTTTTTCTTAACTGTCTCACCTGATCTGTAAATTAAGATTTTTTTTAAATTTTATTTTTAGGAAAAAMTTGGCAACTTTTTATCAAAGTCTGTTAAGATTCATAAAGTATTTTTAGTTACTTTTGCTGTAATCCACTCATCAAGAAACAATTATTGSGAGTTTGTTGACAGGTGTCCTTTTGGCTTCTCTGTGTTTTGGTTTATCTCAGTGCAAAATAATTGGGATACAAGAGTGGTGTTAGGCAATAAGCCTATATCTACYTTCCTTCAGTGTCATAGGACTTGACCTGTAAGTGTTTTTCATTTTTTACTGCTGTTCTCATGGAGTTGTAATGATTTTGAATATGGACAACAAATCCAACAAAAGACTAGGGCTTGCAGGGAAAATGTGACGGAGGTATTGCCACACAAGTATCTAAAAATGAAATGTAAAACTAGATATAAAAGAATATTGCATGAGATKAAGACAACAATATTCTTACATTTTATTTGCCTTCAATATTGGTATAATAAATAGCTCTCMTGGTTTAACCCCAGCTGGCAACTCAGTCCCACGCTCCCACTCACTAACTCTACCCCGGTGCARTGGGGGAGAGAATTGCAAGAGTAAAAGCTGGAARCGTTGTGGTTTGAGRTAACAACAGTTTAGTCGGGAAAGCMCAAGCCATGTGCACGAGCAAAGCAAAACAAGGAGTTCAGGTCTCTGTTTCCCATGGGYTGGCAGGAGTTCAGCCCTGTTCTCCAGGAGAGCAGGGCCCCATCATGTTTAATGGAGACTTTGGAAGACAGARGCCATCACTCCAAAAGTTTTGTACACTGAGAATGATGTCAWATGGTCTGGAATATCCCTTYGGAYAGCAGTTAGGACCAGCYGTGTCCCCTCCCAGCTCCTTGTGCAYGCCAAGCCTCCTCAGTGGGGTGAGAAGCAGAGAAGGCCTTGAGGCTGTGCAAGCCCTGCTCAGCAACAGCCCGAACACCCCTGTGCTACCAACACTCTTTARAGCACAGATCCAAAACATAGCCCCACACCAGCTATTATGATGAAGGTTTACCCTGCCCAGCCACAACCAGCACAAATTGCTCTGTGTGCCTTATCAGTACAGAAGGTCAGTTGTTTTTTGTGGGTTGATGTTTCTTCCTTTCTCATTACTTTCCWTGATGATGACAATGCATCTAGCTAGTGTAATTTTTTGGACTTACAAAAGGAGAATTTCACTTGTGTGGAAAATACCAGTCATGGTAACTTAGAGGCTTTAACATCAGATGATTCTATGTTCACTGTTACCATAGATTTCAACAGCTAAGACAGAAGTGACTATAAGAATAYAGGTAAGAAAGAATTCTCAAAGGATGTCTGTATCTTCAACAATCTCTACAATCTAGTTTACCATCTTAAAAATCACCCCATCTGCTCAGCACAATCTGTCCTAATGTGTCACTTGATCAATAGCATCAAGGCACAGCTATGGTTAAATACCATTCAGTCTGAGATGTATGGAGGATTTTAATAATTACAATTTAATTTTARCATTTGCTTCACAAAGAGTGAAAGTGGAGATTATATTTTTTAATTATATGAATAAGAAATTATTGACTGAGTTATAAATATATTTTTAATTTTATTAATATAGGTACACAAAATGGCATACCATGTACTGTCAATGCTGAATAATGCACCGCCAATGCTGRGCTTTTTACAGTTTATTTACGTACCCGCTTTGTTCCCTCTTAGACTAAAATGGCATTAAAAACTKCTTAACAAGGTCTATGTGTAACCAAGATCCCACAACACATATTTCTTGKAGTGGAATAAAACACCCTGTCAAATTTTATTTCACTGAAATCTGTTSTTTCTTTAAATCCACACAAAGAGTAACCTTTTTTTAATGCAATCATTGTTTGAAGGTAAATGTTTTGTGCTTTCTTTGCTGGAGAGGAATAATTCTATTATATGTAGTTAATTGATTGACCTTTGAAGAACTTCTAAAAAATCAATTTCAATAAATCATTTACATTAAAATTTATGCTTACTTTATCTTTGTTCAATATACGTATTGCTGTACTAGTTCACCTTTGCTRTGCAAGAACAGAGTTGAAAATTGTTCTGGGTACATCCTGACATCTATCAAAGTTTTATTTTTTACTCTTTCACTAAGCTCTTTCCCCCCTCTTCTCATGTAGTTTTTCTTTTCTTAGAAATAAATTCGTTTTACAACTTCTCTGCACAAAATGTTCCCAGGATTTGAAGTTATTTGAATGAATTGAGATTTGGGTGCACAGAGGTGAGAAAATCACTCCAAAAGCCACTAATTAYGTTTGAACTTAGAAATTAAATATTTCTTGGTGCCACCATTAAGAAACAAGAAAAAGAAGCAATTAAAAGAAGCATAATACTGACTTCATATATGTATGCAATTATATGTGCATGTGCAAATATTTGGCATCTAATTAAAGTCACAAACAAACCCAAAAACATTTCTAAGTTTCCAAACTGAGGGAGYTAAAACTGAGCAGATGTCTGTGCAGGTGATTTTCCTGTGCATGAGCTTCATGGAAAACTAATTCCTATCACTGCAGGAGCTAATTTTCCACTCCAGGATTTTTGCTTCCAAAACAAACCTAATAGGCATTTAGCCCAAGAAAACACAAGATAATATTTGTCATTGTTTTTATGGATTCAAGATGTTCTTCTMTGAAAGAAAATAAATACATGATATAATAAGTAAATAATCCAATCARCTCGGTTAAATAACAAGTCCAGTAACATGATTTTCCCTATTTAATACTTACCCAATTGCTTACTTACACTTGTATAAAAACATTCTGATAGAATAAGTATTTTCTTGTCAAAAAAACTTAGAAAAYTGAAATGTGCAATGTCTGGGATAATCAACAAAGGAAGCATTATATTATAGCAAACCAAATCTAATTATTCTATCCATTGAAATGAATCACTTAGGGAAGGAGGATTATGTTTAGTTCTGTGGGGGTTTTCATGGGATTTTTTTGTTTGTTTGTTTGCARATTTAAAGCACTCAATTATTTCTAAACCAGTCTGTCAAAATTAGAAATTCCAAAATCTTTGCTAGTCCTCAAACCTTGATCATTCTAGAATATAATTCAGGAAAATCCAAAGATTAAAAAAAGACAATAAAAAACAAAAACACAACCAAAAAAAAACCCCACAAACAAATAAACAAAAAACACCCACAAAAAATCCCAGAATTAAATAAGGTATTTTATTTCTCTCTCTTGGTCATACACTGCCATCTTAGCTATTGCAATACTTCTCATGGAAGCTCTTTCAGACTTGTACAGTTTGTTTTAGGTAATATATTGCAGCTACTTCTTAAAAGTTTGAAAAAGCTATGGAAAATTTGGGTATTTGTGAGTGACAGAAATGAGAATTTCCCRTTATTGATTATTGAACAGTCAAGGTGCAAATCTAAAATTAGGATAAGAGATAATAATCTTTGCTGTTTTTTCTTCCATAAATACATGRCTATTTTATGATGAAATGATCTAAATTACTTAGCTACATACACTGATAAAGTATCAACTTTATCTACTACATTAATACCTAGAAATATCTAGAAATATAATTCTGTATCTACATTTTCAAAATGTAAAAATTAATTCTAACACTAGTGAATTAATAATAAAATGAAAGCACCATGAAAATAACAGAGACAGTTATTCAATTTCATCCAGAAGTGAGGATATGAATTTTCTATCATAATTTAGTTTATTTACATGAACATCTCCAATAAGTTTTAAAAAGAAAATATTGAGAGTTTATCTGTGCTTAATRTGAAGCACTAGCAGAGAACATCAGAGGAAAAAGAAAACCTGAAGATACCAAAAAGAACATCTGAGGGAACAATTCCTTCTATCTTCAAGTTATTTCATGTTTAAAAAAAGTAGATAAGAAATGCTGTTCAAAAGGGTTATTTACCATACTGAATCTGGATGGAAAGATGTGTGAAAAGCAGCATTACTCTTTGAGGTGCAATACTTTTAACTGTTTGGAAATGTTTCCTGAAAATGATTGAGTCTTGCCCTAGCTCACCTACAGATTAGTTGTACCTCAAGGATGTTATACAAGGCAAATGAATTGGGTGCTTCTAAGTTGCTTTGCAGTCCCAGTCACCTTCTTTCTTCCTGAAGAAAAATGTCCCTTCTGGAAATACTTTAAAATTTTTCTCAGCCTCTGTGAAAGTTTCTGTTTTTGTTTTTTGTTTTTTTTTTATTTTTTTACAGAATGTTTATTTTTTGTTTGTTTGTTTATCTTGTTTTAATGTTATTTTATTCTATTTTATTGTCCTCTTTTTTTTTTTTTTTTGCTTTTTATTTTCAAGTCATTCTAACTCTCACTTTTCCTTTATATTTAATGGATTGAAACTATTTATTKCATTCTCTTTATTRCTTCTGACATTTTCTTTCTTATTCACACAATACACTGCCCATTAGTTTTCTCATTTATTTCTTGCTCACAGTATATTTATAGAAAGAGTATACATATAATCCTCAGCATAATATTAATTTTGTTTTGAACACTTCATATTTCCCCCCTGTCCTCTCTGTCTCTCTTTCATTTGGTTCAATCAATACTCTTCTCTGCTTCTTTTTTTCTCCRAACTATTTTCTGATATCTTCATGAACTGTTCTTACTAATCTTTTCTGATAGAGTTTTTATTATCAGACTGCAAAATATTYCTGGGGGGAGATGAGAATGAAKACAAAAAACTGCACATAAAATAAATGGTTAATGCATAGGTATTAATCACCAGTCTGTGCACACGAGTACCTACTAAGTTTGAAAACTGCACCTCATAGTTCATAGTTATTTTTCTGTTTCTACTACACATATTTTTTGTGTACCACTGTACTGCTGTTTTCTGTCTTCCAGTCTTTGAAAAAAACTTAGGTTACATGCTTAGCTCTACAACAAACCAAATTCTTCCTTAAGGTTTTAACAAAAATTTTTCTGAGACCAAAAGATACAAGGTAGCATTTGCTGTAGAAAATAGAAAGGGACCTGACATTACATAATTTCTAGAGAGTAAATCACCCTGTATTTTWGTATTTGAATATTGAATGTTGGCATATTACATATTAATGGTAAATAAACTAATAAATATTGGTTTAAGTTACAATTCAGAAGAATTATGTACAACCTTTCAAAAGCAATAGCAAAACCACACAGAAATTCCAATGCTTTTAGTAATAAAGAGCATTGGAAAGCTGGAATAGATTGCCTGGACAACCCATGCAATTTCTGTCACTCAAAGTCTTCAAGAACCTGTTTGACACATATCTGTCAGCCATGACATTAGTGTAAATGGTCCTGCCTTAGGGCAGAGGGATGGACCAGGTGACCTCCTGACATCCCCTGTATCCTCCTCATTCTGTAATTAAATTCCCAGAGGTCTGCTCACACTATCTTAACATACTCGGATTTTACTGTGTCCAGTTAAAATCAGTAGCGTAGGAGGAATTTCTTGCATTGTCACCRAGAATGCTAATTAAATAAAATTGATGGGGTGCAGGTTTTAAGTTAGTCTATACAAAGTGCACATGTTAGATGTCTTGCTGAAGCTTAGGTATCTTATAATCAAATGTTTATATTGATTTGATCAGAAGGAGAAAAGACATGAAAGCATTACTTTCATGTAATGAATGTGACATTCCYCTGTGAGAGAAAAACACTGAATCTGTGTTCCCTGATTTTTTCTGAGCCCCCTGTCTTATTCCCTGCTGACTGACAAATGGTAATACATGGGGGTTACATCCAGCAGAATGAACCAGAGTGTATAAAGGAGCRTTCCAAATATCTCCTTGTTTATACAGTCAAATTGTTCAGAGTGGCCCTAGGGCAGTATATGGATGAGCAAGATAGAACTCTCCCAAACAACTTCTGAGTAAGGTCATAGCTTGGGATCAGTCCCAAAATTGAATTTGAAAATTATCCAGGCTGTAAGATCCAAACATTCAACCACTATTTCAGCTCTGAAAGCTTCCTTYCTCCATCAATTATATAGTGTTAATGAAATGAAATTAAAGTGACATTAAAGTGAAGTTAAAGCTCAGGACTCCAAAGTAGGACTTGGACAAAAATTGCACCACAAAAGAGCTCACACAGTGAATACCCTTCAGATGTGCCTAATGATAGAAGACACCTTCATTATCAAAATAYTAATTTCTTCATATCTAGGTTTATGGTTTGCTTTTGTTGCAACTGATATACATGAGTGATGTGGGGGCCAATTCTTATTAACCCACAAAGGGATCCAGAAATTGAAAATAAATCTRTATGTACATGGTGTAAACATATTCTGGAGTTTCACTCCAAGCCTTTTTATGGGAAAAAGGAACTTATCAGACACATGAAAACAAGACTCCCTTGTTCATACAGCTGATATTTGAACAGTGTAATAGTCRACATTACCTGATTAATGTGGGAAAGCTTCACTAACAGTATGGTACAGTTGCTACATCAGACATYCTAGTGTGTCTCCCTTTCCTATGGTCCCATTCTCACCCAGCTGAAGTTCATCTGAATCTCAAAGTTAACAGACTTATTTTAGCTTAAGCATGATTGGGGGTGCCGGGTTGCAACTAGTTAGCACCATCCAGTGTTTTTTTTTGTTTTTTTGTTTTTTTGTTTGAAGCATATAATGCTCATAGTGGAGCATACTTTTGGTTATTTCAGGTTTTATCACACACTGTTAAATTAATTATATATTCTTTTGCCAGCCTGCTCCCTCCCTTTTGGTTACCTCCTAAAGTCTTATAGCTGCATAACAGCCTCCCCAGCCTCAGCTGATGGAAAGGGTTACTGTTTGTTACGAAGTGACTGCCTGGAGGCATCAAGTATTTCCATGTGTAGTTTTCCCAAGGCTTCATTTACAACAGTCAACCATTAGGCAATTGTTCACTAGGGACTTTTTACAAGCTCAAACCTGCTCTGTCCACGGAAAGACCAAAAATGTAAAGTGAGCCTCAGCACCGTCAAATCAGTAAAGCATATGGAATATTATTCTAGCTGAGCCTTTAAGTGCCATTTTAGTCTTATATTGGAGTTCTAGCAACTATTATGTTTAAACTAAATATTAATAATTGTTGAGGTAGTCCTTTTTGTTAGAGAATCAAAAGATCATTGACATTTTGAACAGTGAAGATAATTAGTTTTCAAAGGGCTTCTCTAGTTGAAAAATACCCTCATCTCTCATGTTAAATGCCAGATAAGGTGTCTTAGGTTATCTTCACAGGGCTTACCAACACAACACCAGATCTACAGAAAATCTGCATGTTCCTGAAACAGCCTGTTCCAGGAATCCAGATGTGATCTGCTCACTCATTCTCCCACCAGTGGATCAGTGAGAAAATAATTGCAGTAGAGAAAGAACAACAAAATACACGGAAACATTTTAAATTTAACATGATCAATTTGATCGCCTCATGTGGCAGACTGCCTCTGCCCCAAGAGGCGGAGATGTGGGGTGCAGTCCTGTCAGTTTGGACCCCTAAGTTCCCTTTCCTTAGTTAGCCCACCCTCTTGCAGTCCCTGCTCCTCTTGTAATTGGACTCTGACCCTAAACTCCGCCCTGGATGTACCCTATAAAACCTGCCATCCCACTCTTGTTAGCGTTCTTGTCCCTGCGTTGTATCCGAAGGTTGCTGTAAGTTTATGTTTCTGCTACGCTTTGGTGTATAATTTTTGTTCTTGTTAATAAACGGACTCTCGGATCTTCTGGACAAGAACCCGTCTCGTTCCTTTTTCCGACGTTGGCCATAGGTGACTGTCCGAAGTGCCAGAGCCCGGGGGTGTCCCCTGCTTTGTCACGGCACCAGCGCACAGCGGTCGGCGACAACCTCAAGCTAAATGTACTGTTAAGACAAATACATGACCTCTCATTTTGAAAAAATACAAAGGCAAGAAAAGCTATGTGTGGGTGCTGGTTTTAGAAATAAAGAAACTAAAGAGACTACCTCAGTCTGATGTCTGGACAYCTTTCATGGTTTCACTCCAGCCAGCAACCAAGCACCACACAGCCATTCTCTCACTGCCCTCCCTGGGGGCTTGSGGGGAGAATGAGGAGAGCAAAAGCCAGAAAACTCATGGGTTGAGGTAATGCCAACTCAATGGGGAAAGCTAAAGTTGTGTGCACAAGTAAAGCAAAACAAGGATTTTATTCACTACTTCCCATAGGCRGGCAGGGGTTCAGCCATCTCTAAGRGAGCAGGGTCCCAGCATGGGTAAAAATGACTTAAGAAGACAATCATGATAACTCCAAACATCCCCTTCTACCTCCTTCTCCTCTATATACTGGGCATGACACCTGTCCTGGCTGTGTCCCCTCCCAACCTTCCACACTCCCAAGTTCCGCTAACAAAAGCATCTCTATATTATCAACCCTGTGTTCAGCACAACTCTAAAACACAGACCATCCCAGCCACTGTGAAGAAATTTAACTTTACCCCAGATGAAAGCAGGACACCTTTTTATTCAATAACTGAGAGCTGTTCTACAGCTGCTTCCGAAGAGCACATGACAAAATATCATAGGGAGTAGTATTGTATGAGTGGAGTTTGTTATTTTTTCCACAGGAAATTTTCTTTAGGTTTAAAATACACTCCTGATAATGCAGCATGGAACACTGCAGTGTGTTCAGGATCTGGAAGAGCTGAGTTTAGCCTTTGTTTCACTGAAWGTTTATTTAAGCTGAGTGGTTATAAAAAAAAATATTTAGGAAATATCTGCTGCTAGCAAACGCCCATGAAACAAAATGTATGGTTACAAATATCTGCAATTAATGAAAGCAGCTSACTACATGAGTTTAATCTCTTGGTGAGTGCAAGTTTCTTTTCAAGRGGTAATTTAAAAAATCTAATGTTACCTCAGCCTACCAACTTTTCTCTCCCTTGTTTTGCACTTCTGRCATTTCCCTTTCTTCCCCTCTTTTCCTAATAAACCCCACTCTGAAACCAAACATAAGCAAAAATACTTTCAAATATTTGTCAGAACTAGATATTTAATTTCACTACAATYATCCTCCCCCCAATTCTTCTTCTTTAATTTGAATATTTATTAAATAAATTTCTTCCAGGTCTAATATCTTGSATGTCTATCTTATATAATATTTCAGCTGACTCTGCATTAGCTCCTACATATTGACAAATATTTTCCAACAGAGCAATAAAAATGCTCTTTGAAGATCCAGACAGAAATTATGAATAAATATTGATACATTCACACTTGACTCATAGCTAAAAATACTATTTGAAACCATCAGCTCAGGAAACAAATCACTCCTGAACTTCTTTATCACTGAATGGTATTATGGTCCTTCCTTCAATTTTATCTGTTTGCATTACTGAATCTGTCCTGTGGGGGTTTTTACTTGTTTTAACTTTAGATTWTATAGTTTACAGGCACAAAATTTGTTTTGTTTTCTTACAGTATATTACAAAAGGAAAACTAAGGATGTTCCATTTTTCAGTGACAAAAAGAGAATCTGTAAAAATAATACTCTTAAATGAAAAGATATAGCAAGTAGGAGCAGGAAAATGGTTTCATCCTTCTCCTTTTATAATTTTTTTATTTCATTTATAATGAAATAAAAATTTAGCAGGACATTCAAAAAATATTGTATGCAAATCTGATGGTTTCACAAAAAGAGTGCTTAAAAACTAGAAATTATTCACAAATGGGTTGTGTTGTTTGAAGTCTGAAAATGTACATCAATAATCAAAGCTTAGGAACATGGTAGCTATTAATTTAGAATCAAGATTACATAGTTATAAAAATGTTTCAGATGAAATAGAAATAATGATTCAGAGATTATATTTACTGGTTCACCTGTGTTACMAAAAGAATGGAGTTGTATATTGTAACAATTGCATCTGGCTGTAAACCTATGAATCAAGCAGCAGATATCTTTTAAATCTCCTTCAAATATTTTAAGTATTAATCAACTAGCAGWTACCTGCTACATGAATACAATATGTATGCATACAATATCCTGCAAAAAACCAAGGATCTTCCACTTGTTAATGTAATACAGATCATTCATTTAGCACTGAATTCCCAGGTTCTTCCTGGCTCAACACTCAGATTCATTACAGCTCTGGACACTCAACTTGAATTGAAGGTTTAATAAATATTTTAGACTTTCTCACCTGCAACCTGGCATCAGAAGGATCCAGTTCCAATCCTGTGGACTCAATCAACTGAGTAACTGTCTAGAGGTGCCTCACATCATACTGGTGGTAGAGAAAAGATACAGTAATTACAATTCTACTCAACACACAAGAAATACAGGAAAATATTAGGAGACTAAAGCTAAGAAATACTGTTGAAAAATAGTTTCTACAATAGTGCAATTTAGCAACTAGAAACAGTAAATATGTGTATTTCACTGTATCTTGTAATAAAATAACATCACATTTTAGTCCCACTGTATAAACTACATTTTTACATAATTATCTAGTCAAGCAGAAACCACTTGCAAAAATCTGACAGTTATCACATTTTTATTTCACACCTCTCACTGACTTACGCAGGGAAGGTTAAATTTTTTTTTTTTTTTGCTTTTTGAGTCGAACTTTCTGACTTATTTATTTTAAGTAATAAAATGAAGAAGATGAATAGGCCTGTATTTTTAATTAAAAAATAATGATCTTTCCTAAAAAAATAATTCTCATGAAGAGATACTGGAAATATAAAAATTGTTTTTAGATTCCTATCTTATTGAACTTTAAGCAATATAAGSTCTCACTTTTACCATTAAGATTTTTTTGATTTTCATGATTAAAGCTAATTTWATGAAAGCTCTCAAAATACAAAGGTATTTTACTACTCTGCCTAAAAACATTAGGAATTGGACTTTACAGAAGAGACAAGGTAATGTATAGATTTAATAGATCATTCATAAATGTCCCAATACAACCCTCTTTGATGGAATGTCTTCTTGTATGAATAGAAAAAAGAATTCTGAATAAGCTTAATCTTTAKAGTTTCATTTTCATTGACAATGTAAGCTACCAAGAAAACATAGGTCTTCTGGGAAAGAGATTMAAAAAAAATGGATTGTTTGAATACACACCTACTACTGCTACTTAGTGCTTACTGCATTGAAATAAACATTTTAACACTGGCTATTAACCCAGAATCAAGTTTCATTAAAATCCAGCAATATTAGTTAATCAGTGTTCTTGGCACCCTTTGTTCTCATGTTGTTACATTCTTAATTAAATAAATTAAATCAAGCACTACATAATAAGGCAAAATTCAGAGAAAAGTGTTCTCAGACTGACAAGTTCCAACTTGTTGTATCATCCAACTTTGAAAGAAATGAACACACAGGACTTTAGAAGTCCTAATTCTGAGATATTGATACTTTTGTTGGCAGTTTCCCCCCCTCTTCCTTCACATYTCTCAAAGCTTATTTCAAAAGTATAAGATCTCTGAACTGTTTTGAATTCWGCCCATAGGAATCTATTATGTTTTTTTGAGCTGAATATACCTGCCAACACAGCCATWCTTAGCAGATTCCAGGACAAAAATATATCTTTCTGTTTCCATMTATTTTGCTCATTCAAAAGTCTTCTCATTTAGGAGATGAAATGATAGTGATTTATCACAAATTACAACCTTTAATAAGTAAAAGATAAGACACACTTCTGAACTAACTTGACAACATGCTTCACTATATTTACCTACATACCTAGGGATAGTATCTAAGGAGTGAAATTTCTGGCATTGACAAATGGGAAACTTTTGGGAATAAAATTTTAAACCTAATTAAGTCTGAAAATAGGACAATTTGAGCTTCTATTACTGAATCTAGTTAATTAAAATACAAGAATACAAAGAATCACAGCCATTTTARAACACTGAAGTGCATGATTAAAACTTAGTAAGCTGCTTTGGTTTTATAGATGATGTAATATAAATGACAAATTTAATGCATTTCTTTGTGTGCAGGAAATAGACCCACACTCAAAGTACTAGCACAAAATAACGCCCACTAGACAAAATAATAATGAACTCTCTAAAATAATTTAGARCAGTCAATTACATATTCATGGGTATACTATCAAAGTGAAGTAGTTGAWAATAATGGAGGTATTTTATCAGTAATCACTGTAATTTGTTTTCCCATCATTTGTTCAGTTTATCATACAAAATGACTTGTTTTGATTAGGTCTAATTAAAATTGCAAGAGAGAAAGTAGATTGCTTAACTTTTGTTATTTATATAGTGCATTCTGCTATGCAGTTTCACTTAAAGAAACAGTACAAAAAACTGTTGGATAATGAAATAAAGGTTTTATACTATTATGATAAGTGCAATAGAGATCTGAGTCTGTAGACAACAGTGGACAACAGTAAGTTTGAAAAGTCTTTCCATAGTCCACTGAATTGACAGYCCCATGAAAGGCACATTGAAGTTTTATTAAAATTATATTTAACTTGCTGCAAAGAGAGGATGATAGAGTGGATAAAAAAGAAGAATCGTACTTGCCTGCTTTGTCATTTGAATACAACCTTTGTTTGTCAGTCTTTGTCAGTCATTTTATTGCCCATATCTCACCAATTTGATGAAARGACTATGGGGGAGTGTGTCAAATACCATGRTAAAGCCTAGGCATGCAACAAACAGCATTCCTCTTATCCACCRTGGCTAGGAGATGGAGGAATGGAATGGATGTGTTGAAAATAGGAAATTGCTATAGCTGAATGATAGAATTTCAGATATCATTTTGGTGTGGACTGTTCAGGAGGATGGGTAKGTTGGGGAAATAAAGGTGATTTGTTCCTCAGGGTCTGATTTTTTTTTTTTTTTTTCTTTCAGAACTGTAGAAGATAAGTGAAGGGCTGAAGAGAATAATTAAATAAAAATCATGTCAGTAATGGTTTCAACCATGAAGGGAGCTATTCTTACAAAGGAAAATAAGGTCCAGTTTATTCASTGTTTCCTCTACATTACAAAAAATTCCCTACAACAATGGCTGTTACAGAAAATGTTTATAAACACTTTTTAAGCATTTGCAAGGAGAGATTAATAAGAGATTAATTAAGTTTCAACTATCTTGTGCTAGGTCAAAGCTAAGTATCAGCATAGGTTATAGTGTGTATGATTCATCAGAAAGTTATCCGCTCTTAAAAAGTAACATAAAACCAGGATATGTGAGCAGATATAAAAGAAGTCATATTGCTCACAGCTCAGACCTCTTTACAGTTTGTCCACAGTTTGTCCATAGTTTGCCTACATTGTCAAATTTAAGTAAGGAGCTTTTACAAATAGTTTAAGAACTTAGGTACTCTTAAGGAATTGAATATTCTTTTTAAAACCCACTTTCAAAAAAGGAAAAAAACACCTTAGTTCTGGAAAACAAAAGTGATTCACTGCACAAACCTTCTTATAAAGCATTATGGCACCACAAATTCRGTGATTAAATACAATGAAATCAAGCAAAGTACCCATGGAAGAAATGGTTTGAGATTAATATGTTTATCAGCAAAACTTATAAAAATGTGTAACTATGGCACATCATCAGATGCAGGTTTAAGAACTTAGATAAATGTGGATTCTAATGGGGAAAATGAAAGACCTTTATTATAAATATTAGAAAAGGACTTTGAAATCACAACAGAAAACACTTAGCAACAGCTTTCAGCCTATCCATAGTAGAAACATTAAGCAGCCATAAATGCTCTCTCTCAGTCTTGCTTTACAGATGGGGATTTAAACAACTTTCTTGGCTAAACCAAAATCTCTGTTGATCCCTTTGCTGGAATTTCAGCAGCTCAGGTTCGAGTCAGTTTTTTGTTTCAGGTGAATGCTCCTCACCTCTCRGGAGCCTTCTGTTTTACTGCTAGCTCTATGCTCAGTGTTTTTCTCATTCCCTTCCTGTTTCCAGTTGTTGCACAACTCTTTTTTTTCCCCCAGATGGCCATTTTCAGCTGTGTTTGCAAAAGGAATCAGTTTTCCCTCCTCCAGAAAGTCCCAGCAGACTGCAGCAGCTGGGGCAAGGCAGGCATTCCCTGTTCTACTCTGCTGCCTCATCACAGTCCTTTTCAAGAAAACTGGTAGTGAACAAATAAAGTCCTTGTATAATACACTGAAATTAGTCTGTCTCGTATCTGTAGCTTAATTCCCTTTAGGTAGTGAATAAAAGTAGCAGAAGGTCTCCTATACTCTAGCTGAGTGCTCTGATCACTGAGTCTAAATGCTAAAGGGAGGAGACTATGKTTTCATTAAAAATGACTGCTTTCAGTCCCTGTAAAGTTCAGAACTTCAAAGGGAGGAATTCCCTGAAACAAAAATGCYTCATTTTCAGAGTGAATATGGTTTCAAACTTCTGTCATCTTTTTGACTAGCYAATGGAGCAAGTTTAAGAAACAAAGAAACTGTTAGAAACTGGGAAGTTGTCAYACCCAGCTAATTTTAACTCCATCATAGTATCTGCTAAGTAATTTAGTCTCAATCAGGAGATTACAATAAGCCACATACACTCAGTTGAAATAAATGCCATATACATATTACTGTGCAGATGTAGAAGAGTTCAGAAGATTAACCATACAGTGGAAATTCAGGCAYACTAAGGCTTYACATAGACAAGATGGGCTAAGCTTATATAGCAAATACAATATCTAGGGTTTTTAGCTTTTAGGATGTCATACTAGAAATAAGAGCTCATATCTTTAGTAGTCTATTTGCCTTCAGGACCCTGTGATGTGCTATGAACAATGGCAYGTCCTTCATTAGTACAGTCATCAGTCACAGCTGGCATGACTTTGTGAGAGGAACATCCTGCTTATTAAACCTGATTTMTTTTTATGAGAAGGTAACTCAYCCACTTGATTCAATCTTTTTGGATTCCAGTAAATCTCACAGTATCCTTCTGGGCAAAATGTCCACCCATCATGAGATGGGTGAGCAACTGCCTCATGAGCAGGGCAAAAAGGGTTGTATTGAATGGGGTGRCATCAGGGCTGCAACCTGTCACTTGTGGGCTCTACAGCACACCAGTTTAGGGATACTAAGCATGTTCACAGATAATACAAAACTGAGAGGAACTCTTGACTCCCTCGAGGGCAGTGAAGCCCTGCAGAGAGACCTCTACAAATTACACGGCTGGGCCATCCCCGACCAGATGAAGTCCAACAAAGGAAAGTGTCGGATCTTGAACCTGGGATGGGAGAAGCCTTGTTGTATGGACAGGGGGAATGAGATTCTGGAAAGCAGCACTGTGGAAAGGGACCTGAGGGTCAGAATTCTGATTCCTAAAATAATATTTTCTAAACTAAATGCTCTAATAGTTCTCATCTAGAAATGTATCAGTGTTCATTTCAAATATCACTTGTAAAAAAAGATTTAATATCCATTCTAATAACTTCATACAAGAACAGCTATATACATTCCATCTGACTCTCTGGTATTGATAGATTAATAAACACAGAGGGCACGCACATGGGAATGCACTCTCTTACTGTAATCTTAATTCATTGGTGGTGGAAGTTCAGGGATGAGCAATTGGCTTCTCCCCATCTTTTAAGAGTAGAATATCTGAACTCTCTAAATGTAAAAATATATCTTCACTTGTAGAGAAAATGAAAAATCTATTGTTTCTCATTCCTTAAGCATTGAGTTATTTTCTCAACCTCAGCTGAGAACAAAGAGGTATCATACATGCAAATTCTTGAGACGCCTACATTTTGTTGTTTTCCCGGTAGACCCCAAAGCAATGGAAACATGATTTAATATTGATAACCATTCCTTTATGTTAGTTAGCTGACTTTTTAATACCACTTGGAGGCCACAACATGGTCTGTCAYCACTTTAGACATATTCTAAATGCATAATAAGAAAAAGAATATATAGAGAAAGGAAAAAAATCCTAAATCAACAAAGGCCAAGGCAGTAAGGAAGTGTCAGAGTTAATGTATTGTTTAGCATTTTGGGCAGACTGGTTCAAATATGACTTTCATAGGGCTCTACTTGGAAATAGTAGAGAAAAAAAAAGCGGCAGGGGAAAAGTAGACTGGAATTTTAAATTATTCCTAGAAACCTACAAATCATTTTATTTACCAAAATTCTGAAARATATTCAATCTAGTTTACAACCTAGAAGGTCCTTGTTCATTCTCTAGTTTCTTTTTTGTTGCTGTTGTTGTTCCTGTCTTTTTTGTTTGTTTGTTTTCCTTATTTCATTTTGAAATAATTATAAATCATAACAWTATTCCATTCTTCAGGAAGAGATTGGCAAGTAAGGGACAATTCTGCTTCTTAAAAAATTGACATTGACAAACTACTTTCAGTACTTATTCTCTTGGATATGTCTTTGCCTCTTGGCTGTTTTCCCAAAGTGCTTGGAACAGATGTTCCTGTTTGAAGACCTCGCTGTATGTATTTATTTGAGGGAGTTTGCTACTTCAATTGATTTGTGTCTGTGCTGTAAGAGTGGAGGTCATTTACTGCTCCTGAGTCTATGGGCAAGATTCAGAAGAGTTTGCAGTGGGGAATGGGTAGTATTCCCTGCACTCAGGACAAGGCACCTTTACCTGGTCCTTGAACATCTTTGCAAAAGTTGTTTGGAGCCTAAGTTTCATAACATGGGAAAAGAGGAAAAAAAGGAGCTGTGATAGKCTGTTATTAAATATTTTGAAAGCATGTTTCATCTATAATGAATTGGGTAACATTCTAGATGCCTCAGTTACTCATTAGGTGATCTGCCATGTTCTGTTCTGTGATATCTTTCCTGAGTAATCTTATTAAGACATTTATGCTGTATTGCTTTTAATCTGAACAATCTGCTAGAAGTAGATTGGGTCTTATTTAGGGGATGAGACTTTGAATCTAAAAATACATTTTCTTAAATGAAAGGAAAATGAGAACTTATTTTCTTATACAATCATRTATCTTTTAAATGCACAGTTTCAACACTTAAATTTTAATGTCTGTGCTCATAATTCTAATTTTAAACATATGACTAATGTATCTAGTTTTATGAAGCTCTGATAATTATATATTAAGACTTATTRAAAAAATTAAGCTCATTTTTTATAATTATAACTCTGAGGATTGGTTGTGAGGCCTCCCTCTTGGATACTTCACAATAGCTTAATTCCATGCTTTCCAATTGGAAATATATACATAAAAGGCTTTTTCCCCCCCTAAAGCCTCTAATTCAAAATTGTAGTTGATTGAATTATGTAAAAACAATACCTCTTTTTCATATAATAGGATGGCAKTATAAACAACTTTTTATCCATGTTATCTACTTATTAAATCTATCTTTTTGTGGGGTTTTTTTTGGGGGGAGGGGGGTTTGTTAGAGCATTTTCTCTAATTGCTTCAATATTTTATGTAGGTTTGCCTTAGCTCATCTGTTACCATTTCCCAGATGTAATGCTAATTAACCTTCCCCTAATAATCCCCTTAGAAAATTCCCATTGTGAGCACTCATGGGTGGTAAAGTCTAGTTTATCATTCAACTCAATATAACTTTTTAATTTCATCCTTAATTTCATCTACTACCAAGGGAGACTTCAAATTAAAATTATTAAACTGTCTGTCAATTAACAGGAATGTTTGAATAATTTGTCTTGCACCCAAACTGATAGGTATATGCTCTGATTAAATGGTTGCTCTTCATGCTAGACCAATGCACTATGTTGGGACAACTCATTTGTAAGTCAACACACTTTGAAATCTTGTCCATGGTGGGTACATGCCCCAATAAGCACAGTGGTATCCAGTTTCTAGTTTAGTTTCAGGGACACTTATTTCCATGCCACTTGCATTGAACTGTCATATCCATAATGGAAACTAGAAAGTGCAAGGGTACAGAGTATAATTTTTGAGAATTTTTTCTCTCATCTCATAAATGCAACTTGTCTTAGGTCTACCCTGTACTAATTGTGTCCTGAAAACATTTGGGTGACACTTTTAGTGCTTACTGTTACTGCAGTATTTGGAATAGATTATCAAAAGATCTTCACTTATTTATACAAAACATAAACAAATGGCAATAGGCTTTGTAATGKTCTTAAAAAWCAAAGAAAATATAAGGTCAGCCACAGACTGGAAGGAAGAACATTATTCCTTTTCTACTAAAAATATGGAATGGTGACAGGTTTCAAAAGCATAATCTGATTTTCATGTCACTGTGGTTTCACTGTAGTTTCAGTGTGTTGAAGGTACTGTGTAAGGAACAGCATTTTCACTGATTAAAACTGCAGCAATTGCAGTACATCCATTGCATAACACGCTTTTTTTTTTTTTTTAATTAAATTTCGTCTGATGATTACTATATTTTATCTGAAAGTCGATGTTTGGCAAATAACACACAGTTGCAATGCAGTTATATTCACTGTGCATAAACARCTACTGCAACAAGACTTTAAGTCAAACTTTTTTCTTCATTTTTCTTTCCTTATGTCATATTCAAAACTATAGCTGTACACTGTATTTTAGAATTTGATTTGTTTAACTCATCCACAGGCTTTGACTGTAAAATCAAATCAGCATTGCAATCCCCCAGTGTCTGACAGGAGAAAAATATCCAAAAAGCAATCAAACTGCTATCTTTATGTGTGCTAGTACTCAGATTCAAATATTAAAGAGGGAGAAGAGAATATTTAATCTGCATTGGTCTTGTCACAGAGGAAGACAAAGTGAAATACAAACTTCCTGTGATATATGTGAAAAAAAGCTGGGAATTTGTTGATAGGAGTTGCTTAAAATATTTTTAGCAGCATAGTCAGCCTTACTAACAGAGAAATTTTTCTTTGAAATTATTTGAACAGAGAAATATTTCTTTGTTCACATGAACTAAYTTTCTCTGTGTTTTAAATGCATTTCTCAGTCATGATAGGTGTTAAAGGGGTAAGCAATTTTCATTCTTAAAGTTCTGTTTTAGGTCATACTTTCCCATTCTGAACATGATACTCTCACAACAGTGGAGGTCTCTTCCAAGGTCCTGTCTAACTGTTCTCCCACCAGAGATACCAATTCCAATCCACCTAATACACAGCATAGACCCACAGGCAATGGTTCCGCTCTAGGCTTGACTTCTCCGCAGTGCCAGGCCTCTGTGTATCACTATTTCTCCCAAGGGGGTTTTTGTTTTTGTTATTTACTGTTTCATTTAGATGGTTCTCCTTAACCAGCAATGGCCTTTTAGCTCACATTGCGTACGCTGTTTTTTTCTTGTTGGTTTTCAGCTAAAGTTTGAAAATTGTAAAGTTCAAAAGCCTCAGATGGCAAAAAAGAGATCTAGGGGCATGGCTTGAGGGCAGCCAAATGGTGTTAAAACTTCACTCCATACAATATTCTCAGGATTTCAACTGACAACAGATTGTCAATAGCCACTTGATCTCTAAGGGACTATCACAGGCTGAAAGCACTGAGACCAAAGCAAAAACAGACAAGTGCCAGTGACTGGGCTCTAAAAGCTCATCTAACTCTTGAATCCTACACTAGTAATGTCAAAAATAAAATACGCTTGGCTATACCCGTATTTTAACCTTGAATCAGCAGACTGTTCTGTAACAAGCAGAAAGGTATTCCAGAAGATGCTGTGTGTTTGGGATTTTTCTCCTCAGAGCAACACTTTGTGGTTTTCTGATACCAGAGTGCCCCCTCCAGCCATCAGATATCAGTCTGGTGTCAGATATTTTGACACAAAGATTCAAAGCATCTTGTCATTATTAAACTGGCTAAATACTGRATTTGAGTACATAGGGAGATTTTACTGAGAAACCCTTGAAAAAAACAGCTGAGTGTACTTTTGGCAGGACTGTCTCTGTTGCTCTGTGTTGCTCACCTCCAAAATAATTTTCCTGGTTAGAGAAACAGTCCATGCATGCCTAGTTCAGTCAGAAATCAAACCAGTAGATGGGCAATATGGATAACTGAGGGCCTAACTTTAGTATATACTTAAAACAGAATAAAAAGTATAGTTTAGCCCTGGCCTGCTAGACTTTAAGACTCAGCTTCTCTTTTATTTCAGACCATGACCTTAGTCACTGGGCTATCAGATCTTTTGATACATAAAGGGGTTTAAGTGCAAAATTTCTTTTTTAAAATGGAGATTTGGAATATTTTATGGTTCTGGGTTTCTTGCAAGTTTCCCAGATAATGTGTGACCACATTATTAGGGACACCATAAATTTTTAAACCTTTCTTACTAATTTTCYCTATTCAGCTTCTTTTAGACTGGCTTTCAGCAGCAGGATGAACTTCAGGCAATATGCCCAACGTGCAACACATTTATTATATGAACTGAAAAAGAACAATTTTTCCAGACCAAAAATACATTCAGAAAGAACTATAGCTGTGGGTAAACATATCGATAAATTAAGGTCTGTAAATATTCTAGAACTGCAGCAGTAATTTGCAAAGCAGGATTTCTAAAAAAWCCCTAGAAATTTAGAATAAATGCAACAGAGAAAGCAATAGCAATCAGGAAGGCGAACACAAATGGAGAATTAATACTGTGTAACACAAAGTACTTTKCAGCAGTAACAGCTGGTGACCAAACTAAGATGGCTGGGACTGGGAATTACCTAACACTGCCAAAAATAATTATTCCTGATTTTCCCTTTCCTTCTACCCAGTACAGGCAGAAAATCACATCTCCCAGAAGAAATCAGTCAACCAGCTAAACAAGCCTGATCTCTTTCTCAATACAAATCCCCCAAATGAGCAGCCAGCCTCTAACCTTCTGCTCTCCAGTTACTGCCCTCTTCCCCAATTTCCCTTTTCACCCCTTTTAACAATATCCCAAGCCTCACATATAGCTCAATTCTTGCTGTTGCTTTTGAAAACTGCTAGAAAAGTTCTTTGTCTTTTTTCCTTTGGGGCTTCTGGAGTTAGTCCTGAAGTGCAAATAGAACACTGTTAAAGTGCATTCAGCAAGCCAAGAGGTAAATCTGCTTTTAGCTGCAAAGAGCACCAAAAAGGATGCTTGTTAACCTGCTGAGAATTTTTTTTTTTTTGAAGCAAAAGAGACAGAGGTTATAGTTTTCTATCCTTTCTGTTCCTTTTTTTGACTGAATTCTGATAATGAAAGAATGGGTATTTTTATTTCTTTTTTCTTAGGTATTTTTTATTTAAGAGTTTTCTAGTTGCAAAATTACTCCAATAACATAGCTCTGGTGATAACYTCACTTACTTACTGACTTTTAAAGATTTTATTGACAGAGGAATCCAAAAAGCCTCTCAAAGCTCTGCATCTGCAACAGAAAGGTTAATTGCAACACAGAAAAAACACACTACAACTTAACCTCATTTTGCTGTTTTAGAGTCACTGAAARTTGCTGTCATATGGCAGAATTACAGCCATATTCTTCTTCTTGATGTTGTCATGGAGGTCACTCGATCAGGCCCATATGCATTGCTAYTTTCTTTCTGTTGTGAGATGGACAGTAGGAAAAGCCAGCAACTCTGCATCTCTACCCATTGTCCTGCAGTACAAAAATGCAGAGGAGATTCCAGAGGAACTTTCGGGAAGAACCTTTCTGCAAGAATCTGGTATAGAGAAGAGTACTTACATTAAATGAATCAGTAAGCATATTTATTTTATTTTGTGTGTTTGAAAAATGTGCCAAATGTGAAATGTAAAACAAACAGTCCTAATTGTAATAAAATACAAATATCTGAACTAATAAACGGCACTTAAGAATGAGTATGTGATTAACCTTAGTTAAGACAGTTGGGTCCAGACCTGGAAAAAGTCAAAAGCTACTATTTAAAAGAAAGAGTAAGGATGAAAAGGATCAAAAAGACTGTGTTGCTCATAAGCTGTGAGATGAAAGAAGATGCTTGGAAGTATGATGTGAGCTGACAGAGTGCTCCAGGTCTTCACTGTGCTGGGTGCCAGTGCACATTAGTGAGAACCTAAGTTAGTAGAAACTTTTGGCTAAGTAAAATTGTCTTTTATTTTCTCTTTTTTATTTCTTTTCTRAAATATTATACAGTTGAAAAAGTAAAAGTAACATTTCCTTCTGACTAGTCACCATTATCAGGATTTTTATTTCTCTTGACGTCTGTAACTGAGCTTTTAATTTTGTTCAATATTTAAATTACATCCTGCCTAGTAGACTGAGTTTTGAAAACTGAGGCAATGTTTTCAGTTTCCAGAGTCTGCTTGTATAGTGTGTTCATGTCAATGGGAGCTTGCTCAAATTAAGTAAGTCCTCTTTAAATTAAATTCTGCACCTTCCCTTAAAAGAAGATATCCTTAAAGCAGTTGCCCATTTCTCAGAGGCAGCTATATGTTAAATGAGCAGCCATACAACTGTGATCTTCTGTATATGAATTCAAGAATCCAAATTTTATTTTAATTTCTTGTTGCAGAAAGAGATATGCATTAGATATTTACTTTTGCACTCTAATCTACTTCTCATCTTTGATCTACAAAGCTAAGAAGTCATTATGGCTGGGTTTCTAACTGTTCTAAGTATATGCACAACATAAATATTAAGAAGAAGTTCCAAAAGTCTTCTATGACACCTCTGAAAATGCCACAACCAAAAATCAGCGTAGTGCACAATATTTCTAGGCTGTAAATGTCATACAATTCTAAAGGTGATAATTTATTAATCACCATGGTACTCTGTGAAAAAATGAAATAGATTAGACTTCAATCTTAAATATTGAAAATAAGATGGAAAATGGATGAAATTAATGAACAAGTTAATAAAATAATTAATAATTGGAAATATTAGTGCCAAACAGGCGGCATTAGAACTCAGTAGCATGCCTTCTTTGCATTCTCTAATTTATACAGGGTGTATTTCAYTTTCAGACTCCCTTATCCTGTATTTTCAGATATATTTACTGACACTTGCTATTCACTAATTGTTTTGATTTTATCCTTAAAAATTTTTTCATTTCTGTGTTTTGCAAGTTCATTTTTTCCTGAGTGTGACCAAAACATGCAACTACCCATTTTAAAATTATTCCATTTGTCTTATATTTTCTCATGTAKGATTTTTCTCAAGGGTTACATTTCTCCACAATTAAAATGCATGCTTTGATGCTTTTCCTAGTTTTAGCAGTTATAAATTCTGCTGAGTATAAACTGCTGCTAAGATATGTTCACATAGCAAAAGCAGCCAAGTATAAGCATAGAAAAGTATAGGATATCATTCAGATCCTCACACAAGCTCCTCTGAAGATAATGGTATTTTCKTCTCAGTTGCTTAACAACATTACTGTCAGCTGTGGTTTGGTAAATTTTGCAGTGTGTACATTTCAGGAATTTATTCAAAAGAAGAAGTCTACATGAAGACATTGATGTATATAAAATATGCATGTTGCTTCATTGTTCAAAAAATGTTCAGCTTAAACTATTATCACTTCAGTGGAAAGTAATGCCTCTAGCTTTAAACATCTAGTTAGTTTTTGTCACATGCTGCACATGTGGCAGTGTTGTGGTTCATAGCTTCTGTATTTTTCTTTGGTCTTTTGTGTTAGGCAGACCTTTCCACAAGGCAGGCTGGTCCACCACACATCTTGCATCTATGAATTTGCTGGATTTGAATGTCAGAAAAAYGCCATGTTATTTCAATAAGATTGATTCTTTATGATTGCATCAAATTAAGCAGAGAAGATCATGTCATTGTTACTGAAATATCTTGTGTTTTAATTGTATATAATCCAGAGTGAACATGGTATACACAGCATGAGGTTTTGGACTAATTTGTGGCTTTATTGGTGCTATTCATAGTCTTCCTCTGCTAGGGTGAGCAACATGAGTGTGTACAGAGTGTTGCAGAACAAGATTTGAAAATACCAAGGAATTTAGGTTTTTTGGGTTTTTTGTTTGTTTGTTTGTTTGTTTTTTCATTTGCCTTTTGTTTCAGTTAGATGATGCAATTAATCAGATTTATTTTCTGAGGAAAACATTATGTCTATAATCACAGAATATTCTAACATTCTGCCATATGACATACAACATAGTATTAATAAATTGCCATAATAAATGTATAAATTAATTTTATGCTTCCAGAAAGTTAAATATGATTTTTAYAACAGGGAGTCTGTTGAAAGAGCTCATTGCCAGAATTACAATGGGTTTTAAAAGACTTATCATGCMCTGAAAACTGCACAGCTTCTTTTGAAATGTGTGGTTGTTCATCTCAAGGCAGCCGCCCACAGAAGGCTTCTCAAGGTYCAAGAGGAACCTGCTACTACCAGGTTCACTGATGAACACAAAATGAAAGATTAGCTGAGATAATAAAGAAGATCTTATGAGTAGAAAGGAAGAAAGGCAAAYGTGTTAATTATTTAGTATATCAGCTGACTCCAGGAGTATGATGTATTATATATCTGCATGGCACTGAAAAAAAGTTGTGCTTTAAAGATAAAGCTAAGAAAACTGTTAGAAAACAAGAAGTTTGTGTAATCTGCTCATGGTGAAACACAAGGAAATTTTGCAATTTTCCTTATTAAACTAGATTTTTGGTTTTCTACCTTAGTCTAATAATGAAATAGTGGGGCTTTCTATTATGCTAATTCTTATTAGGTGATTTACAGATTTGTTAAAAGCAAACAAACAAAATAAATTAAATCAGGATAACAATCTGAATAGAAATTATGGTTGTATRGAGTAAGACAGACTAAGAGGATAAAACCAGTTTCTACTGATGTGTTTTAAAAGGACATTCTTTAAAGGTTCAAATTTAAATTGTGTCATTACTATCAATGTTTGGGAATTTTTCTGTTTACACAACCTTAATCTGAGCAATTTAGAGTTCTACTCAGATTTAAAAATAAATAGTATGGTTTTGTAYTCTCTGTTCCTATCACTGCACAAAATTTCCACTATGGCAGAGCAATATCATGCTCATTTTACATGAGTAAAGTCAATAATATGCAAGGCTAAACTGATCTTTTCAATATTTATCTGATTTAATGACTAAAGCACACATGCTATGCAAGGAAATGTGAGACTATAACAACAAGGAGGGGATTAGGCGACCTAAAATAGCAACATAGATTTTGCTGAATACTGTGTTATTAAGCCTTAAACATTTCCCAAAGGTAATATATTGTTTTAAAAGAGTTTTTAAAGGCATTTATAAAGTTCCAGGGGATAGGAATTAAACCATGCATGCATGAACTYACTTGAGCAGAAAATTGCAGCAATTTCAAAATTATATGTTACTTTTTAAATTTGTGTACACATCAGTCATAGATAAACTATCGTATTTACATGCATAAATTAAATTTATTATGTATATTTGAATGATGTGCACAGTCTATGCAGTTAATCACATTCACCTTTCTAGCTATTTGCAATAAATGACACATTCACTGGAAATATATGATGGAATGATGCTTGGCTTCTGTGCTAATGATTTCCTTTTTCCAATTCCAAGCCAATATTGAATTGTTCATTGGTGAAATGGAGCATTCTTGACTTTAAAACACAGATTGTAGAATATGAAGTGAGTTTGGAAAAAGCTGTTGTGTTTGGAAATAGTATTTCCTTTGCCCACCTTGTARCCTTACTTTGCTATTGCTGTACCTCAGACTGTAGCTGTTGAATGACTACAGATACTATATTTGCAACCCACTAGAAGCCAGAACAAACTTCAGGATCTTTTTGATCTTGATAACAACTTAGCTCTCCTGAGACACTTGAATATGTTTGAAACATGTCTGTCTAATATTAATCCCAGATTTTTTTTTTTCCTGTCCTTTGAGTATTTTATGTATGCTGATACAAATTTTAACTCCTGGAAAAAATATATATGTTCAAATAGAAAGGGCTCCTAATTTTTTTTTTTGTGCCCAAGACTTTCTGAAACAAATGACATATGTGTAGATTGTTATCCTTAAAATATTAGGATTGCAACACCAGCACTAACTTCTGTTTTGRCTTATAGTTTCCACTTTAGCCTTAGAAATAAAACCATGAGATGTTAACAGAAAYTGAAAAAAAGCAACTGAATGAATAGGGAAACTACAGGATTAGATATGTGAAAAGTGATAATCTTTGGGGAAAGAATTATTTGAATTGCAGTACAACAATTTGGAAAAGGAACAATCTCCAGAAAATGTTACATGCAATCAGTTTTTAGAATGTTAAAGAAAATTATTTGACTTTAACAATGTCTCATTTCACATACCAATGCAAAGTTATTTGCAAACTGCATAATTACTGCACTTGGGACCAGGATTTAAATTATGCAGGAGCACAGCTCAAATTGATCTCACTATTGCCCTCAATTCCTTTCATAATTTCAGAAGAAAGTCATAGAAATGTGGATTAGTTTGGGAAATATATTTTATACAAAAAATTATCCATGTTGAATATCTATAATTATATCTCTGTTTACTTATGTAGGGAAATATAATTTCTGCTGGACCAGAACTCATCTTCTGTAAGTATTAGCAGAGGGATATATAAAGACTAGTAAAACACCTTTACTTCAAAAGACTTTGTAGATGAATATTGRAAAAGGTTACTACATTTCCAATAATTACTTACCTCTGAGTTCACTTRCTATGATGRGTTTGTTGGAGYTGATTTCTTCCCTCAGGGAGGTGAGTAGAGAAGGGGAGTGTGTGTTGACTTTTRGCTACCTCATAGTCTTTAAGTCCAGGAAGACTGCTAAATCTTTATCACTTGCACAGAGTTTCCATTCTGTCTCTCTCATTTGCAGTTGTTCAGGTATATGCTCTGCTGCCTTTCCAAAATTCTGTTTGACTTCTCATGGCAAGGACAAAGTTATARTTCTGTTGCAGGAAACCCTTTGGGGAAAACAAACCCAAAAAATCTGATGTAATCTTTTAAGTGTTCTGCATTGCAACAAATTACAAAGTAGCCATGATTTCTYATTCATATTTGCACCACCTGTTATTTTAAAAAATAAAAATACATAATTTACTACCTAGAGCCATTTTTACTGCCAAGGAAGGCAAAAAAGGGATGCAATGATCTCATGTATTCCATTGCTAAAGCTCACATTTCCTGGTTGGTAGTGAACATTAAGAGCTTAATTGAAGATGTTCAAATAGATATGAAATACTCTGAAGCTGGTGACTGTTGTCTCAAGAAAATCAAATCACTTATTTGATGAAAGAATTTAGTAATACAAACAATTTGTGTGATTCCAGAAATATTATCCTGTCCTTCCTTGAAGACAAAAGCAAGCCAAGTTATTTAAGTCTCTGCAAAGAAAAGTCTGAACACTTCTGAGCTTATCTTTTGTGTAGTGGTCAAATTCTGATGGTGTTTTTTTGAAGAGAATGACATATAATTATCTGCAGAAGTCGATGATTACTAAAATTTTCCCACTGTATTACAAAGTGACCTAAATCTGTTAAATCTGAACAAATTTGTTAAATCTGAACCTAAATTTGTTAAATCTGAACAAAAAAAAAAAAATCAAAATTTTGATTTTTCTGAGAGAAACAAATGAATAAAAACCYGAATATATTTAAAAAGGTTTGCAATGAAATCTTACCTCTACCTTAGTTGTGCACTTGTTTTAATTTATTTATTTCTGTGGCCTAAACATAAGATTATCAATATTTCTGAAAACTTCAAAGTCACCAGAAGTCCTACTCAGTTCCTGAATATTCCAGGAAGCTAAGATACACTGACTTGAAAGAAATATATGAATATATGAGTGACCAAATAAAGYAAAATCCTATAATAAAGTTCCAGGAGACTGAATCAAAGCTTGCTCAAGTCAACAGAAAGAAGTTAGACTTGCAGAGAAGTAGGCCAAAATTTGCTGGCTSTTMTACTCTTCCTCTTGCAGYRACAYGAATTCTAATTATWACACAAAACACACAATATTTGGTCTAAGCAAAGACAAGTACATTACCATATTACTGTTTTTCATGCTACAGATAAAGTTCATATGTCTATGATAATATGAATACTGAAAGGTTGAAAAAAGTGAAAAATGTAATCATATATGAAAATCTGTGTTTTATAAGAAAAAATCTTTTATTTAGATTTTATGTGGGTTTTTTGGAGGGTGAATGGATGTTCATTAAAACATTCTAGTGTAACCTTGTTCATTAATTTAGCTTAATAGAATCAGCATATGTTTTCTTTTGGYRGCAGATGAGTCCTCACATATATTCRCAGTTTACAAATGCARTTATAAGTTATGATTTTGTCCAWTCTTTAAGCCTAAACTGTAAGATKAATATGTAGTGGTTTCAGGAGCATTTGCAATTCTTTCTCAGACTTKTAGTCTTGTCACAGGCTTGTCACAMRAATCAAATTCCTATACAAACACTTATGTTAATTGTAATTATGAGTAAAACCATAGCCATAGTTRGAAAGAACWGCAAAWGACACAACCACAATATTATGACAGTTCATAAAACTGACTTTGCAACTTAGGTTTGACGTTGAAATAGTACAAGGAAAAGGAGGAAAAAAGATTATCCTATAAACCTAAGCTGATCATAAAGCAAATGACTATTTTTTCTGTAAGAAAGAATTCTCAGAGAGCAGAAAATACCCAGATCAGTGTATTGAAATAAGATGGTCTGCTACTGAGCCAAATYGATTTTCACAGATACTACACAGACACGTGGTGATGATTTATTTAAATTCTTTCTCCATGACATTTCTTAATTAATAATGATCATTTCACTAATCTCATTAATTAAACTAAAGATTTTTTTGTTGTCTTGTTTACATGTTTGAAATCCACCAGCAGCATAAGGTAGCACAAGAAAAACCATGTGATTTTGTATGAATAACTTTATATTTGGAGATCATCTCTCTGTTTCTCTGTCTCTCTCTCTGTTTCTCTGTCTCTGTCTCTCTCTCTCTCTCTCTCTCTCTATATATATATATATATATATACATCACAGAACAGGTAAGGTTGGAAGGAATAGCAGTGGATCATCTGGTCCAGCCCACTGCTCAGGCAGGGTCATCCCAGAGCACACAGCACAGGATTGTGTCCAGACTGTTCTTGAATATCTCCAGTGAGGGAGAGTCCACAACCTCTCTGRACAATCTGCTCCAGTACATGGTCACTTGCACAGTAAAGAAGCTATTCCTCATGTTCAGGTGGAACTTCCTGGGCATCATTTYCTGTCCATTGCCTCTTGTTGACCACAGAGAAGAGTCTGGCTCCATGCTTTTGACAWCCTCTCTTCATATATATGTCTAAAGCATAATATCTATATGAATATATTATTCACATGTATGTCTGCAAGCATTTTTGTTTTCTGTATGTGCTCATTTATTTGTCTTTCTATATATCTRTGGTTCTACCTATCAGGGGATCCTTGCACAGCAATTACATAAATGGATTTTCTTCTGTAATGTAACCCRTTGACAAAAGGAACATTTTTACAAGGACTAAACAAGAGCTTTAAAGAAATWTAAACAGTTTTAAATTACCTTTCCCAAAACAAAATTGGTTATTTTTTYGCACAAATCAGAAATTTTTCTCACTTCAATTGCAAACACACTGAGGGAGAGGGAAGGAAGCAGAACAAACAAACAAAAAAAAAAAAAACAAAAACTGGCCCACCCAGATTTTGTATTATCACACTACACTTTTAAAGTATTTAGTATTTCAAAGCAGATCTATTAAAATATTGTAAATTAATCTAATTTTATAATTTTTTCACCTCTTCAAAATACTGTTTCTTGGGTAAATTCTACATAGAAAGAAGTAATAAGAAAATTTAGAAAATACTGTTTCTTGGTCTGATATTGCACTGGACATCCTTCTAATGAAACTAATATTTTCAGAAAAAAAAAATATCTTGACATTTTATAAGTAAAGACATGTCTTTTTTGACAGGACATTCAATATGTTACTGGAAAAATAGGAAAGAAAAGAAGAAAATATAACACCCTTATCTCTACCTATGACTATCTCTACTATGACTATTCTATATAACGATGWCCAGGTTTTATCACTGACTGCTGAAGTTACAGTCTACTTTTGGTGTCAGTCAGCAACCGAATACTCCTGACAACAGCTTCAATATATGAAAAAAAGATTTCAGCATTCCATCCATTCCTGGCATTGTTTAAAGGTGATCTGCATTTCCTTAAAARAACTTTATTGATTTTGACCTGATGRAAAAATGGAYATGCTGACAATTCCATTCTGGTACTCATCACATGATTTAGTAATCTAGATTTTGTTTATTCAACTTCTTTCTGTTTCAAGAAAGCTGTGGGAAACTTCTAAAGCAAAWTCTAGACATCATTGAACAACTCATTATCAAAGGCAAGAATGTTAAAGATTCATGAAGTATGGTCATTAATCGGGATTATTGACATTACAGGAGAGAGCTTGACAAACTTTGGTTGYTGTCTGCAAGTGAAATATTTAATGCCAAATAATTTGTTTCTATTATTCTTGTTCTAGGAGACGGTGATAAGCTGAAAATTATATGTAATCTTATTTGAGTCTGCACAGGAAAAACTTATCTTCCCAAAAACTTCACTAGGYGCTCTAATAACAGCAGCAAAGAATAAATTAAGCTTAAACTTTCTCCTCAACCTTTGGTATTTCTCCTTATTATTTCTGATCCCAGCCTGCACTTCCTTGCACTTCAGAGAATCCATCTGACCCATCAGTTCCTGGAAATAACAAGATCTACTTGGTTACCCTAACATAGCTTTTCTGGGTTTCTTCTCTGATAYCATCCTGTATACAAAAAGTGAAATTTAGATTGAGACTCATTCATTTTTCCCATTTAAGTGCAGAGATTTCCCTGTAGTGGACTGTGATGTTCTGTAATGCTTTGGCATTTTTTGTTCTCCCTCGTTGTTTTTATTTTGGAATACATATTTATATTTTCTCTTGACCTTTAATCCTAGTTTACTCCAAATA
>CADDXX010000126.1:0-33985 GCA_902810485.1 Alauda arvensis | reverse complement strand
TGTTATTTGTGATGACTTAGGATGGAATCTGAGATACCTGTGTATGACTAGCACATATGACCTAGGATTTATGGGTGACTACATCTCTGGAGAGGCAGGTAGACGTTGACTAAAATTCTCTAGAACACCTGAGRTAGCACTAATATACATGCCTAAGCATCTCAGTGCCAAAACAGATGCCTGTAAAATAGCTGGTAACATCAGAAACCATCCATTCTTCTATAAGCAACAAAAAATGGAACAAYGGGAAGTTCCCATCTCATATCTAAACCTATTTCAAAATGTAATCCAAAAGAGGCATCTAAAACTTACTAGTTGACTTTCTCCTTAAACTAGAAGTCTTCTGTGCAATGCAGTCAGAGAACTTTCTTCATGAGAGGCCAAAGCCCAGTTCAATTGTCCACAAGCAGTTATTTAGAAATGACYAGAATGACYCCAAAGTTGATATATATARCTGATGATCTGTGGAAGYCATGTGTSGTTCTCAAGTGGCRTCTGGAGGCCASCTAGAGTACGTTTATGGTACYCCAAAYTGCATTAGACAYCCCTATGTGGGGATCTGAACTGTCTTGAGATGTGCAAGCTARTCCTCTCCAGCCAGCTTTATGCTCAGAGGAGGAAATGCCCAGCTTCACATCAAAGTCTATGGGATCTATTTTAGATGTCTWCTTTAAAGTAGGATAAGTCCCACCCCAGGCTAAGGGCTGCTTAGTGGCACCAAAATCTTGTTGATCCTTTGAAGGGCTAAGTATTAGACCAAGCAAACATGTATACAAGCATCTMATTTTTAAGCTCATAATGATTTAAATTAAGTTAAACAATTGCTCGAGGACATTTACTGGATCATGAATAGACTGAATGGCTTACAGGATTAAGGCTTCAACAGAAACTAAAACCAGGATTTAGACAGTGGAGAAAAAAAAAATAGAAACCGAGAAAGACACTGTTTAATTTCTTTGTCAAATTAAAAAAAACGGATGCGATACATTTAATGCTTTCCTAGGACTGACAYTTGGTTTCATCTTAGCTGAAATTCAGCCCAACATTTTTAAGACACTAATGCTTACAGTAGCTGATGTAAACATTAAATAAAGTGACTCTAGAGACATTAGCCAGGAGAATTTTGGGGTAGAAACWATTTTCTTTTCATGCTGAAAAATTTTGAAAGGTAGAAGTTCAGAATACAATATGTTCTCATCTTGTGTGTCAGAAAATTTTATAATCATACAAGAATCACTTTTTTATTCAGCTGAAAATTTATAGAAGTTAATTAGTGAAAACTATGTGTTTGGATAAAACAATGTAAAAGTAACATGAGCAGTATTTTGCCTCTTCAGTTACACAGCTGAATTTACTGGGAGGTATYTTCAGTAGGTTAATTGGTAAAACTAAGAGACATGTTCCCTAATACATAGCACAGAAGCTATTAAAGAGTAATTTATACAGTAATTATATCTCCAGCTGTGACATAATCCTGCTCTCTCCTACTTATGATACTTACTGGTATGATTGGCTCAGCAAAGTACTGTCATATACATTCCTATTAAAGCTTCCTAATTTAGAGCTTCCATGTTGGCATCAGCCCATAAAAAGGAGAAATGGAAACAACAACAGAAGCAAYCTTCAACCATCTGAATTCCCTCTCACATCTGGTCTGGCAGTATTTTGAAATCAAAATTAGAATGATTAAATAGCTTTATAAATCTCTGTCTCTTGAGATATATAATTATACTCCTCCACTCAACACACTTTGGCCTGTTGAAATATTTCTGTCATTCTCTATCATCACATATGAGAAAAATAATATTGCCATGCTCTAAAACTTTATAAGCTTCTTTAGGGATTCTATCAAAACGAGGTTTCTAATCTTTACCTGTAATTGCCCTTCACTGAAAGAATTCAAAAGCCTTATATATATATTTATTTATTAATTTAAGCCTCGTAAATTATCCTAAAGCACTTCCTCTGGAATTTAAATAATTTTCTGTAACAATTCCAATTAAAATTCACTTAATAATGGAAGTCAATTTTTACATAATGAATTTTCCAGAATTCATTTTCTCATAATATGCTGTCAGAGAATATAGGTGGAATGATTTCCAACACTTTATAGCATTGAAAACACAAACAAAACCAGAAATTGTTAAAAAAAAGCTCGAAATAAACAGACCTGTTCACAAATTTTGTTCCCATAAATATGTATCATTTCAAAGGGGAAAGAGGGATTATTTCATTAAAAAGTGTTTATGTATAGTCTTAGATTGTACAAATTTCTTCAGTAAGACATAATTATTTTAAAATATTCTTCTCCTACTACTTTCTCTTATTCTCTCATCTTCTTTAAACAACCTAAATGGATCCCTAATGGTCTAAACAAAGAAAAAATCAGTGCATTAAATTTCAAGAACATGACATGGAGATTTCATTAGAAAAATAATGAAAGATAATCAGACAATCATAAGGCTTGAGATATAAAAAGTGGGTGGGTGGGTTAGTAGGTGCTTCAAGGATATTGCTCTTTGTGACTCCAGGATTTAACTCTAGGAATACRTACAAGTTAAAAGGTTAAGAAAGTTAAAGCACCAACACTAAATATTYGTTTTTGTCATCAGCAATATTTTTAATCTAATCCTTTTTACTTGTTTGGTTTTTTTTTGATTTTGCTTTTGTTTTCCCCTCTCATAGATAAGCTTTGGTTTTGGTTAGAAAAACCCATGCAAAAAAAAAAATAACGTGCATTTGCTTTCATTTTTAGGGTGATTCTCCCTTTAATTCAAGTTTCAGAATGAAGGACAAACACAGTAGCACATTTCAAATGGGCAGTGGACTTAATTATGTCTTTGAAACATTTCTTCCAGTGAAAAACACTTGCTTTTCAAACCTGCTTGGTGGGTTTTAGCAAGATTTAGAGTCCTTTCCTCAGTGTCTTCAGCGGATCTGCTTATTTAGATAACATAGGATACAGGAAATCAAATCTGCTCTGTCTAGTTACACTTGACCTTTCTATGTATATGTGAGCAGACAGCAATTACCTTTAAAGCATTCTATTTGGACTTTATCATTACATTTCCTAGTCCAATCTCTCTTTGAAGAAGTTGTTAGACTGATTACAGCCTTGTCTTGATTAGGCACTTCTTTACAGTGCTTACTTTAGAACCATTTTGTAAAAAGTAATGAAAAGCCCTTTTTTTTCCCCTTTGTTTTTAATATAGTGGAAATGAGTTTGGATTAATAGCTTTCTTTTATTCTGTAACTGTTTGATGTATTTGTGATTATATTGTTTATTGAGTTTTAATATTCCGCTGGCGTAATTGTGAGAGTTTTATGTGGAGGATTTTAGGCTGCTTCTCTGATTCATGAGTCCCTTAAAGGCTTGTGAAGAAAGGTGAACTTTGCAACTGGAAATAAGCTTCTCAACTTTGGTGGACTTATCAGTATCAGTTAGGAGAAGTTTACTGCAGGGTTTTCTCAAAGGAAAGTTTGAGTATTCCTCCTAGGTAATCTATTTTTGTGCTTTAGTATAATAATGAAAAAAGAAAAAAAAAGCTGGAACAAACTGGAAAAATTGCTTCCAGGGTTTTACAAGAGGGTGAGTKGAATGTGCTTTGTGCAGTCGATGGAGGCTGTTTGAATTCCAGGGATACCTCAAAGCGGCTGCGGAGGAGTCAGCGCGGTCTCACGCTGACCCCTGCCGGCTGYGCACCCAGCACCCGGTGTGGCATCCACGTACAGCTATTGGGAAATGTCTGGTACCAGTGTCCTGGTGCCAGTTTCTTCAACTTACACAGAAAGAAACGACAGGTATTAGATCCCATATCGACACATTGCTAACAAACAATTGAAAGAAGACAACGTGACAAAGTAGTTTGATCACAAAGGCAAAGCATATGATTGCTTAAAAAAAAAAATTAAATTAGCTTATTAGAAAATTTTATGAATTAGACTTTGCTTAGTGAACATCCGGAGGGCTTTGAGACAAAAATATTATAAATCAAAAGGTTACTATATTTTCCTTATTTATTAAGGAAACAGCTGTAAACATTCCTCTGAATCTGTTTCTGTTTACTAGTCCAGCTTTAATGTTTAGTGAAACTACAGGAGATAGGTRGATTCTAATTAACTGATCATAGAGATCTTATTTAATACTATGAGGAATCTTAAGTCACTTTTTTCAGTCAGAGGAAAATCTGAGCAAAACCCAATTTTGACCTTTAAAAAAGGGATGAAGGAGAAAATTATATCTATACTAGCTTTTGCTAACTTTCTGGAAACTTTTAAAATTCACCCCATTTGAAGAGTTACATACCTTTCAGAAGTAAATGTCATACAGAAGAAAAGTGATTGAAATGGATCACTGAATCTTAAGCTATTACTGAAAGGGCAGTAAGATGTCTGGGATGGGAAAAAAGGTATAATTAAAGAAATTGGGAACATTAGAATAATCCTTATTAAACCAGAGTTCTCAATGTTCTTAGGGAAAATTTACTTTAGTTTTGTGTTGGTTTGGTGGGTTTTTTTTTTTTCCTTTTTTTTCTTTTTTATTCTTAGAAGGGCTTTTTCTCACCTGGCCTTCCCTTCCTATTTTAATCWTCGTGGATTTTCTATGTGCTGAAATCTAAAACTATTAATTGTCAAATTTAAAATAGAAGGTCAAATGGAAGTGGGTATTTATTCAGTTTTCCTCTGTTTCAAGTCCGGGAATAAACTCTCTACGTGTGTCTTTAAATGAAATCAAGTCCTGCATGAGAAACCTTCTCATGCAGGATGTTATTGCCCTTCTATCTTAAAAAAACCTAGAAATTATCTGTGGGTACAATGCTTATCATTTTTTGGTAAACAGAACACAGCTGACTATAGAGAGATAAGACCTGAATAAAGATACYTTACTGCAATTCAGACATATCAGCTCAACACTATTAGGGGCCTTTTGAAAAAAGATGGGAAATGATGCTTCAGGATGAGTTTCTAAAAGCAGTAAAAGGTTGATGGGTGTCTTGCAAGAAAGATGAGATTCAAGATTTTGGTCCCTCCTTTTGAAACCTGCTTTTCAGAAACACCTAGGTTATCAAGTGTTTAATTTGTTTTAATACATATGGCAGTCGTTTCAAAGCTAAGAACATTTAGTACATGGATGTGATTTTTTTGACATTCTACTAAAAAATCTGGGTATTTTAATTATTTATCTTATTTCTTAATTACAGAAAACAAAAAAGTTGTACAGAATTTGAAGTCTTCTCTGTAGGAGAGTTTAAGAGCATTTGTTTACATATGAGATCCAGRTTCTGTGTCTTCATGTAACAAGATCAAATTATGGCCTTTAATAATTTTTATGAAGAAAACAAGCCCAACTCTACAGATGAAAAAACTTCAATCCCGATATAAACATCACCTGAATAGGTAGCATTGCTGGAAAAAAAAAACAAAACACCCTAACTATGATTTCTTGGTTGAAATCTGCTCCCTGTGTTTCTCAGCAAAGGAGCTACATCCTAAATAGGACAATCAAGAGACATTAGTTAGACATTAGAAAGGACTTATACCTCAGCAATTTTCATGATACGTTTCAAAACCTCATTCCATTTCTTTAATATACAGCAATCTCTGTCATTTAATACTTTCTCTTTTCTTCTGAAAAAAAATACAAATCCAATTCTTAGATTCTTTAGACAATAGTTATTAAGCACTTTAATTTTCAAAAATTCAAGTAATTTTGATTTCATTTTAGTCCCTTTTAGTAGAGAATTGTACTAGAAGTCCACGCTTTCAAAGCAATAAACATATGTAGACTCACAATTAAGCAGTGTGTCACACTTGACCTGCAATTAAAGGAAGGGTTTGTTTCTCATTGCTTTGTTAAGGTTCAAGCATGGTTTCTGCTTGCTGTCTGTCTTTCAAGAAATTTTAAAGCTTGCTCTTCACATGAGCACACACAGTTGGACTTTTCTCAGAGAAGTGATAGGGAGCCTATGCAAGGGATACACCTATTGTATTTGGTGTATTACAGCTCTGCTGAGAGGTTTTTGGGCATGAGAGATAGTCAGGATGAAAGAAGGGCAGTTTCTGACTGTCAGAAGCAAAGTCAGTGGCCCCACAACAAGTTTATTATCATCCTGCAGAGTATAAAATTTTCAGAGCAGGATCCCATCAGGAGTTCCCTGACTCTTCAGTGAACAGATCATATAATCAGTCTGTGTCTGGAGAATAACTGATGTTCTTCCATGAGCATATACAGACAAAGGAGTGGAAARGCAAGAACATCTCTTTTGGGTATCTGAAATATGTGTCTGACTTTTTGACACAATCCTTTAGTGAGCAGCAGAGGAGAAAGAAGACTAAAAGTTATTGGCTCTTAGCTGAGCTTTGCAAGCAGCTGCTTTGTTCTATTCAACTGTAGCTGACTGTTTGCCAATACATGTGAAAGCATTTGTCAGCAAGAATTAAGCACAATGGTTTTCACATTCACCTTGTAATAGGGGAAACACAGAAATGTTTTTGAGATTTTATTGACATTGCATGCAAGCCACATCAGACTTGCAGCCACTAAACTGGTACTGACGATCTATTCCCAAGTTCCAGAAAAGATGGTCAGACCATAACATTTAAAACATTTTAATTGGCCTATAGTTCTTCAAGGTTAATAACATTAGCCTGTTATGATGCTTTGCTTTTAACTGGCACATTATGCACAAAATTTCTACCAAGAAAAGTAGCTTGAGCAGAGGAAAAAAATCGGTTGAAACAAAGCTGAAAGCACATTAAAAAATTCATTTATTAATGGCTTGTGAATCAATATGGAAGAAGTGGATCTATGCAGTTCCATTAAATCACACAAAGGATGGGGAAGAACTGCTTTCTGGGAGCAGGGAAGACAGGAGTAGACTASTGGTTCATAATCTTACTTAAATTACTTACTTTTCTTTCTGTTACGTGGTTGCAACAGTTGGCGGATAATAACTTGTTGCTAAACTTAAGAAAAGATGTGGAGGTTGTCTGATATCCAGATATTGTTACAACTGTAAAGTTTTCAAGTTAGAATTTACTCCCTTATTTACTATTATTCTAGGCCTTTGTTTGTCTAGAGAACTTTGATCTTCACGCCACAGAGCCTCAGCTCCTCCCTCTAGCACAACTAAAAGGATCTTCTGTGTTCCCTTCAGCTTGGGTGGGATAGTCATGAGAATTTACAATGGCACAAGCTCTGATAGCAACACTGTACTGACATTACTCATAACCATCATCTGGAAAACCATAATAAAAGTCACAAAGAATGGAAATTATATTTGTCTTTAAATTTCTAGACAACTACATTAATATCAGAAACACAGTAATTTATATAAGCATAATTAATCCAACCCTAGAACAACAGAAACTKCACTAGCCTAGTCATATCAGTATCAATAAACAATTAAGTGAAATTAAGATAATTGTGGTGAAACAGGTAGTGATGAGGACCTGATGTGGACAGCATATGTTTTTCAAGGGAGTTTATTCTAACTGGCTCCAGAATGGTTTCCTGAGATGACAGTTTGTTAGTAGCTGGCACTACTTTTTACCCTAGGAAGCAATCCAGTTCAGCCACCCAAGACCACCCCACAAGGTGTACAAATGCATGGATACTGAGAATGATTGCAAGATTTGCCTCAGAAATGCACTCCTGAGCCAAATCGAAGTGCTAGAATACTCGTACAAAACCAAAGAACTCATTCTGTATTTGTCATTTCTTACGCTGGAGAGGTGGGTGATTATGAATTGGTGAAACTAGGTGGAAACTATCGGATGATCAGGTTTAACTCATGGTCCATATGATAACTTTTACTCAGTGTGACTACAGAAGATGTCTAAACCAGGCACAAATCTGAATCACCTTGCCATTAAGATAAACAGCTGTAGTCTTTATGTAAGCAGGGAAAATTAACATCCTTCAGAAGGACTTTATGGAGTAATCCTGTCAACCTAGCCAGGTCCTTGACAGTTAAGCATCTCTTCTCTCCAACATGAGATGGCACTTTGTAACAATTGTAGTATGGTAAATAGCAGTCACATATTTTGCATAATTTAACCTTTCGATTTAGTCTGATACTTGCATGATTTAATGGACAATGTTCCAAATGTGAACTGTAAATATACTGAATTTTGATTTGCTTTATAATTACCATAAATATACAAAAGTGCACAGCAAGATAGTGCATATATYATTAGGTTATGGGAAACAAAAATTTATGAGCAAGAGGTTTTGACCCTCTAAATTCCAAAATTTGTATAATTTACTTTGACTCATTTTTACATAAAAATAATCAAGACATAATAGGTGGGGAGCTTTTCACTGTTTGGTATTTTAATGAAAATTCCTTTGTATTGTTCCTCTAAAATGTACTTTAGGAAAAAAAAATAAACATCTAAATTAATTAATCAATCACTGCTGCTTTTAAACTAGAATTCTTCTCACTTTCAGTAACAGGTTAGCATAGCAAACACTTCCATGTGAAGTCCTTTGTTACAATTTGTAAGGTTGCTGCACAACTTYGTTGGGTCAGGAAATTAGTTCAGTTTGTTTTTAACAAACACAGTGCTAAGTTGACAAGAATCTAAAATTATATTATTTAATTATGATAAAATCTAATAATACATAATTAACTTATTTTTATTTAATTAATTCACATTTATTTATTTATTACTGGATTGACACAGAGACATTTTGAGTAATGTGATTAAATGCTAAGAAATTAATTCTCTCATAAACTTTYGCAATTTCCCTAGAGAATGTTTGTTGAGCTCTTTTCTTGACTACCGAAAATTTAAGTACTTTTAAAATTAGAGGAATTTAAAAAATCCTATTTTGTGAATGTAATCATAGTCTGTATCTTTATGAATATATGGGTACTGCTCAAGCATCTGACCTCTTGAAAACAGAAAAAATTAATAGCATAGCTAAAGAAAAATATATATTTTCAAATATTTTTGAAAATTCATTCATCCTTAAAATCTTTGATGTATAGTTTCCCCTTATTTTACCACAGAAATTCATGCAACCAAGTTTGCTTCCTGCAAGAGGTGATAGAGTGATTTGGGGTTTGTTTGTTTGATGGTTGGTTTTTATTTTCCTCTATATATGGCTAAAACTTGCMTATGTGTTTGGGAAGGCAGAGAAATGCCTGCCTTGAACTGAGCCTTTTTAAAGGCTCAGCACAGATTTGACCCAGAAAAACAGCAACATCAACAGCAGCACAAAATTGAATTCATTTTATTCAGAAGCTTGTTTTAGTAATTTTGCTTGAAGCAGATTTTCTGCTATTTCACCTGCTTTTTTTCTGTCTCTCTTTTTAAAATATTCTTCAATTTCAAAAAAGAAACAAAAAATCATCTTCTTGGAGTAGGCACATACTTCCTGTCCACTGTGTTTTATGCTTTTTATAATCTTGGCCTAGCTAAAATTTACACACTCAATGCCCATTTTAGTAATCAGGACTCTTCTTGCACCAAGATTTAGTTAATTTTGTACTTAAATTCTCTATTTGCAAAATGAGGAAAAAAATKGACCCTACTGATGTCATCATCGTTGCATGATGAAATGATGAATAAAAATATCTAGRTGGATACTGAATAGTTTGACTGCTTCTATCCTGTTAAGCCTTCTCCTCAAGTTGTTTTTGTTGTCTTTCTCCATTGCCTAGAGATTTACTGCTTAGCTTTCATAGCAGCTAACAGAAGTTATGCCATGCATTTTTTCCAGACCAGTTTTGTAAATACACAGAATAATTCTCAAAGACATTTGCAGAGGGAGTCCAGCGTGTTTATAAGAGAAAATTAACAAACCACAAAACCCCCCAATAATTTTAATTAAGTTTGCAGAAGTGTTCAACTGAGACAAATCCAATGAAAATATTTCTTGTCAAGTCTATGATCTTGTCAAGATCAACAAATTTTAACATGGAAACTATTTTAGATACTTGATGTCTCAAACTGTTATAGGAACAGCTTTGATTGTAAGAGAAAGGATTTTTCTTTTCAAGTCTAACATGTCTCTGAATCTAGCCATTCTCAGAAATTGGAACTTAAATCAATATGGAGTTTTTTGATATTATAGAATGTGGGTAGAATGTACTGCCAACTAGATGATGTTTGAAGAATWCTCTTGTGTTTATCTACACACTACTTTTCTGTCAATGAGAACCTTGAAAGGAAAAGGAATCAGTCTATGACAGTTAGTAAAGATTTTCCATAATTTTTTAACACATAAGACCCTTTCTTTGAATTTCAGCCTACTCCTTCAATTTATGCTGGCAGTCTCAGACACCCTTGTGCCTCTGAGAGAATATTCTTCTTGATGACTGACATCCAGTCTGTTCCAAAGAGCAAGATCTCAGCTGAAAGAGAATGGATTTTGAGAACCGAGACCAATCTACAGAATAACTGCTGAGAATTCTGTAAATCTCAGTATATTTAGAAGAGTATTTTTTGAAATTTCTTGGGGGAAAAATCACTGATTTATGATATTAAAATTAATTGACTTTATGAATGGAACTAATTTGTCTCCTGTACTTATCCTTTCTGGATATTCACAAGTTCAGATTTCCCTGTAATCCTTTTTTTGCTCATTTATATGAAAAGAATCTCTTAGCTTTCATTCACACTAAATGACTTCTGTTCTGTCAACGTGCAACACATTTGGTAATTTATACCTTTGCTCTTCAAGGAAATATCATCCAATTATTATCAACAGGAAGACTCAGCTGGGGAAAAGTAAGCACCAAGTTGTTAGATCTGAAACCAAGCCCCTTATGCTTCAGTGGTAATTGCAAATGTCTGCTTTCATTCATTTTATTTAGAGTTCCCATAGGCAAAAAAAAAAAACCAAAACAAAAAACCCCCAAAAACTAGAAAGAATTTACTGGAGTAATGCAGTGAAGTCTCCGAGCATCCATTCCAGAATTCATTTTGTCCTATGAAACAGCAACATGGAATATGAAATTTTTCATAAAATACAAAATCACCTTAGGTTACAGATATGTAGATGCAATTTAGACATATGTTCAATAAGTAGAAGAAATACTGACCAAATTAACAGTAGTTTATGTGGTGGAGCGTGCAAATAYTTATACATGGCAGCAAAAATGTCTTCTGGTTCAGATGTTACATTGAATCTATTAGAGAATCATTTGGAGGGGCTTTTGTTGTAGGAACTGAATCCCAGGTGGGAAATACTGCAACATGAAACAGCACTGCATAATAGTAATGAATCATATTTTCCAGCCCCGAGGCAACGTTTCAGAAACTTTAAATGTCTCCAAATTGTACTGGAGACCCTCGTACTAGTAACTCAACTRTGTTTGAAGTATCAAATTTATAGTTATAATTGATAGAGAAATAAGACTCAATTATACASTCAAAATTTAGGACAATTAAAAGCAATCCAATTTTCCTGAAATTGATATGTTTGTCATATTCAGAGACTAAAATCGGTACTCAGAGTGTAAAAAAAAAAAAAGTTTACAAATACAGTTGATATTTTGTCTGCTTATTCTCTACAGCAATTTACACAGTGTACAGATGCTTCAAGAAAATGTGTGAAGATAGTATTTACGTAAATATGTGGGGTATCTAAAAGTCTAACTTCAGGCTTTAAATATCTCTAATATAAGAATCTAAATTTAGGTGATTCCAGTGAAATTTTTTAAAAATATCATCACTTAAGTGGATGCGTAATTTATATGCCCATGTCTACATAATTTATATTTGAAAGCAGATAGAAGGTTATAAAATACATTTGTTATACTTTTTATTTGATTTTATTTGGCATCCATATTTTGCTTACTCATTTATTTTTTACAGCTTTCTCMCCACATCTTCACCTTGATCCTGTTTGTTTTAAGCATCTTGCAAGACATGCAATCCTTCACTTGCCATTTTTACTGTAGACACAAATAAAAAAAATTAAGGTAAATTATGTAAAGTTCTGTAATGTGGATCTTGTATCTGGCATGAAGATGTGAGGCAAAATGTTTCTATGTGTCATCTAGGGAAAGTTGACACTTGTTTCACAGCAAAAAATTATAATTACAGAATCTCAGGATTGCTGAGGTTAAAAGTCTGCCTGGAACTCATTTGGTCCAACACCMTGGTTCAAGCACAGTCACCAAGAGCTGGTTACCTCAGGCCATACCCTTTAGAGTATGTCCAAGGATGGAGATTCCACCATGCCTTTGTTACTCTCACAGTGATAGAAGTATTTCCTTATATTCTGCAGAGCTTCCCATGTKTCAGTCTGTGTCCATTAGTTTCTGTCTTATCAATGGGTGCCACTGGAAGAAAGGTTTTTTTGATCTCCTTTACACTCTCAGGTATTGATGAGATCCTCATGAGCCTTCTCTTYTCCAGGCTAAAGAATCCCAGCTCTTTCCTCATAGGAAAGGTGTAGGATATTGCATTCTCTTTTCCTAATTACATGAAGTTTCTATCAGTTCATTTTCTTTTCTTTTTTAACAGATGTCTTTAAAGGGCTTTTGTTTTGATAATTTTTTAAGAGGAGTTTGCTGGCTTCCTCTTTTCAGTTATTTAATTAGCAGGAGAAAATAATATTAGGAATTGATACAAATTTTTTGACATCTTTATATTAACAAAAAATTCAATCATAGTTTCACCATGTCAGTATTGCAGTTACATATGCATGTCAGTACAATCTTCATAACATGACAAAGCATTCTATATTTTCATTAAATCAACAGAGACATCTATGATGAGTAAGTAAAAAATAATATACTAAATAAAAATGGAATTTAATCAATGCAAAGCAGAAGTCTGGGGACCAATACAASAAAATTTTAATCTCAATTAAAGTGTTGAGGAATAACTCAAAAGAGAGAAAGAGAAGTAGAATGCCTAGCTCACAAAAGACATTAARCATGTCACCTATTATTGGCTGTGTACTTCCTATCTTGGATTGCTTCAGGGTCAGCATGGCACAAGTGATAAATTAGCTGGGGCAACTAAGAGCCAATAAATCATGGAGGTTAGGTAGGGCTCATTCAACAGAACAAAATGTGTCTGAGGAAAAACTTTTGAATGGAAAGCAACATGATTGSAAAAGTCATTAAGTTGTGCTAAAATCCATAAGAATTGAGTGAAAGAAAGCTGGTGTTGAATGCRCAATAGAGAGATGTTTCAATTAAAATTCCCATGTTGTTTTTGTAAACAACTGAAAACATTTTGGGGTCAAGTCAGAATAACAGGAACAATATAGAGATACAAAGTTTTCAGCTTTCAGCCTTCATAATACTAATAAACTCCTAGGTAAGAGACTTGGGAGAACTTTCCTTCTGTGTTAAGCCAAAAAGAACTATTGGTATCTTCTGTTTTTCACTATAACATGGTGTGGTGAGTTAATTTTGGCCGGCAGCAAAGTCTCTATCATGTTGCTCTTTCACTGTCACTCCACAGCAGGAAATAGGGAGGAAATACAATGAAGCAGCTCTTGCATTGAAACAGCTCTCTGTATCTTTGCTGAGACAGACACAGAGATCCCTTACCAACTACAGTCATAGGAAAAAAAGACTCTGTCTGTGGAAGATTTATTAAGTTATTGCCAATTAAATATAGAGTAACCTAGTAAGAAATAAAACTCCTAGTCCCCTCCTGTCTTTTTTCTGAGGCTCAACTTACCTCCAATTCTTCTACCTCCTACTCCCTGCACAGATKGGAAATGGGGGTTGTGATTAATTCAGAACATATTGTGACTGCTACTTCATCATGTTGTATTCCTGCTTCAGCATGGAGTCCCTCCTATTCACAAACTGCTCCAGGGTGGGTCCTTTCTACAAGGTGCAGTCCTTCAGGAGCACACTGGGCCAGCATGGGTTCCCTGCAGCATCACATGGCCAGCCAGGAGTCATGCTCCACCATGGGCTTCCCTTTCCACAGGCACAACACTTGCCAGGATCCTCCTTCAGCATGGGCTTTCCATGAACTACAGCTTCCTTTAGAGCACATCCATCTGCTCATGCATGCCCTGCAGGGGGGAAATCTGCTCCATCATGGACTTCTGTGCGCTGCAGTGGGACAACCAGCTTTAGTTGTTGTCCCCCTACAGACTGTCTGTAGGGGAATCTGCACTCGGGCMCCARGAGCACCTCCTTCCTCTCCTTCTTTCACAGCTGTTTCTCACATATTCTCAATCTTCTCTTCTTGCTGCTCTTGCACARTGTGTTTTAGCCTTTCTTTAATATGTTAATCTACAAGTGGCTCCAGCACCAGTGGTAGACTCAGTTTTGGCCAGTAGCAGGTCCATCTTAGAGTTGTCTGGAGCTGTCTCTGTCTGACATGGGGATAACATCCTGTGTCTCCTCACAAAAACCAACCCTGCAGCCCCTCTGCTATCAAAAGCCTCRCCACACAAACTGAAAAACAAAGTAAAATTTGAAGTAAATCTCAAGGTATTCCATTCCAGTTCTAAACTGAACATTACAGGCTGAGCAAGATGCTCTTTTCAATTCTGACCCTTATTACACTCATATGACTTGGCAAAAGGGATAAATATTTCAGCTATGTTAAAAATAACGACATATTTTCAAGAAATTAGTTTAGGATTTGTTCTTGAGAAGGTTGTTAAAAAATAAACATATATATATGTATATATATATATGCAGATGCATGGGACAATTTTAATCTCTGTAATTCAAATGGAGATCTAATGTCATTGATTGTCCAAGTGTTTCAGTGGCATAATTCCCAGACTAAAGATTTATACTAAAAGAAAAGTTTGTCTATCTTTAAGGCAAGAGAGACATCTTCATTTTGAATTTTCTCAATGAGAGAAAATGAAGAAAGGTCCTTAAAAACATCTTAGATCCTCACATTTAATCCATACAAATTATGTATCCTAACAAATACTTATACATATTAGTAATACGTAAAAAAAATCTTTCTATTTACATGACACTTTGACATCTAAAACGCAAAACTCTAAAAGTAAKGTAGGTATCTTCAAGGACAACAAATCTCAATTGATATACTTAGGTATATTGAAGAGTAAYCCTAAAATCCTAAAGAATCTGGAGATTAAATTATGAGATTAGTAGAAACATAAGAACAAGAAACTGAAAATCAAATAGTATCAATAAAAAAAAATCCCATGGGAATTTTTAACTRGAAATATTGAATAGATGTTAACAAAACCATAGAGAAATAGTCTTAAACAGTATCCTTGAATATATTTCAGTATTCTTAATTTTATGAAAAAGTTATTGGTTTATTGGTCAGTCGGTTAGTTGGTTCATTGGTGTTATTTTGTGGTGGTCTTTTTATTTTCTCATGAACAAAAACATTAAATGATACCATCAAAATATCTCCTGTAGGAAATTCAATGTAGGAAAATAGGAAAGAATAATTGGAACACTTCTTCATCCCAGCAATACAAATAAGCCTTTATAATTTAATTTCTTTTTWAAGATGATTCTGAAGCAACTGGATTAATAATTAAAAAACACTTTAAAGAATCTGGCTTTATAGCATAGGTTTTTCCTTTTTCTAAGAATCTTGTTATTTCTGAGTCCTGTAAAAAGAAATCTAAATTCTATTTTATATTGATACTTCATATTTATTTTAGGATATGCACTGGCTATTACAGAATTATTTCCTGGCTGTTATGCATCAAAGACAATAAGGAAATAGATTGAAAGCTTAGAATTTATTCTGTTCTAAATTCATTGAGAATTTCCTAAAGAAAATGAATATAAGCATGTTACAGAAGACTCAATAATTCAATGTATACAATAAAAATAATGAATGTTTGAAGAAAATTGTACCTTGATAGTCTTTACTTGCTATCACTGGTAATTCATCACCCTTATCTCTTCTGTTCTGAACACTCAATGTGCCCTAAATCTCCTTTTGYCTGTCAGACTTCTTGGTACTTTTGTTTAAATTATAAATGTATCATCACAATTATGTGTCAAAAAACCGTTTAAATTTAATAGTAGAAAGACTTATATTTTCTTTTATAGCTTGACCTGCAGTGTAATCAYATTGTATAAATGTAGAAATTCTTTTTTCTCTCTAAAACTTCTCTAGATAAAACAGAGAATTAAATATTTATTATAAAGTGGTGGAGTGGCTCCTTTTACATAGGCAGTATTTCCATTGTGTTTGAAAAGCTTAGCTGTTTGGATGAAAAACTATTAGTATAATTTACATTCTGTTTTGAAAGGCAGACAAATCCTTCAATTCCTTTTATTTTTATTGCAGGGAAAAAGAAGAACKRCRTGYRAAATTATTTTACTGCCCCATAAAGCTTGCTGAGATTTCAATTATGCAGGTCAATAATTCAATTTTTTCTTCATCCAAGGTTTTAAACAAAGAAAAACAATAAAAGATGGAATGAATAGAGAGGGATTTTTTAAATAGCTGATTTCTTACATTCAAGGAAAATAAAATTCAAACCACTGTTTTTACCTAACTGAGACCTAATGAGCATGAGTACTCATTGCCTGTTTTGATAGTTGTTACTCAGCTTCTCCTCTTCAAGTTGTAATAAATTGGTTCAAGAGATACTGGTTCTGCAATCCACTCACAGTGGGACTGTGCACATCTTTAGTACACACACACACACACACACACACCCACCCATATATATGCATATACATGTAGAATATATACATATACATATGCATATGTGTATATATTCTTCCTCAGCATCAGAAAACTTGCACTGAAGTCCTTACTCTAAACCTTACAGATAGGGGAGCTAAATTTGCAYCTGTGTCTTCACTGCTAAATTAAGCTAACACACCATTTACATTCAGTTTTATCACTTAAAAAGTAGAACTAGAAGACATAAGAAGAAAAGTGGGAGTCCATTACACCAGCACATGTACATAAGGAATCAGGATCCTCTGTGTTTTATTTAGGCCCTAAACAGATTTACAGCTCAGACTTTACAATGGGAAGTTTTGAGAAATTCCTAACCCAGCTCACATGCAATTAAATACTTAGCAGTCTACGRAATTGTTTCTCATTAAAAATGATATATAAATTACGTGGATTCTTAGATAAACAYATCTTCTGTCTATACAAAGCACATTTGCATGTAGGTAGTATCTGTGTATGCATGTATATTTATCCTCATTCTGGCTRCAAATACAGATAACTTGTTCCTGATACACTTAGTTCTCTTTTATATCCATAGGCAACAAGCAATAAAAAGTTATTCACCGTGAAATGAAAAAATATAAATCATAAAACCAACTGAAAAATTATTTCTGTACAGTGATTTTCCCAATCAAGACCAGAGAGTTACTATTCATYTGAACAGAGCTTGTTGCACATTAACTAAGCTGAACTTATACCACCATTCTCACAAACTCTGCTACAAGAAAGGGAACATACTTTCTGAAATTCCCCCATTTAGGTAAAGCAAATAATTAATTTGGGGATTTTTGTGATTAACTTGAATTTGTGTTCTTTGTAACGAAGTGATACCATTTAGGCATCTGAATAAAAACCTTCTCTTTCTTTGTAATTTTGAAATTCAGACTTATCCTGCTGTCTTTTGATAAGGACAGAGAATCAACATTCTTTGGTGGAAAATCTGTCCCCATCRAAGCGAGTAAAAAATAAAAATGAACATTATCCCAAGAATTGTTTCTGTCCTATCAAATGCAGTAAAAAATGATTTTACATTAGTGAACTTTTTGTTGTTTAAYACTTTAGTACATCATTACATCAAGGTAGCCAGAGAAGAACCTATCTGGAATTTTCTCTGTATTTTTCTTTCCATTAATGCTATAAATAGAACTCTTATGTAGTTCTACATTAATYCTTCTTTCATCATATCAGRATAACTAGTTTCATCAACACTATTYYGTGTGTAATTTCTGGTCATATTTTWATAGGTTTTATTTATCTCTGTGTGTAAAAYCTGTCCATCAAGAATTTCTGATTTCCTCCACTGCATTCTACAAAAAAATTATTCATAGAAAGAAAAGGAAGTTGGGTGAAAATTTTTGTTCTTTTGGATGGCTAATGGTAATTAGTTGTAATTATTATTTATAATTTTATAAAAAAATTAGTGGTAATTTTTTTGCAAATTCTGTATTTCTGGCTTCTAAGGTCATGGTTATTATTAMGCTTCAATATTCATCTTATTCCTTCTGAGATTTTGAAACTGACTCTCAAAATAGTGCAGTTTTCCTAAAATTCATTATTCTGAGAGTGTTGGCACTCTTCATGTAAACTATTATTTTTTATTATTATTATTTAGTAGTAGTAGTAGTAGTAGTAGTAGTAGTAGTATTGTTGTTGTTGAATTAAAGACATATTAGTGGTTTTAATCTTTCCTTTTTTTGGGGGGTAGCCTCAAAGTGCATTATGTTTTCATCCATGTGCCTTGTTTAATTTTAATAGAGGAATACCAAAAAGCAGTATCTTATTCCAAATGATGGCATTGCACAAAGCTCTCTGCAAACTGTAATTTCCTTGATCATGGTCTTATCTAGCTCTGCAAAATTTTGAGKGCTGCTTTTTTCATCCACAGTCAGGCATCAACCATAAGGCAGCAGCTTAAAAGGGAGAAAATTTAAAGTGTAATTTTTACCCTGCACTACACTTAGGCTGAGTCCAGGATTAGTTGAAACTGGCATTGGTTCAAATTGCGCATTAGAGTTTAGTGAGACAGCGGTTCATTTACCTCTAATTTTGTACTCAAGAAGGGATGAAACTAAGAGTAGAACTTAAATCGAAGCAGAGACTTRCCAAGTTCTTGCCTGGGAGGGATGTGTAATGATATCTCTAATCAGCTTTGAGGACCAAAGTTCAGTAAGGAGGGTTTTCTCACAGGCAGCTGCAAAGTAATCATACTTAAAGAGACAAAACATGAATCTGCTTGCTGGTTCTATGTATTTTTATTTGTTGACCAATGTTTTTGAACATTGTTTAGAATCTTTAACAAAATATAAAAGGAATGGCTATGCTGAATTTTTTTAATTGTTTAGCAGTTAAGGATTCATTGACAGCAGCTGTGGTACATTTTGGAATATTTAACAGAAGATGCCCTCTGTATTCTACCAGTTGCAGGGGTTTTTGGTGTGTTTTGGTTGGTTTGTGGTTTTGGGTTTTTTTTTTTAATTTAAATTGTCTAGCATTCTTGTTTACTGTTTAGAAGCCTTTTTTTTTCACAGTTACTTTTTAGTGAGGATCTTTGAATTTACAGTTAAGCAGCCTTGTACTTGTAAAAGCAGGTACTTGTTTGGAGGGAGGGAAAGTGTTCATAATGTGTGGAATGAACTTTATCTTGAAGGCTTTCTCATTTAATTGATGTGATCTGACCTTGCCATTAGTCTTGCTAGAGGCAAGCTATTTCTGTCTGCATTGTTTTCCATTATTACTTTCGTGTAGAAGCTCAGTACCTGCTGCTCCATATAAATATGTGACAGAGCCAAAGAACATACTCTGGAAAGTCATTCAAGTCCTATCTACTCTCTTACTTTCAAAGTTAATTCACACAAGTGTAWACCATAGTGCCATATATCAAAGTCTGTTGTATCAACAGAAATTTGGAATACCAAACTTGTGATCATGATCTGAGGTAATGCAGAGAATTTATRTTCCCTATTTAGTTATCTGGAGTCCAGGCATCATCACCTTAGATATAAATCAATCTTATCCTGCAGCAGTTAACTGTGCAGCTGTGCCTGAGCTTATTAATAATTTACAGTGTTCTTTGTTTGGTACAGAGTGAAGGAGACAATCAAATGGTATATCACATAAASAATTAAAATCTGTCCTTGTGGCTTTAAGGACTGCATTGTGGCAGTTGAAATTATGCAGTAATTGTGCAGAATGCAATTGCCCTCAAATTATTTTCATTGTTAAACACTTGGCAATCAGACAAATTTCAGTCTGACTCAGTCATTTAGTACAGTATAAATAAATAATACATAGAATAGTATTTGTAGACCTCTGTCAGACATTTATTTTTATTACTGCATGGTTACTTGGGCAGATACAGGAATTGTAAGAAATACAATGATGGTACATGGATAAAGTTAGCAACACTCATATGACTCATTATTTTTCCCCAAAGATAAATGTAAGAAAGTGCACATCAAATACCAGTAATATAACTTTGCCACCAAGGCAAACATCTGCCAATCCTTTTAATGTCAATCATTAATTTAATATGTAATTTGACAAAYATTTTTAATGACTGTTTTGCAGATTATTTTGTATCTCTGTTGAAAATAATTTGTTAAAACTTCTCAACTTAGTACAAATAATTTTTGATAATCTTTTCCATGTCTATGTCACATCATTCCTGTAAGCTTGATATTCACATAAGCACAGAACAGCCAGTCAACCCAGAAAGAAACTGATGTTGAGATTTTGTATTCTTCTTTTTCTATCAGTATCAAAGGGCTAATTTCCAAAGAACTCGTACAAGGAACTATGTTGATTTGCTTCAAGTAAGGAACTGTTTCAAAGAATTTAAAATTCAAATGACACRTTTGAAAACTAATTCTGTATATTACTGGCATATTACTTTAATCTCTTGACAGAAATCATCATAAGTTAAAAATACATGCTTGATAAATGCACTTAAAAACCCACAAGTTATCCTGAAGTATTTTACAAAGAGATGAATCAGTAAACAATTCTCTTTTCTTGTGTTTTTTTTTTACTTTGTTTGGCTTTGCTTTGTTTTGCTTCAGTTTTGTTTCATTTGACTTTTATTTTTAAATTGGGCTATGAAAAGCAGGAAAGTAAACTTTCATTGGGATTGAGGAGAACAATTCTCTCTTAGTTTAGATAACAAAGCAGCAAGAAAGGAAAATACTGGAAGACAAAATAATTCTTCAAGGATGACTTGCACTAAAATAGTTTTTATCTTTATTTGTCTGATGTCAAATTTGGCTCCATTAAGCGTTAAGATACTTGTGAGTGGGACAATTTGGGAAAAAAAGGGGTGTGCTTCAAGCAGTTTTTACACAAATATTGTTCATTACTTGACTTTTTTTTTCTCAATTCTGCTTCTTGATTTCCAACTTGGTGACAGTTCTATTGATTGTTTTCTTCATTCACATACAGAATGAATTCATGGGACTTCAGTGATCTGACCAGCTCGTTAAAGAGGCAATGCTGTACTATGGGAMAAACAAAAAACATCTATTGCCTTCTTCAGCATAAGATCTAGGAAGCATATTAGTATCTAGATGTCCTTTATTGCTTCCTGCATACAAAGCTGGGTTGGATTTCTAATCAAAGTTTCTCTAAGTGTGGTCTCTGTGAAACGCTTACATGATTTTGCATACATAGTGACACGACCCTGTGTCGGGCAAAAGGAAGGAACAGTAAGGGAATATGATACAACATGCTGTTCATGTGTTCTTGCACTGGGAAAGTGYAAACTAAACTACTTTAGCAACTTCTGGTTGTGTAAGTGTGCAGATAGATCCAGAGTACATCCCTGCATTGCACAGAAAGCAAGTTGAAGGCACAGCATTTTGGCCTTGCAGGTAGATGTCACTGAAATAGTTTCAGCATACATTAATTGGGATAGGAAGATGAATTATTATGCCATTCTTTCTAATAAATGTCATCATCACTAATTGAGAAATCATTTTCATTTCCTTTCTCTCTGATTTGGTAAGTAATGTGTGAAATGGCAAACAGCTTATAAGGAAGACAGATAGAGAATTCCAACCAAAAAACCAAATCTTTAACCAAAAAAAAAATTCTCCAAGTATTAGCTCATTGGAAAAAATTAGGAAAAGTTGAAAACTGAAAACTTTCCCTAAAAGATCCTGACAGAAGCATCATCRCCATTTTGTGCTATGTTTGCAGTGAATTTGGTGTTTTTCCTTCTCAGCTGGGACTTGAAATGTTCAGATTAAAAATCCTGCTAGGATTTAGCTCAAAGACAATGATCTAAGRTCCTGATGTTAGCAGAATTCTGGGGTTATTCTGTACCACCTCAACCACAGGCATTTAGAACCTGCTGTAAAAACCTTCAGACATCTTACAAATTAGGTACAATCTGAGGAAAACTCTAATGAGAAGACTTCTGTGCTGGTGCTTGGTTCCTATCTTCTTTGTGGATCTGGATACCCAGGATTTCTGCARTTTAAAGGCATAATTTGAAATTCAGGGAAAGGAGGGTGAAGATGATAATAAACATTGATTTTTTCATCTCTGGTAATTTAAAACAGGAAGTTCATGACCTTGCAATTGGTTTTAAGTACCAAAATGTGTGAAATTACCCAGTCATTATTTACATAATTTATGTTAAACATTTCCTAATTAAATTTCATAGCTCTCTATATTTCCTCTCCATGGATTTTGAAGAAATAAAGTTAAATCTAAACACTAAACAATGTTGAATTCAGTTCAAAGCAGGCATAATCTAGAAAACTCTATGTGTAATAAAGAACAAAACCCCCAGAAATGTCCTTCTTGTATTGGAGGGCCCAGAACTGTACACAGCMTCTGAGGTGCAGCCTCACCAGTGCCCAGTACAAGGGGACAATCACTGCCCTGGTCCTGCTGGCCACACTGTTGCTGACGCAGGCCAGGATGCCATTTGCCCTCTTGTCCACCTGGACACAGGCTGGGGATCACATTCAGTTGCTGTCAACCAGCACCCCAAGGTCCCTTTCCTCTGGGGAGCTTCCCAGCCACTCTGCCCCCAGCCTGTGGAGCTGCCTGGGGTTGTGTGACTCAAGTGCATGCCCAGAACTTCACTTATCAAACTGTACACCTTGGGCTTTGGCCCATTGATTCAGACTGTCCAGATGCCTCTGAACAGATTATTAGAAACTAAATATAATAAAAATAGCCCATTAATTATTACTATAAAGAAAAGGGCATTTTTGGAGGTATAACAAAGAAACTACAATTTCTTCAGAAGAGCGATTATAAATTTTGGCCTCATGATAGTGGCTGTATCATGAATAATTGTCTACACAGCAGTCTTTACTTTCTGAGTCATCCCTTTTGCAGCTTTAATAAAACTTCTTTACTAAGCATCTAGGGCTATGCTATACTGTAATTTTAATTGGAACAATGGAATACTCTGAAGAAAAGTTCTACTCCGCATAAATAATTAATTATTGCGCAAGAAKGGGCAGCTGTTTGGTACATGTCTAAAATAGCTCCAGTCTTTGCACAGTGCTCCACAATCTAAAGATTAAGAAAATTCATGGATTYCCATTAATTTGCTGTCTTTACTTTGAACTCTTGCAATGAAAAAATATCTTATTTMCATTAATGAATCCCAACATCTTTATCTGGTGAAAAATTGTGAGYTAAGTAATGTAAATTAATTTCTCCCACAAATTTAATTGTTGGCCCCATTTTTCACAGTTATAGGTCAATGCAGCTATTGAATCTGGTGCAGTAGCTACCATCAGCAAGGAACCTGGTTTGTGTTGAAGGTAACAAAGATTCTGACTTTTGCATAATGTGACTATTTTGATTCATTCCACTTYTATAGATAAGCTTTGACATTAGAAATACATTATTTAATGTTACATATGTAAACAGTCTAATAATACCGCTGCATCTCACATTTGTTTAGCTTAAATTACATATATACATTTYAAAAAACTTTTGTTTCTAGTTGTGATTTTCTAAATATTTAAGMTGAGGTTCATTTATSGTACAGTACTGCTCAAATACAAATATTTTTCCATCAATATGCTTTAAATTTTCTGACTTTTTTTTTAGTACTTGTCTCAGGCAAAAAAAGCAGTTTCTGTTTGCTTGAGGTRTTGCTTATGGTCAGARATTTCACTATAAAAATCTATTTTWTATTGTAGGATTTKTTACTMTAAGATCAAGAARGTATTATGTTCACTTTGATTTTATCATAGTTTTCATGTAGATTTGAGACATGATGTTACAGATCAAAAGAACATAGTGAGAAGAAGGACCAAGGAAAGGAAACATCCAGTAGTATTTGCTAACCTGTGAACTAACTGATTTTTTTCACAGAAGGTGCAATGTAATGGCAATTATAAATGCACAACATCCACTCTAGAATAGCACTTAGCCCAGAGAATGTACTTAATTGCATATTAGTAAAATAAAAGTCTATCTGTGTTTTGATATCTTGAACTACTGTCTTGATTGCCTTATGTTAAGTAGTATAGTATCTATTACTATTTTGTAAAAATAGATAAGAATTTGATGAAAGGGCAAGTAAATCTATAGATGTAATTGTAGCATCTATAGAGATAATTACTGTATACACTCATGTGCACAACAGATTATTGTTTGGTTTTCTGATGAACTGGAAGATTAGATGTTGATTATACTCTACGTTTAAGGGTTAATTACTTTCATTTAAGCTACACACAATGCTCCTTAGATCTTCTCCAGAAAACACAGTTCTTTGCTTTAGCATAATCTTATGCTTACATAAAGTAAATTTAGATGAGATAGGGAAACAATCTGGGAGTGGTTCAAAGTTCTTGAACAACTTATTTCTCTAGCTGGACCATRATTTAAATGTTCCTGAGCCTGTTTATTATAGTACAAACACAGAAAGAAAAATAAATCTTGGTGGAAGCCGTAGACCAATAAATGAAAATGGTCTAGTCTCGGTGTTATTTGTACATATACTTCTAAATTTTACAARCTCCAAACACCTAGTCTGTACTGTTTTTGGCATCTGAATATCACTTAATTAGGTTTTAGTTCRGTTGGGCTAAGGAGTTGGACTGTGGAGTGTTTGTGACTACTCATGAAACAGTGTTCATTTATTTGGTTTAGATGTGGAAGTATTTTAAAATAGTTATGAACTGGAGAAATTGGGATGAGCGTGCAATCCTTTATTGAGGCTCTGCATGTTCACTGAAGTTTTGCTCTGGCTTTTTTGTGTGTGTGTTTTGTTTTGTTTTTTTTCCTGTGTGGGATGCTATTTGCTTCCTACAAGTATTTTGTTGTRCTTACCTGATTGTTTTTCTGGTGCTGTAGGATGTTTGGGTATCATGTTATACTCATCCCTTCTCACCTGAGGCACAGAGAACAGTTGCTTGCACCTCAAAGTGTTTCACACCAGCTAGAAATTTATTTTACGGAAACTAATTGACTGAGATATATAYGAAGTAAAATTAAACACTGTCTTTTCTGGCCTTGAACTCCTTGAACTCTGTAATATTGGACAATCTGATGAATAGAACAAGCTGGAAAGTTACCAAACGAGGCTATATCTGTGTCCTGGAGTTCTTCTATTAGTGAAGTGCAGAGATATTACAGCGTTCAGATGATTTATTTATGAGTTCTTTTAATCTAAATTGCACATGATTTGCACTTCATTTATGCCTGGTGCAGTTGGCATGTATCTGGAAATATTCACACATAAGAATGGGTAATGCCAAAATCATCTAGGGAGATCAGAAAGCATAAAACATTGTGGCTTTACCACATATTGAAGTTTTAGTTTCRCATTTACATTTTGTGAAAAAGCAGATAAGCACATGATAGACAGACACAGATAAAATGYAAATAAACACTTAAAATTAGCTCTAAAATATTTAATATCATAACTGTAGCATCATTGTGAGAGGACTTAGAAACTTTAATCTACTTTTCAGTAAGGTAATGGCTTAGAAAAGTAGTTGAAATGCTTGGTGGATTGAGATCCAGACATCTGTTGAATTGTCTGCATCAATGCAATTTAGAATACATGCTGTATAGTCCTCCATTCCACAAAAATAATAATACCCAGGTTCAATTATTCCTACTTTTTTTTTTTTTTCTCTCACATAAAATAATGCAGAGTCAGCTGTTCAGCTTTATGCAGGGCTTCATGTTTTAGTGAATGTTGCATCTGTATAAAAGAGATTTGTTTTCTTGGTATATGCTAGTTCAAATTCCAGCGTGAACTTTAAAGGGCTTTGTTATTTCATTGCAGTGAAGGGCATTTCAGGAATCACTTTTTCACTTGGCACAAATATCATGTTGCCTTCCTTAGTTCAGCATTTTGAGTCACAGCAAACATTTGTGGTGGATATGGTATTATAAAGAGAACATGGAAATAAAAGTCTTCAGGATGAGAAAGTTTTGTTAGTGTATGTGTGTCAGATTTTTCAGGATATTAACAAAACCTGTGGCTTTAGGTGAAGAAAATGTACACYGAAATAAGAAACTATGAAATGCTTATCTGTTTTGATACTCCTCTAAGTCATACCCTAGGTGTGGCCAAAAGTCACRTTAGCAGGGTTTATGGAAATCCAAAGAGTTTATGTCCTTTATCCTTTTATATTTACCAAATATTCAAAATGTGTCCTATGAAAAGTTTTTATTAAATAAAGACAAGTGCATGATAGCAAAACCTGCCTCAAAAGTTTCTTCATAGCCAGTTTGCTGCAATGACTATTTGCAAACTAACTAAAGCCAGAAAAAATAATGTTCTTTCTAAATCACAGTCCAGCCTTTCTATGGAACAGTAGTTCTAAAAAATATACATAAATTAATACAAATATTTGCTGCTATAATTGGAAAGAAAAAAAGGAAAGATTTGTTTTTTTCCTTTCTAGAATTTGGAATTTTAAAGAGTTTTACTAATGACAATGATCACATTCTGGCACTTTATGATACCACAGTTCTCGTTACCTTATTAGTTACTTTTCTTAAAAAGTTCTTCCCTCTCTAATTAAAAAGACTTGCTGTGGTTTTGTAAATACATACCCATATTTATATTGTATTTGTTCTCTAGTAAATTCCTCTGAATAGCATATGAGACAAAGATCAATGAAAATATAAAACCAGCAATAAAATTTTAATAGCTGTCCAGTGAAGAAGAAAGGTCAAACSAAATATTAACTTAAAATGGGGCCCAAGTCTACAGTTAAAATGATTCTCAAATAAATTCAATAGTCACTAAATCAAAGGCAAAGAGGCATACCTGTATCTTATCAGCTAGAGAACAACTGAACTTTTTTTAGATTATGTAAATATTCTAGAGTTTTGAATTGGAAGCTAGGTACTCCACAAATCTGCAGTAGTAATGGTACAGGTGACCTCAGTAGGCTAAGATACTCTTAACACATACAGAGCATCCCTCAGATGGAACAACTTGTGTTGCGCTACTTTGATTGAAAAAATAAAAAGAAAAGAATCAATGCCAAATTTGCTTTATGTTTCATTCAGAATTGTTGGCTGATANAAAAAAAAAAAAAAAAACAAAAAAACAACCAAACAGCACTAAAACTTTGCACAGTTTCTGTTCTCTTTAGAAAGATTTTCACCTTTAATTTCACTACCTTTTCATAATCCTTAGAGCGTACAAGATTTTGTTAAAAATAATTCCCAAACAGGGAAACGTTTGTATGATTTTTCTCCAAATTCTTCTCTCATGTAGGAAAAGATTTTGCATCAACAGGTCTTAAAAATAATAAACTAGGGAATTTACRAAGTTTGTGTGACCTAGACATGAAAGAGAGAAAGATAAGAAGCAAGAATARCACACTAGTATTAAAATGTGTTAGGCTGCCTAAACACTGTGCATCTTTGTGTAAAAAACTAGCAGAGGACACTGAGGGCTTATGAAGCTGAAATACATGCATTTGGAAAYTGGGAAAATATATTATTTAGTTCTGGCAGTCAGCTGGAAGGTTCCTTTTCTTTGAAACAGAGGTTGCATTCCTCTTTAATGAGTAGTGCTTTATATGGGGTATTACTGTATACAAGTTTGGTTTCTAGGTGATAAACACCCTAGTGAGATTAGCTAGAAGCTGAGCAAATGAGAATTAATATTGGACACTGCTGTTGGTAACAGATTTCTGCTTCTTTTCATGAATGTAATGAATTTACAAGCTCCACATTATGTGACAAACATGCAAACACTCTCCTCCAAAAAAACTTTTAAGTAGTAAAAATAAAATATTTTATAAGGCAATTTTGTGTCTTATGTTTGTGCAAATTGACAACGTGCAAAATTTTTTCACATTACTCAACATTTTAACACAGAAAATCCAAACAAATTCAAATTAATTTTTTAACAGTAAAAAAAAAACCTATATGGATGGAGGACTTTTTCAAAAGAAATGCTAGAGGGTCATTTTAATAAGAAGTGCAAAGCAGTAAGCTATCAGTATGGTAATTAAAATCAATGAGTGTCCATAACCATGCTTGAAGATGTGAAGAAGGTTAAAACTAATTAAAAACATCACAAAAGGTCTTTCTTTAACGATTGAAGATATGCCTTGGTGGATAGCACTTTACAACCTGATATCAAGGGAAAATAGGTTCAAAGGAATAAAAGTCTGTTAGAAAAAGTGTAATATTTTTGCCCAAAGAGAAAGCATCAGACTGTTCAAACATAACTTCATGTTGCTGGCATTCAAATATCATCAGTTCTTCAGACTTTTGAACCTGTTTCTGCTGAAATAAATTAGAATGCTTCAATTTGACATAGAAGGCTGGGGCCAGAATCTATTTTTCCTGTTGCAGAAGGTGATGCAATTATAAAAGCTAATTTAGATATTCATTTGCCAGATTTAAAAGAATTGTGTTTTGGGACCCCAGAACTATTTGAGAGATCCCTATGTACAAACTGGACAGGTTTGCCTGAGAGATTAAAGTCTTTTGACTTCTTATGTTTACGCTCCCTGTTTTGCAGGAGGAATATTAATACTACATTCTGCATGTTCTTTTCATCATCACTGTAGAGAAAAATTGGACAAGATTACAATTAATAAATAGTCAGAAATTAAAAGCTGACATTTTACTTAGGCTTTCTATAGCTTGATTTAGAAATTATACATAACAGTAAGAGGTTACTTTTAATCCCATTTTAATCCCATTGATTAAAGAGCAAAACTTTGCCCTTTACTATAACCCTTTTAAATTAGGAACTATCTTGAAATCTTAGACCGATAATTGACACCTTTCTCTTTATTACATTTTTAAACTCCCCACATTTGGAAAAACTAAACATGAATCTTACCTTTTCTTTTAACTACAAACCAGGGCTCAGACAGTATATTCAAAATCTGTTTTTTGCAGAAAGCCTAAATCACATTTCTTTTGTTTTCTATCCGTCCCAGCAGTGTAACAAAATACATTCCTTCTCCAAGCAGAGTACAGAGTTGCTCCTGAAAAAAACATACCTACCAACTCTAGTCATAAGGGTAAGTTTTGCTGCTTCTTATTTTGTTTGACCTTACAGTCCTCACAGCTAAAAGAGATTCACATGTGGATCCCAGTCCAGCTTGTGCATCATCTGAGCTGTTTACAGTACTCGAGGCAATTACAGCTGTGCAAACCCAGTGACAGCATCGGGGGGCACAGGTGCAAACAAGGGACTAATTTGGCCTGCAAAACTTGCATTATTGGTGATAATAGATGAGATGGAAAGGAGCCAACTTGCTTCTCAAATCACAGACAATGTGAGGCTGAGAAGAATATCCAAGTGTTTACTTAAATGGGAGAATGTGGGATAAAAAAAAACATTCATAGACAATGAAGGTATTCCCAGGGTATTTTTTTCTCTTTACTTCTTTTCACAGAATCATTTTCTAAAGTAACAATGCACTTGATTAAATCAAGTGAAAATGCTAATGTATTAACCCCATGTCAGTAATGTATCAACATAATTTTTCATCATACTATGGAATAAAGTAAGAAAGTGAAAGGCAGACATAATTTTGTAGAAATGTTACTTACTGGATATGCAAGTTTTTATTATGAAATAAGGAAAATTTATGGAAAGTGTATTTTTACGTAGTGGGTTAATTCCATCATTTAAAGACGGTGAGTATTGAAAACTAGAGCAGAGATACTGTAAAATATCAAAAAAGGACAAAAAAAGAAGTGTAATTGAAGAAATCAGGTAAAAGGAGAGACACTTTGGTGCTAAGTGTCAGTTTTGTGATTTCACTGGTTATTTAAATTTGTAAAGATTTGACTGGCTCTATACTTGGCACAACCATGTCTCAATGAAATACCTGGGGTTTCCAGATTTGGTTTGGGGTTTTATAAACTAAATTCAGTCTTTTTTTTTTCTCTCTTTTTTTTTAATCTCCTTAAAATGCAAAACTCATTACGCTTTGATTTACTATAGATAGTAGACAACTTTCTGCATTCCTTTTCTTTTTACTATTCTTAGTTGCCTATCTTTGAGTTTACTATGACAAATATACATTAAAAGAAGGTCCAACTGCACCTATTTTTCCTTTTCTAAGTGACTAATAGTAAATTTTGCATTGAAAAAATGAGATGGACACATTTGAAAGATCATTAATTTTAATTATTCCTTCTTGTTGACTTAAAAGGTAAGTAGAAAGCATCTCTACACTGAAAAATATTTGGCTCAAATCCTGATTTTTCTTTGTTAGTGGTATTGATCAAATATGTTTTTAAGCTCATGGTGCTGGCTGAAATAATTTTTTGCAAGACAGTACTTATATTTGAATGAAGACAATTCCTCTGAAATTCAGARGAATATGTTGCAAATGGGATTTTCATAGGCCAAATTCATTTGGAATCCAATATTTTAATTATGTGGGTCATGTAATTGAAATTGCCATAAATGGTAACAATACCACAAACAGTAAATATTAGAGATTACCAGTTATTGTCTGCAGCCTGAGATGAAAATGCAGCACTTAACTCTCCAAGCAGTTTTCACCAAAGGTATTTCTGAAAATAATTGCTTATTTTATCACATGCTTTCTAGCATAATATAAGTCCTATATAATATAATTTGTTTTTCCAGTCAAACAAGTGTTATTAGCAGGTGTGAAATAATTAAGCTAATAAAACAAGTTTTAAGGTATCAGAGTAATGAAAAATTATGAGGCCATGCTTCCTTACAGTGCAGTAGTATGCCTGGATAAATTCATAACTTGGTATTTTGTCTGCTGTTCTCATATGAAAAGTATAATTTATGCATATTGGAGTACATAATAATTTATATTGCACTTGTTAATTCAAGTTAATTTGGTCTGTTTGAAGGAAGAACTCAGAAATCCTGTTTCTTTTGAACCTTTGTCTGCCAGCTTCTTTGGGATTCTCAAGCAGACGCAAATGTTTAACATTGAGATGAGAGACAGAGACAACTCTAATTTTGGAGCTCCTGCCTCAATTAATGAAGTTATTCCCACATGGTTAATTTAATAATATATGTGGAAGTGGCTGGATGTTCATTGAGTACATTCTGGATGATTCAGGTTCTGTTGAATCTGAGGTTACCTTGTGTTGAAGTTACATTGAAACTAAGGTTTAAAAAAGACATTTCTGGTTTTATTATCTGGGTGAGATAGCCATTTGGATATTAGAAATAGCAAAAATTATTTCAATTCCTGATTCAGGATTCAGGTTAAATTGTAGTTGGTTAAATTGTAATGCACTCTATTCAGTTCAGTGCCTATTTGGTCAGATTGGCAAATCTTCCTGAAAAAAAAAAAATCTACAAGAACAGCTTGACAATGGACTATCATTGATCAGGTCTGTGTCCTGGTGTGTCCCTTTACTCCTACCCCCTTTTAAGCTAGGAAAAACAATGCTATGAATTTCTAGACTGTATGAAAATATACAGAATCTACAAGAACCACAACATATCTCTCTCTCTCATACCCATTAAATATTCTAAAGGAATACTTTATAAAGAAATAAAAATTTAAAACTTTATGCATTAAAAGAGTGTTATCCTGATTGCCTTGTTGAATTTCATGACATTTCTAATATGCCTAGTTCTAAACTAATTAGTTTATTAGTGCCTGATGCAGTTGACATGTGTCTGGAAATATTCACAAAGCTCTAAACTACCTATTAAAGGTGTATTGACTTACTCATCCTCTTCTTATGACCTGGATATTTTATTTTTTCATGATTCTAAATACAAAGTTAATTCTAGAATTCTATTTTTAACATGTTGCAGCTGTTCTTTTGGAAACAGTAAAAAAATAGTGTATTTGGTTGCTTAGTTTTAAACGTCAAGACTCACAAGCCAGGCTTTTCTGCTGTTCCTGCAGATGGGAAGGACTACTATGGCAGAACTTTAAAAAGGATTTTTCTGTACATCCAAAGAAAATGATTTCTGGAAAGATAAACATAATCATAAATAAAATTAAGCCAAAGACAAAGATGAGAACAAGTTTGAGATGCAACTTTTCTTTACTGAATACTCAAAAGAAGTTGAGCAATTTTCTATACATAGATAATGAGAAATAAGGGGAGAAATTCCACCTCCTGTTTCAAAGAGGAGGAAAGAACATTAATAGAAAAGGATATTGCTGTTGACACTACTTTGCTTCAGTTGCAAATCCTATAAAAGGGCATGTGACATAACTCAGGACAATACACCCATTTGTTTTACTAAAAACCACGAGGAAATGTGTTTGTCAAAACAGACTGTGGGAGTTGTACAAAATGACTAAATCATTAGTGATGGCTCCACTTTTAGCAATATGTGGCGCACAGGAAAGAAAACAGACCATGGAATTTCAAAGCAGTAAAAGGTTGTGCTCTATTTTTATCCTCTCACCTTTTCTACTGTAATTTTTTCTACTTCGAAAAATGTGTAGCTTTAATTCTAAGCAGTTTAGCTTAATTAGGAAGTGAAATGGTTGAGTTGCATTGTAGTTAGAGGATGATATTAATCCTCCTCAGCCCATCACTTTAAACAGCAAACAGAGGAGAAAAAAATAGCAAGAACTATTTGTGAAAAAGAATTTCCTCGGTGCTTATTGGAAGAATATGGACTTGTAAAAGGGAACAAAAAAAAAAGTAAAATAAAAGAAAGGTACTATAAACCTACTTTATGGACAAGCAAAGCTAATACATATGGCTACGTATTATGTAAGGGAAAGACCTAGAAAAGCTGTCAAAAAATTAGATGCAGAAGGGTAACAAGAAAAATTACAAAAAATTAAATAAAATTTTACTAATTTTAGGCAAAGAAAATGAAAGGTTTGTTTCAAAGATACTATTATACTTGTGGGTAACCAGTACCTGAGCTACCCTACAGTAACAGAAATCTTTGCAGATTTCAATTTCATTTAATACAAAACCAATTTCTGTCAATTTTTTTTTTTTTAATTCAAAGAATGGAAGAAGTATCCTTTCTCTAATCAACAAAGGATGTTAAAATTATTTTTATTTACCATTATAGTGATGGAGAAAACATTTGGCTTTCTGGTGAGGCAGGTCAACAGAAGAACTGAAGAAGGCATGCAAACTGCCATCACTGGAATTAGCTAACAATGGAATATTCATTTTACCCTGATCCTTCTTCAGGAAACAGGAGCTCCAGCTCAAACAACACTGCTTGTAATCAATCACAACAGCCTGTATAGAAACTGTATTACTGAAGAATGTCTACTGATATGACAACATTGTGACTCATTGATGTCAATAGTTTATCTTTGACTGAATTTTATATCCTCCTTTTTATGTCTTTAACTACATTTCCTTTACTAGACTGATAGTTTTACAATGGGCTATTCACGTTAACGCTGTCATTTTGACAGTAGGGCAAATTTAATTTGAGGATATATGATTAGTGAACTCACATGTTAATTTCATTTCTATGCTATCTCTCTATTAGCAAAAAAAAAAAATTCCTAAGGAGAAGCCAAAAAAAAATTCATGCCTGTTCTGAAAATATAATCTAGATCTCAGTTCCTTGGGTCTATACCCTTTGTAGTTTAAACTTTCTTACCTGGTAATTCTATTAAAGATTTTACTGACAGCATTTTAAATCTTAAATAAGAATTTTCTTGCCTTCTCTTGTCTTCCTCTGTTTTCATAAAGGAAATAGGATTGCCATATGAAAGGAATAATCTGACAGACAAGTTACAAAAAAAGGATGKTTTTCATCTTGAAAATGCAAAAGASTAATATTTTGTTCTCAGCTTCTCTAAAAAATGGAGTAAAGCTCTGAAGTTTAACAAGTTCTGAGAAACAGGAGCTTTACCAGTATAATTTATACCAGATATCTGGTGAGAAATCAGGGACTGAGTCAAAAGTGTTTCCTTGGTTCTCTTTTTGAAAA
>CADDXX010000125.1:1909473-1947463 GCA_902810485.1 Alauda arvensis | reverse complement strand
TATTCATAGTTAATATAACATTCAGTGTAACATTGCATAATTTACCCAGGAAATTAGCCAAGAAAAACAGCTATCTTGCTCAGTTTTTGAAATACGTAAGTTGCCTCTTAAAACTGATGTAGACAGATGTACAAAAAGAACGAAAAAGAGAAATGGATAGCAGAATTGGGGAAATGATAATAAAATCACTTGCAGATGCCTTAAAGCTTCTGTATGTATGGTCTGTGTATGAAATGTAAGATCCTTGCTGACAGCAGTTGAAGAAATGTATTTTCTGGCACTAAAACTAAACAAACCAAAATAAACAGAAGACATCATGGGAGGAGACTGMCCTACAACMAGGGCAGAGGAAGCACCCAGGGCTCTGATGAGCATGGAGAAAATGACAAGGTCTAAAGACCAAATAGAAATTTAACCTGGCTACTGCAGAAAAAGAGAATAAAGTGTTTCTATAAATGCATTAACAACCAAAGAAGGGCTAAGGAGAATCTTTATCTCTGTTCAGCTTAGGGCCCTTCAGTACAAGAAAGACCTTGAGGTTTCATTCCCCATAGTCCATTACCTCAGCACCAGACTCTGAGTGCTTGACCTTTAAAACCCCTAGTGCCTATGACAAGAGCTTCCAGCAAAGCTGCAAAGATCAAATACTCTTACTAAGAAAGCCAAAAATGTGCACTTGCACTAGGGCAGTGGAACAAGTCAATATAGTGTATGTACAAATATCAGCTAAATCCTCCAACTTCCACAAAGCAGTGTGGTATTTTTTTGGTTATCTCCAAAGAATGCTGCTGAGAGAGGAATGTTTTCCACCAGGCTGAACTGTCAGATCATCAGAACAGAATTTACACATGGAGCAGGGAGCATAGAGAATTCAACACCAAACCCCTCACCATTTTCTCTTCCCATGGCTTTAAATTCGGTCAAAATTGAGGCAATTTTCACAGAGCTGTTGGAAGTCGCCTGTTACTCTTCATAAGCATTTTCAGTGCACAAAATGCAGTGCATACAGTAAGCACAGTAAGATTAGTTCTGCAATTCTCCTTCTGCTCTTTCCCCCATCTCATCCTGTTAAATGCAGTTGCGTGGGTTTGCCTCCAACAATCTGATGCATAAAGCAAGTGAATTTATACAGTGCATTAAATATACTGTATGCCTATTCAGGTATAAACTTGGGATAATTATGTGGCCCCAGACTCAGGGTCTAACAACCTAATTGCAAAATAATGTGATTATGTGATATTACATTTAAGAAGTTTCTTTACCAAATAAAACAATACTGGAAACTCATTTTCACTGCTATAACACAGTTCTGAAAATTCAACTCTAAAGAGGAACTTCTCTGAGAATAAGCAGCTGAACTGAATTCTCACCACAAGAGTTTATATACTCTATTTCTGTATTCATCACTGAAAGCAGTACAGGTGGAATTCTATTTTACTTATTTTCACATAGAAAAAAAAGAATTTCACAGAAGCAATAGAAAATTACTGGGGGAAAAAAATCAAGACCAAATAGATTTATTCTCAGAGAAATTAAAAAAAAAATATTTTCTGAAGATTGTCCTAACTGGAATGGAAAAATCACTTTCTAATACATCATTGTATTAATACAAATATATCCACAAATAAGCAAGTTTAGATTAAATAAGGCCATTTTTTAGGCAGCACTATAGGAAGGCAGTATCTCTCAAGTATGGCAATGCTTTTGTAATTACAAACTGCAATTTCAGGTAGGAAATTTGAGTTCCTGTCATCTAGGTGGAGGGATTGTATTTTAATACACATTGCTCTTCTAACAGAAAGACTGAAAACAGTTCATACTAGGATCCCAAGACCTAATTACAAAATCACAATTTTGAGTCCCATCCACCCYGCCCTAATTCAWTACTGACCACATTATCCATATTTWATTACAAGCTGTCCTATCATAAAAYAGGAAAWAYTKATTCCATAATAATTTTAATTCTTTAATGTTAAAGCATTCAAGATTAGTTACTGTAGCATAGTTCACTCACTGCACAGTCAAGTATTGTGGCATTTTGTAACAGGAATTTGAAGAAGATCCCTAGTCTGTGCAGTTTGAAAAACCCTGTATTTTACGTTTCAACCATGGTGCAGACCAGTCTTTGTAAGTGTGTTTAATTTTCCGTTTGGACTCAGCACAATAAACCTCCACAAAATTAACAGAAAAGCTTTTATAAAATTATTCCCATCATCACAATCAGGGAATGTCACAAACTACAGAGAAAAAACTTAAATTTACACCAAAATGCTCATGATTAAAGCTTGGTCATTATTTAAACAAGTGATATTAATAAAACTGGGAATACCTGAAACATCAATCTTTCAACTGAAGATAGCAACACTTTACACAATAAATGTTAAGCAAGCATTTTAATGTGATGAGATTTTTACGGAAGAAAACAGCAGCCCCAAATAGCTTCTAGAAAAAAAGTGAACATTAAGTGTATCAAATAGGTCATACTATGTATACATCAACAGCTCCTCAAAATTAACCTTACATATTGTTAGGGCTTACAAAATACTGTTCATGGTACTTGAACATAAACAAACAAAAAAAAAAAACCCAGCTGTTTGCCCAACAGATTAATAGATACAAGAAACTCAAGTCTGTAGCATTTAGCTTAACACAGAAAATGATCTTACACATATACATTCCTGTTAAGTTCTGTGAACAGTTTGCATAGAGAAATGTATAGAAAAATGGAGCTGATGCAGCAGTTAGCCAAATGTGAGAACAGGCACACAGAAAAACTTACACAACACACGAGACTTCCAGACTCTCAAGAGAATTCATAAGGTTTCTGCAAGATGGAGATTTATTGCCCATTTACAAAGAACAAAAGGTAATTACAAGACAAATATAATAATTAAACATACAAGCTCTTGAATTGTACAAAGATACTAATTTCTCATGGTTGATGTGCATCGTTAAAAACAGTGCTTAAGAGACCTTTGCAAAGATGCAGTGTAATCCCCTGCAGTTACAAGGGGACATGACTGAAGAGGTAAGACACAGATTCACCATTGTGTGTTCTTCGAATTGCCTCTGCCAGTATCATGGAAATGTCAATAAACTGGAAGAAAAAATTGAGAAGAAAAATTTGATGGCATGCCAAGAGAAATAAACTATGCAGTTTATAAACACATAATCAAACATTCCATCTACCTTTGCAGCTTTTATTTCTAGAAAGCAATACAATATTAAAGCTTGGCATTGAACATATACATAAGAACTGAACTCAAAAATTGAGTAAGAAAGCATTGACTAGGATCACTGAACAGTCATACTGATGAGTACTTCTGACATAGGGCACATTGTCAAAAAGCCCCACTATTCTTGCCATCAGATGGCAGTGTCTGCTTGACATAAATTCAAAGGAAGTGCCCCTTTTTAAGTGCTTGCCTTGTTTCAATAAGTATCAAATGTTAAGCTTTTAAAAAAATCCAATAATGCATTTAAAACTTCAATCTTTTATGCTTTTCTCCATTCTGTACTAAGAAAAACCTCCAAATGGCACACAGAACAACTCCCTTTGTGTTTTTCAAGAAAAGACAGTCATCTAAGATTTCTGTGGCCTCCTCAACAGAATAACTAGGTTCCTACGTGCAAATATTGTATGAATAATATTAAAAAAAAARAARGAAGAAAAAATCCAGTCARTTTTACATTTGCCACTCYTTCACAATCAAGCATACCCAAGATGTGGCAAACACCAAATATTTTTAAGTGCTCTTTTATACTACCTGAATCTCCTTAAAACATTTCTTAAGATGTTTTAGCAAACTGTTTTGCAAACAATGAGCAGCAAAATACAAATACTGAGTGTAAAGACATGACATAAAAACAGCACTGTACCTGTATTTTTGGGCAATGTTTCATTTTCTCCTCTTGAGGGATTGTGTTAGTTACCACAACAGCCTCAAATGATGCATTATTAATCCGAGAGAGGGCAGGACCAGAAAAGATGCCATGAGTTAGAATGGCATAAACTTTAGTAGCTCCAGCAGACATTAACCTGTAGAACACACAAAAATAGCACACTGTGATGAATATTTATATACACAGCTATAGATGAAACCAGATACAAATATCTAAAATACATTTTACTTACAAAGCCCTACATATAAAATATCTACAGAATAATTCAGATATTTGTATAACCTGAAAAAGTGGGAATTGTCTCATAAAAATCCCCCCAAAATTATAATTAAGAAGTTTTTATTTGCAGCAGTGATACTAATCTACAATGCTGCACTTTCTGACCATATCAGCAGAACATAAAAATGAATTCCAGTACAAGCTTTCTATCTTAACCAGGCAAAAAATTAAGTAGGTTGGATGGCAGTATTCACAACTCTATTGTGCTTCCATTATTGTCCACCTTTATTTTCATTTGCAATTCAAACAGTTCTGCTTGGAAGGAGTTTCTGAGGAAGAAGAAATGTTAATGATTAAAAGCCTAGCTTACTGCAAGGTTGTGGGAAGACATGCTGCTGATCCAAACACACAGTGAAGTGATGCATGAGGAGGAAAAAAAGTAGAAATTAAAGAATTAGAACACCTTGTGGATGAGTCAAAAATCCTAATTTAGTTTCTAATGGCCTCAATGCCTCCAGATGCTCAGCTATGTCCCACCTGCTTCTCTAGCCTTAGAAACAGAGGCCCTGAGGAATGACATTTTATCAGATCATCACACAGGCACAGGAGGAAGCATAAGAGAGAAAAAAGACAAAACCACAGAAACATCATCTCATTTTGAATGACTTAATAGAAATGAAGTTTTCTGGTCATTTTCAGCACTAAATTTAATGCCTGTAGCCTACAAGGAGTATCCATTACAACAGGGTGAGTGTGTACCAAGTGTGTATACTTGGGTTTGTACTTAAACAAATTGATCTGTTGTATCTGAAAATGTATTTCTTAGTTCATCTGCTTGATATGCATCTAGGTTGCTGAGCCAAAAAGAGTTCTAAGGAATATTTTGGTGTGCAAGTGTTACTGTACACAAAGTACATCCCACCTGGATTTGACATTAATTAAAAGCACTAGTACATGCCAAGAACACAATACAAGGCAGCACCACTGAAGCAAAAACATCTTTCATAGTGCAGATGCACTGAAGGTGATTGACACTTTTAGAATTTGGTCTCTAGAAGTGTACTGCAGGAAAATGAAGAGTGCTTCTTTTAAGACTAGAAAGAAATAAAGGTTTTTGACAGGAATTAACTTCCTCTGTGCATAAGAGTATAAAAAAGATGTTGGCTAGGCAATTTATGATTTTTATCTGCAAAGGGCACAGCCTAGAAGAATATTTTGAGATATGATGCAAATTAGAATGCAAATAGCAAACAACTACACAACATCTCTGTGAAATTTCATCACATTTCCATGAAAATTATAAGAAACACAAGACTATGAATCCTTCCTCCATGGGTGTTTGACATCCTTTATATAGGTGCAAACAGCAAATCTGCAACTAAAGACTGTAAACTCATGGGATTATCTTTACTTCAAACCACCAAGAACAATGTCTAGCTCACTTTTTGCTATCATACCATTCCCCACAGCATTCACCTCTGGAAATTTGCATCTCCTAGCTTGGACAGGTATACTTTTCACTGGGTAAAGAGCTGGTTGGATGGCTGGGCCCAGAAAGTGGTATTGRATGGAGTTACAGCCAGCTGGCAGCCAGTCACTAGTGGTGTTCCCCTAGGGCCAAACCCATCTGACATCTTTATCAGGGATCTGAACAAGTGGATTGAGGGCACCCTCAGTTAAGTTTGCAAGCAACACCAAGCTGGGTGGGAGTGTTGATCTGCCTGAGGGCAGGAAAGCTCTGCAGAGGGATTTGGACAGGCTGGATCAATGGGCTGAGGCCATTTTTATGAGGTTCAATAAGGTCCTGCACTTTGGTCACAGCACACAGGCTCAGGGAAGAGAGGCTGAAAAGCTGCCTGGTGGAAAAAGACCTGGGGGTGCTGGTTGAGAACCAGATGAACTTGAGCCAGCCCTACTACTAACCTGAAAAGAACCAGCATTACAGCATAAATTAGCTTTAAAAAATCCTGGAAACCCATAAATAATCCTTCCTACTTAGCACTGCTAGAGCCTTAGTTAGGATAGTGGGTCTATATTCACAAGCTCCACGTCAAGAAGTAGAACAGCTGGAAGAAATCCAGAAGGTATCACAATTGAACAGAAGTCTAAAAACCTTTTGGAAAGACTGAACAAACTCACTCAAGTTACTCAAGTCTAGAGGGAAATGAGAACTTTTCAACCAACTCTCACACAGAAAATGGGAAAACTTATGCTTACCTCCCCAGATGAAAAGGACAAATAGTTTTACACTTAAGATGTACAGTGAAGATTATTATTACATTTGCATTGGACACTATGATGAAAATGCTTTACTTTAAATCCAGTAAAGCTTTGTGAAAGATTGCCTGAGAAGAGTGGAAAGGCTCCATGATGAGGTTCAAGGAGCTGTTGTTTCTGCCTTGGAACTGTAAAGTGCACTAGATGGCCCAAGTCCTTTTCAAGCTATATGACATCTTATTTACTCTGTGTTCTTCCTCGGTACAGATCACATATTTCTGTAAATATTTTCTCAATTTCATGTTCTAAGGAAGGACACAGCTGAATGACTGTGATTGTGACCTATCAACTCAAGGGTTATAACAACTTCATACTACAGGGGTCAGGTTGGGTTATAGGCCTTGAGGACAACTGTATTCATCAGCTGTGCAGTGAGTGAGGACACCACAGTGAGACAGTGGGCCAGATCACAAGAATACTTACTTGTCTGCTGCATGACATATTGTGCCACATGTGTCAGCCATATCATCAACAAGAATTGCTACTCTGTCTTTCACATCACCAACCAAGACCATTCTGTCCACTTCATTTGCCTTCTTTCTTTCCTTGTGAATGAGAGCAAACTCCACATTCAGTCTGTCAGCAATTGAAGTAACCCTAAGTTACAGGAAAAAAATACATTACGTTTAGACAACGATTTTAAAAGAAAAAACAGTCACACAGATGTAGTTGTCACAAGACACAGTCTTTCTCTTCTGGCTTTCGAATTACCACAGCAAAAACTTTTGCAAGGAACAAGACAGGTAGAAAATCTTAATTAATTGCTAATAAATACAATCAGAGTGTCTTAAGCTATACTCCAAAAACCAATTTTTTAATTTACTTTAGTTTTCTGTCATTAAGTGCCTGGCTTTGAAAACATTTCAGCTATTCACAAGCTTTTATTAAGCTGCTGCAATACTGGTCACACTAGGTAATTTAAAGTAGGGGGAAGTCAATTCTAAGCCTACGGGAATGTGCACTTTAACATTCTAACTGAAAAATACATTTGCAAGATTTGAAACCAAGCCAAAGGGAAAAACCAAATAGGTTAATAGTGATTAATAATTCTTTTCACAGTACTTGACTAGTAATCAAGTAGCTTACTTCATTAATAATTCCCTTAGCATACATCTGCTTGACAAAGATCTTTAAAAATTCTTCAGGGTGACCTCTGGTGGCCAAACAAACTTCCAATAATAAAGTTCACTTGTTACAGACTTCTGATTGCTTTTTCCAGTTTGTTTATACTTAGGTATGAAGAGACAAGAATAGACAATTCCATGCTTTTTCCTAAATGCTGATGTATTTGTATCCTACCTTTTTAGATGATGTCTAGAAATGCTGGTTATTAACATGCATGGTTAATAGAGAATACAGGTTTTTTTCTTTACCACTAAAATATGGAAGTTTTAGTTACTGTAGTTCAACAAATGGACAATAAACAAAAAAATCCAAAAATTTTGGCGTTCTTTATGAACAGTGTAATTTCATATCAAGTCTCAATACCTCAGAAGCACTAAGATATCAATAGAATTTCCATGCCTTAGTTCAGTTGTGGCATCTAATAAGCTGGGGAAAAAACCAAGAATTCTCTTTTGTTTGTTACCACTTGCAAGTATTTGAAGTGAGTACAAGAAAATTGATTTATTTTAAATTAATAAGCGTATAGATTTAAATTTTAAGGTAGTTCATGTCCAATTTTCACATTCTATTATTTTTATTAAGTTTTATTTCAAAGTTCTACATATTTTAAATGGAAAGGCCAAACAATTTTCTTTACATTTTATTACTGGAAGTGAAAAAGAAGTTATGAATTTATGATAGCAACACCTACCCTTACCAGTTCGGTGCATTATAACAGAAAGATAATAAAGACAGACTGTACTATCTATATTAAATACAGTGAGAGTGATCTTCGAAAAATAAACTTTTTTATTAATTTGATAATGCACAAATTCTTGGTAGGGGAAAAATGCTGTCTTCTGATGAATTCTAAGCAAAGACAGTATTTTGTTTAAAAAAAAAAAGGCATAAAAACCAAATGCAGAAATAACAGTATCCTGATAGAAACAAACAAAGAAATTTAACTAAGTGATGTTTTAGGAATGCTTTCTGTGGTTCTTCACATCCTTAACCTGATTAATCTAAAAAGAAACAACTAYAAGTTCTAATCAGTCTTATTTTCCTAAAAATCATTACAACATGAACACTCACAACAGACTTAAGGACTTCAATTAAAATCAAATTATGACAGTCTCACACTTTTCTCCAAACTGTATTTCAGACATTTAAATTGCTATGGGCTTACAGGAGTCTTACTTCATTTGTCTTTGTTCCCTCTGCAGCACCAGCATGAGCAATAAAACCTGAGAAAAAGCATTTTGCCTCAATGCCATGCTTTATGACCTCATCAGCTAGTCTGCTTCAGAGCTTTGGCATTGGGTTATGCTCAATCAATACCAAATAAAACAGATCTGCTCAATGAGTAACACATGCTGTGAAAGAAGAAAGCCTCCAATGAACTGAGTTTTCTATTTTTACCCTTCACCACTCAAACTTTCATTCCCTTTTCCAAGTACTTATAGTGTAAAACTTGGGAGTCAGCAGGTTTACATCAGGAATGCAATAATGTAAAGAAAAAAGAAATATGAGTCAAGCAAGCTCTTACCTAAATGCCAGCAGGTAGAGTGGGCATAGGCCATATGCTTTGACAGAGAAGGGAAGCTTAGGCAATTCCAGAGCGAAGCAGGAAGAGRTGCAACAACTTGACTAAAGAAGCAAGCAGCAGGAAAAATCTCTTCCCTCTGGTGGAGGGATTCAGCTAATGAGGCCATATCCAGGGAGAGAGAAAAATATCTTCTTTAGAGTATAGAAAGCTCCTGAATGTTTTCAAGCATGAACAACATTGGAAGAGCTAGTTGCTCTGTGTTTACAATGCAGTTAATTAATCAGTGATGTACCCTATATCTTCCACAATTCACAGTGGAATATAGAAGACTAGACAAACTAGACCATTAAGCATGTCAGAACTATATATAAATCTAATAGTTTTAMACTTGCACAGTACCTTTTTGCACCACCTGCATCAGGTGAGACTATGATACAGTTTCTCCACTCGGGAATGTTCTCTTTAATCCACTGCAGGACTGCAGGTTCTGCATACAGGTTATCTACTGGAATGTCAAAGAAACCCTAGTCCAAAAGAGAAAGCAATGAATGAATATGTGTTTGTATATTACCTGGAATGAAGACAAAGGGAAAGAATCAAGCCTTTGCCCTTCATGAACGGTAGCACTTCATTAATTTTTTACACTGGTCTAATTTTGCTTTTGATACTACTGTCAAATGCTGCTKAAGTCAAATAAATAAAGGTCTCTAAAAATATCAACCAAGAGTACTGAAAAAGAAAACAGATGTTCTCAATTGATATAAAAATCAGAAAATATTATCACCTTCAGGCACTCTAGTAAATTCATGCTAGGGAAAAGCTCACAAAAAATCCAGTTAATAATACTCAACTTCCATAAATTTTAACTGCTTGACATTAACAGCAGTATTTCAACATGGGGAGTACTCAAACTAAAATGAAATCTTTGTACAAGTTGTAAAAACAAGAAATCTGGTTTAGACCTTTTTATTTATGTGACAGCCATCTAGCATAATAAGTTCTGATTAAATGGAGTACCAGAACTGAAAAATATGGTGTTTTCTATAAAAAGTAAGTTCTCTTAAAACAAGGTACACACGAGAATGACAAATTATGTCTGCTCTGTGTCTGAGGCAAAGGTTTTGTGATTTGCTGTATTCAGCAGTAAGCCAGATAAGGGCTGCCAGGCTCCATTGCCACTTCTTTTAAGAAAATATTACACCCTTGGCTGCAACAACAAAACTCTACCTAGGGCAACACTATAATCTCTGACAAGGCTAAGATTAAGAGAACTTGCCCCAAGCCAGTATATTTTATGTTCTGAAAGCTCTTACATTAGACTTGGCAAATTCTMCCAAAGACTCCAATGCACAAATATTTGAAGTAACTGCAAAATCACCCCATAAAATCGAGACTGGTCTTTTTGTAAAAGGGAATTTAATCAGAATCAGGTAGCAAGACTTTCTCTGAACCCTCACAGTTCTGTACATAGCCTTTCAAAATAATGACTAAAATCCCAGAGAATTACTGTTAGCTTGTTACATTGATTCAATAGAGCTTYTAGGCACAAGGGGTAAGAAGCAACAGTTACCTGGATCTGAGAAGCATGCAAGTCCATGGTGATGATGTGGTCAGCCCCTGCAACTGACAGCATGTTGGCAACAAGYTTTGCAGAGATTGGTGCACGGCTCTGAGGAATAAAGCACAAACATTTACACTTAAAAAAATACTTTGACTAGAYGCAAGGAATCAGAAGATTAGTTATTTTCTTGTTTTTCCTTTACAATATTTGGAATCTAGGTATGGAAAGCTTCAGAACTTTAGCCAAACCAGCCTGTCAAATTTTGCTACTAGGGTTTTGAAACTCAGTGAAGCATTCAGGAGTATCTAAATCAGTTTGCACAGTCTGCCTAATAATGCTTTTTACTAAAGAGATAAAATTTGGGATATTGTTTTCCAATTCTTCTACTTAAAAGTTTCAGCTAACTTTTTCGTAGCAGAAAGACAATCTCCATTTCTCTAAGCCTCTACATAAACACTCAATTCTATCTTGTTCTACGAAACATTGCAAAACCCAAATATAAAAGGCAAAATTAACCCAACTTTTGAGAACACKGCTTTCAAACAATGTTAGTATCAAGAATTTCTTCATAACACAGTAAATCTTGTAGCAGATCCTTGTTGGCAGGGGTCTTTTATTTTTTTTTTAAATTTATGTTTAACTCCTGGATGCAATTAGGAGTCTAGAACTCCCAAAAGCAAGAGGGGAGGATGAAGAAATTCTAACTAGGAAGAATGAAAGAAGAATAAAAATTTTATTAGCAAAGTTAATGCCAATGTCAASAGGTTTTYGAAAGCATCAAGGATGCAGAAMAAACAAACAAGCAAAAAAGGAAACTATGACTGAAAGATATCTCACTTTTTTTTTAGTTACTCCAAAGTTGTTTTTTTTTTTAGTTCTGTAAAAACCCGTTTCACTAGACAGTTTTCTCTACACTAAAAGCCTCCTGTTTTCTTTTGCTAATCCTTAAATAAGGCTAATAGTGGGCAAAATTTGCATGAATGCAGAACTGCAAGTCAGAGTTTCCATCTCAATATCAGACTGTGTTCTGCTGGCACAGTATTCTCTCCTGCTACATCTCTTTATCAACAGCTTCATTTCAYATCCCAGGAACTTCCTCTCCTTCCAGCCCATACACACAATTMCAGAGTACCTCTGCTTTCCTTCCATTGATACTCAAGGGCAAAAGTGACAAYGAGCTGAATCACTGACAATTTAGCCTGGATGCTTTTCCATCTGTGTCCTATCAAGAAGCCAATATTTTAATCAGAACTGTTCCTAGTTTAGATGGGCAGTTGGCATTTCTCTGTTTTAATCTACAGATTGACAGCACGCTTCCAGAATATAAACTGAGATACTGCAGTCTCATTTCATGGCCAGATCAAGTTTATCACCATCATTACTGAAATTCTTCACTTTGAAAACCACCCTTTTTGGATCTTGTGTTTCACAGACCATCACCACTATCTGTAAGATGCACAGAAAGCAGATCCAACAACCAGGACTTCCCTAAAACTCTGCAATTCAGATGCATATCACTTCTAGAAGTTTACAGTCTTCTAGGAGATGAAATTTTAGGAGTTTATCATCATTAGTGCTTCAGCACAGTTGATTGTTCCATTACTAAGGACAATGCTGATCTTCATTTAAGTTCAGTTCTGTAGGTTGTCCAAAGCTTTCTGAGTATGTCCATTATCGGTAGCAAATTTTTGTTCTTGCCATTTGAATTCCTGATCATTTCCGYTCATTTTAGCATCTGACATTTTTAAGCTGGACTTCAAAATACTCTCAAATCTCTGTCAACATCTAACAAAATAAATATTTAGTATCTATTCCTTTCATTCTATTGCAGCACTCTCTTGCCAGCTCTTTACAAAGATCTAGTTTAATGCCTCCACCAAGCTGGACTAACAGCTAAATCTSAAATGAGAGGTTTGCTCCCCTGCTTGTAGTGTCCTATCTTTCCAGGCTAGACACTTCCCTTGTGCTGTACACTGTACACAGCACAACAGCCAGGTGAATCAGCTCAAATAGAAGAGAAAGGAAATRAAAATGGCAAACCAGACCCCACAGCTAGAAATAAATATCTAGTTCTGGCTAGCACCTAAAGGCAAATTACTTTCTTTTCAGAATATGGGTTTGGCATTTCCACTCCATCCAGCACACTGAATTTTGTGTCATTTTTTTTCATTTCTGTTCAATGTGGATACCACTCCGTGTGTCTCATGCATCAATATCATGAGTATCACCATCACAAAAAAMCCCAAATAAAATACTTTCCTGCATCCCATACTAATGCATACATTACCAGTTGGTACTTCTTTCAGCTGCTGGCCTTGCAGGCTGCCTTCCCAGAAGGAAGAACTTGACGTTTTACCACTAGGTAACTTGTTTTAGCAGATATGCACACATCACAGACTGCCTACATGCTGGTGGACAGAGGGTCTTRGAAGGAAAGATAGCCAGACACCAGTACCTGTTTCTTAAGAATGGGCTAATAGGAGATTAAGAAAAAAGAAGCTTGCAGCTGGCATTTTCCTTGACACAAAATTGTGCATTAAAAGAAAACCCACATGACACATTTAAGACTTACTTGCTTGCACAGAAACTAAGTACTGTGCTACAATATGCAAATTGAAGACTAACAATCAAAGAAAGTATATTCATGGGAACCTCAGATAATCTGGCCTCATTATTCAGCAACTTGGCTGAAAAAGGTGGACAAGAACTCATTATTTTCCTTATAACGTAGTTTGTAAGGTTTGCTTCTGAWGAGGGAGGTAAGAACACAGATTCACAGTATTCATTGTTCAATTCTTTGATGTAATTTTAGATTTTCAGAATTATTAGTATGAAATGCAGCATTAGATTATGTACAGAAACTAAATTGTTAAAAAAAATCACTTGAATTACCAGAGGCAGGGGGAATCCACAAAGCTAATATAAACAACCTCACAAGAGTAACTGTGCAAAGAACACACAGCTGAAAGTAAAAGTTGCCCATCAAGATCAAAGCTCTGTTGCCTTTAAGTATCTTAGTACATTGTCTTGCYAAATATTCATCACATGCAGACTGAACAGGAAAAAAAAATTAAAGAAAGCCCAAAGATTTATAACTGGAACTTTCACTTCCAAGAAAGCCAGTTGTGAAGTGTATGGATACTGTACGTTCACTAATGCGTTACCCAAATTCATAATTTCAACAATTARATATGCTTTGAAGCCTCAGAAATTGACAGCCATTATCTTGAATATCCAAATAAATTTTTAACTAGAWTCTAGGGGTTTTCTTGTAGCAAATTATTCCACAGGATTACTGTCATGGCCTAGGTGAAACACAACTGAAATCAAGAAGTGAAACTGAAATTGTTCCTAGTTATACATAATGTATCCCAGTAAGTTTCACCCTTTGAGGCCATATTAATGGAAATGCGTAGTGTTAGAGTGAAAAAAAAAAAAAAGATACCTACCCAACGCTCCACGGACCCCTTCTACAAATCAAAAAAACAAAGTTACATGAGCTGTAGAACACCAAACTCACCTGTCACTGTACTTTAACTTATCTCAAAGGCATCTCTGCAGCATCCACAGCTTGGAAGGTTGGCATAATTAGAGGATGCATAAGTGCAGTTATAGCCAAAGCACAGAAACATATGAGCTATTTTTRAGTTTGCATCAGCTTGTGCATCAGCAATATTCTAGTTTAGGGCAGCACTTGACTGAATCTGAATTAATTTAATGACTTTTTGATCATTCTCTGTAAGTTTTTGGTTTTTTTTTAATCTGTTTCTCATTTAAAGAGTCCAAGTTTAGTGCAAAAATTTTCAGAATAAATTTGATTGCTCAGACTAAGATTTTTACTGCGAGGCCCTTTCCTTACATAAATGTTGCATGGTTTTCAGGAATTGTAACTGCACTGTATGACAAATACACAATTATTTTAAGCAGAAAGGACTCCGTCTATTTAGTTCACAATGAATTAAAGTCAATAACTTAAATTCAAACTGGRAAACAACATCCATCTGCTGAAGACTATATTGCTTCAGTTCACAGTCAAACTACAGCAACATCTTTCACCACAGAAGAAAATCTGTGTATGACCACAGGAAGAAAATGGCTGGCACTTTACTGACACTTCAGGCAGCACACAAAGCTCGTGCACTCATGATGGGTCAAAGACCAAGTGATCTGATGCAAGCAGGAAGGAAGATGTCCCTGTCAATAARCTGCCCAATGCTGACAGCTGCATTAGAGCTTATTTTGCAACACTGAGGTCAACTATGAAGGTTAATTTCCAAAGATGGCAAACATTTTCTCAATTGCAAAACAGAGGGGAAAAAAAGAACCACAAACAACAAGAAAAAAAAATTTGCCTACAGTTGTGGAACTCAGTGACACACAGGAGTCTGGGAAAAAAAATCTCAACRTCTCTATTGACCAAAATCACTTTCTTAGGCTACTCATTTTCAGATGGCATTTCTGAAATACAAAATGCTCCTGGATGGTATGCACTGTGCCACCACACTGGGAGGTTTAAATGTCTCTGGAAGTCTGCCACATGAAATTTGGATACCTTTAACAAGACAATTTAGATGCATGGGAATTTTGGAATRCTCATCCTTCTCCCACACCATGAATTTGGAAGATGGGACAGCAGAACTTCCAAATATGAAGWGGGAAATCAAAACATAGTGAGAAGCTTTCCCTCCTTTTCAACAAAATGCTTATTAATAGCCTTTCAAGGTTTTTGATATAAAGTGTTTCACCCCTTCTGATCAAGGGAAAGCATCATCCACTACAAAACACAGCAAAAATGAAGTACCGAAAGACGTAGGCAAAGAATTGGGTCTTGCTTTTTAATTACTGAATTCCATTTTTGGAAGTAGAACAAATTAGACCTTCATAGCAGTAGTATGGTATTACAGAGCACTTAAAGAATTAATATACCAGAAAATAAGGTTTTTTKTAGTTTTGTTCTTAGATATCACAGGTTGACTTTTACATATTTTGTAAAAACTGCCATTATTTTTAGCTTTTCCATTACTTCATTCCTGTTATGTTTTTATCCAAAAGAATATGAAGACCAACAGAAGGCTTGCAGAATGGTTTGCCTGATGCCCAAAGTGAAAGACGGGGCAGTCCATTTACTGTAAAGGACAGGGACAATTTTCTGAAAATACAACCATTGCAATCCAATCTTTAAAGCCAAATTCACATTTCTTATTACTTCTTTTCAAGTGAGCTTAGGTAAAAGTACCATTCATATAACCTGTTAAAGGGGAGATTTTTTGTATGTCTATATTAGAGCTAGAAAGTCTAGTTCTCTATTTTTTAAAATCAGTCTCACTTCCTACAGAGGGTTTTTATTACTGTGTTACCAACTTGGCTGAACTGATATATCCATCACTTATGAYAGATCAAATTCAGGAAAAGGGTAATAAAATCAGTAGAGCATTTATGCAGTTTCCATATTGATTTCTGGTCTTCATTAATCAAAATTATTATTAGAGAGATTAAAAAAATTAATCTGGCAGTATAAAATAATGCTTTTATTAATTTCTGTTATGCATTGTGGATTTTACCAGTTCCTTCCATTTTTCTCTGTTTAGCCATATAGGCTAAAACCTACCTACATAACAGAATATCATTTTGAATTTAGTATTTAATTCCATGCAATTAAAATGCTTAAAAAGGTGTACTCTATTTTAATCCCTATTAATAGGGATTAAAAAACTCAAGAACTTTAAAAAACAGGATAAACAATCCCATAAAATGCAGCTTGCTAGCAAAGTACTCTGCAATAGACCACACCTGTAAGATATACCTACTTTTGCAAACTGAAGGCATGTCAATTATCAAAACACAAGCAAAAAAATTAKATTATTGTCTCACTTCACTCCCTTGTGAATAAAATAATTGAATATTTTACCAAGAGAAAAGAATGTGGGGGAAAAAATCAAATCTTTCGAATCACTTGAATGTTTATAAAAATTATTACTCTCCAAAAATTTCAACTGAGCAAGCTGAACAGAAGCCTTCCAAAACRGCACAATTCTTACCTACCTTGTCTTTCTTATCTTGCCTGGCATATGGAAAACATGGAATTACAGCAGTCACTCTGGAGGATGATGCAATCTTGCAAGCATTGATCATGATGAGTAGTTCCATTAAGTTGTCATTTATTTCTCCACAGCCACTCTGGATAATATACACATCTTCCCCTCTCACACTTTCACCAATCTCTACACTGAAAGAGCAGGAGATGATCATTTCAACACTTAAATTACTGGAAAAGCATTATTAAAAAAAAAATCCAGTTGTGCTTTAACATACTGYCATAAGTTTTCTGTAAACTTCCCATTTAGAGTAAGATTATTTTTACTGTGATTTCAATAACCAACTCCTTGACACAAACTCCATTTCAATATAAGCCGTTATGGTCTTCATCAGGCCAGCACCAACCAACAGCTATAAAATCTATACCATGATGTTCAAGTGAAGTGTTTTTAAAACACAAAAATCCTACAAAAAAAGCTAAAAGGGCAGCTAATCAAAAGCTTACCACAGCTCAACTCTCATGTTGTGTCAGTTGTTCTATTTGYTCTGACTGTGCTTACATGCTTTGGTTCCTAAGGATCTAAGCTTTTTTGTTCTTTCACAGATTTCAAGACAAAKTCTGTGATCAATCAGTGCTCACGCCACAGAATTCAAAAATTAAATTTAGCTTAAAAACAAACAGGAAAAATAAAAATTGTTGATTGTGTATTCTTTCTCAATTCTAGATCCAAGCAAAAGACATCTACTGCTGAACTACACTAGCTTTTTCCACCTGTTATTCCAAAACTTACACATAACAGAAAAATCTTCATTTTTCCCCTAAATCCATGTACAACATACACAAAACATATAGGATCTAAATAATTAGGTGATCAGACTTTGCAAATCCATGCTCTACTATGTTAGTCTCAGTTATTATCTGCTAGAATATATTGAACCCTTATTTAAAAGGTTGTATCTTCACCCAAGACACAAATAAACAGAAGTTTCTGCTGGAAACCATCCAAATGGCCCAGATGTGGGTGGAATAATTTCTCTAATGGGTCCTTCAATGCTGAGGCTTGCTCTAGTCAAGCACAGTCCTAACAAGTTCTGTTTATCAGCTCTCAGGGTGCTATGTAAGACTCACGAGCTTTCTGCAGAAAGGAATTTACTGCTCTTAAACATCTTAATGATAAGCACATATTTGATTTATCACCATCAAGATAGTTCAGTACATGCTCTCAGCTGCCCTATTTGAGTTCTTGGCAGTCCCAAAAAAGCTATAAGATTCTGTTTTCATTTTTCTCCTTAACTGAATACATTTTTTTTTTGCCTAAGAATGCTACTAGCAGGATCTCTTCAGGTCAAAAGAAAGCAAATCATCAAACATCAAGTCTCTGGAAGGACAGAGGCGGTCAGGGACAGCATCATCTGCAGATAACGTCAGGAAACCTTTCGGAGGCTTTCATCATTCCACAAAGAAACAATTTTTTAGTCACAAAATTGTTACTTCCCTCTCTAAGTTTTTGGTCAATGGAATAAATCCATTCAGAGAATGATGTTTTGATCCAAATATTTTCYTAGTTTGTTTCCCTTTTTGGAGTTGGAGAAGTTTTGGTCAATGTAACATTTTTTCAGCAGGATACTAAGTGTGATTTATGATTGGAAAAACTCACCAGGCTTAAGAAGGAGCCCTCCACATGAAGATTCTAGTCACTAACTTACAGATGTGGCCTCAATCGTTGTTAGCTTTGTGGTTATCATGAGGACTTTAAGAAATTCAAATTGCACCCTGACTCAGCAGTTACACAGAACTGCTTTATAATGAGTGTTGTCTCATAACACACCTTTGGAATATGCCCAAAGAAAAATTATTTTATTGCTTAGGAAAAAAAAAAAAAAAAGGAACAGCTAATTTAACAGTCTAACATTATATACTAGGAAAAAAAATGGCTGAGTGACAAAAGTATATGATCTTAATGTTCACTAGATACTGAAAGAACACTTGGAGTTGTTTTATTCTTGTTAAAAACTGTCACTTTGATGCACATCACTAAAACATAACAGTTTTCAGAAGGTCAAGGAATTTAGTTTCACATAAATATAGGTCTGGTTAATACCRTGGACCTGAAGTGATGGTTTTCCCATTGTCATTAACTGTATTTTTTTTATGATCTTGGGCTACCAGTAAACATAATCTTGTAAACAACTTAGAAAACAAACATGCTACTTCTTTCTGCCCTAGTGCATTTGAAAAAGAACTGTAGCTATGTTTTTAAGGCTAGGATGACATACTTGTAACACAGAAATGCTAGTAATCACATTTCCCAGTGAACACRAGAGAGCTGTGCAACAGAGCAGCATCTCTCCTTATCTACCTTCTCAAAGATTAGTACTGAGAGGTATTGTATAGACTCAACCAACAGATACAGACAGAGCTGCCTATTTCACCTTCCCCAAGCCAGAGAGTAAAAGATAACCAGTCATTGTGTTGCAAGTGTTCCATGAGATACAGCCTGTACTAACCACATGTGGGGGTTTGGCTGGTGGGTTTTTCCACTGGAGGAAGGGCAGGGAATTGGCAGTTTTGTTTGTTTTGGTTTGGGGTTTTTTGCCCCATCCCTTTTTTTTTCCCCCCATATTCAGGCAACCAATAAAAGACTGTAAACTATAGAATCAGGTATTTGAATGTTGTATTTCAAAAATCTATTAAACATACTAAGCTAACTGCAGTCAAACTCTGTGACAGTTACCTTACTAACATTTCTACTAAATTCCCCCATCTATATCATGACCTTATTAACTGTCTTTGAGGTTATTTAAACAATTTCACATAGGACACAGAGGAAGGACACGAGAACAAGCTCTTGCCTCAGGATTACTGTTTGTTTTATGCAATTTAATCAAATTCAGCTATTTGGTAACAGTTTAAATAAATTTCTGYTCATGGAGAGTCAACAGAACCTGTACACAACACAATTGTGTTTAAAAGGGAAATTTACAAAAATCAATAGCCCACAAACGTAATTAACTCTGAGCCAGGTGCTTGGCATCCAGGAGCACAAGGCTCTCCCTGGGAAAGATACACATAAGATAGGACATGAGGAATACCAAGTTTAAGTGTTGGTATCTGCCTTCAACTTGCAAAAGCTGATCTGAGAGTTCAATTTAATAAGTAGAAACTTGGACAGACTAATAATCATTAAGGATACAGCATAAAACCCATTTAGGTTACAAACATATTTCAGTGGCTGAAGCATCCATTAAGCAAAAATCAGAATCAGGAGTAAAAGCAGATTGAGATCCTTATAAGCTAGATTTATAGTGCAGTCCCAACTGAACTTAGTCATGGGCATTATAAATTTCTATGTCCTAACTAAAACCAAACAGCTGTGGAGAAACAGGGGATTAAGTATGTAGAGCCAGACTACAAAGGTAAATAATGTAAATATATAACTAGGATGTTCAAATCATACACTTACAAGGGCTCTATATATTTTTTAAATAATTACAGCAGATTAAGTTTCTAGCCATTCTTACAAAAAGTAAGATTTCTCAAGCAAATTAGATGCTAACAAAGTAGATGTGTACTTCAGGCCCTTTCAAGACCCAGAGAAGAGGCCAAAAATGAAGGTCTAGAGTCCTCTTAWGTTAGAAAATGTGCAAATGAATCGGTATCTCAAAAGTGATCAAACAAATCCACATGCTGAGTCTGCAGTTCATTGAAACCCAGCCAATGGCAGGCACTGAGCTGCAGGGTGTGTTTGACCTCTTACCTTTGGGAACACATTTCCCAGAGTAAAGTCTTTCAACGCAGGAGCTTCAACTTACTGGRCAAATATTTCAACTGACAGGATGTTACATAACAAAGTGGGTACCAGCAAAGCCCAAAACAACAAAGAATCAATAAAAATGCCAGAGCTGTTTTAAGTCTGTAGGGATCCCATATCTCCTGGTACCCACGGTGTCTCCTCAACTCTAGGCTCTTCCACTTTGATTAACAGCTCCAAGACAAACCTCTATCTCCATTAACAAGTTCTAACACAGAGCACTGGTGTGGTAAACACCAGAAGATAGGAAGTATCTTGTTACTCTCCACTCTGGTACRCAGCCTGCTACCACAAGAGGAAAACACCTTTTCTTGAGCAAGTCCCGGGTTTAACAACATGCAGTCCAAAAACTGTCCTCAAAAATTTRGAAACAAATGTCTAACAAGCCTGAACATGTACAGAAACTCTTCAAAGGCTGAGTCTCACACTCTGCACCTAAGGACGCCTGGGACTATCAGCCATTATTCACACATATTGGAGTTTTTTGTTTGGCTTTTTTTTTTTTTCGTGGAGGTCATTATGGGTGGTGTTAAGGGGTTTTTTTCAATTTTGTTTGAGGGTTTTGGGTTTTTTTTCCACATATTTAGCATCTATACAGAGATAAAAGTGCACAGTATATGGCAAGGTCAAAAAAGTGGAAATCTCAAACCAAAAGCTTTGAAGGATTTAGGCCTTTTCCAAGTCAGAGAGATGAACAATGCAATAAATGACCATATTTGCTGCATCTTCAATTCCCTATACAAACAAAACATTGTTGTGGCTTTAACATATACAGTGTGCAGTCCAGAAACAATTTTTACCTTCTTCAGCCTAGTGGTGAAATCTGTTTCTCCAGCCTCCTCTTGCTCATGACAGTGCAAGTGAGCTGGGAGAGAGGGAAGCAGCTGCCCCCACTGAGAGAGGCACACCACAACCAGCCCAGCAGGGAATCACTCGCTCAGCAGCTGGGCAGTATGAAGAAACACTTCACATCCTAGAGTGTCCTTAATCCCTACTGTCTCCAGCTGTTCTAACACCAGTTTGTGACCTGAGCTTGCTCATTCCATTTTTAGGGATCAGCAAACACCATAACCATTCACTCAGTGAGGGTGATCCAGCTCCTGACTCCACACTAGCTGAACCCAAAGGAACCAGGTTACACAAGATGCAGTGAGGTCATGTCTCATCTSAGACAACAGCAGTCCAAGAATGCTGATGGGGAGATAAGAAGGGAGTCTTAAAGCCAGGTGACAAATCGTAAATCCCTAAGATGTAAGTTTCCAGGTTTGCTCTAGATTTTTTTTTTTTTAGTTATTTACTTTATAGAACAAACTGGTTTAATTTCCCCACTTTGTGTGAAATAAAGACTCAAACCTATCCTGGAATTAATTCTCCAGGGAAACATCAGCTACTTTTTCCTAACTTCCAGGATCAAATATCAGCCCGTGACATCCAGTTTAATTTACTCACAATAAAATGGCTCYCATATCAACAGCACAGTTTTTCCCATACAGAAGACAACATCCCTTTGTTATTCCATATTTCCTTCTGTAAAAGCTAAATGACATTCACTTTAATTTGATGTTTCTGAAACAGTCCAACTACAGCAGCTGAATAAGGCTTTGGGTAGGAAGCCTTCAAATTCACATGTGCCAGGCRGGACTTCAATTTCCTTCCTCTTGGATCAAGAAAATCTACAAGACTCATTTCAACCAGTGAATCTGACAAGAAGCCAGGAACCTCACAGGAACAGGTGTCAGCACTAACATCTTTCACCAGGAAAAATGTGTGCAAAAGAATGCCATCTATGAGTAGTTTCTYCATTTTGAGAACAGAAAGTATTTCAAGGGCAGAGTTAAAATAAATAGTCTTTAGAGAAGGAAGAATAGCCTATCTTGTAAGAAAATAAAATTAYTTACAAAGTTATACATTTAATCATATTTTTGCAATTGACTTACCAAAAATATYTGCACTGGGGTTTGATTGTACAGCAACTCTAATTAAATGCCAGCTCAGTGTATTTAAAGACAATTTTTCAGAAAGCTTCAGAGTGTTTAATATCCATATGCAGCTGTTACATATCAGTCAGTTTCATGGCACTGAGRCTACAACAGCCATCCCTGTTTAAGGACTTCCATTCCTTTCCTCTTCTTCCAGCCTCAAAACTGCTGATGACAGTTGGCTCATGGGGTTTGAAGAAGATAAACTAAGCCCCCACTGCAGCCCTTATCCTTTTGCCAGATAAATAAGGTGGTGCCACCCAAGCTCCTACCATGACATTGTGGCTGGCACTTAACTGATACACAAACTACAAATAATAACAGTTATTGTCCACAACCAGACTGTACTGGGGAGCTCTGGTGCTGCATTTGGTAGGGTTGCTTGGCTTTAGCAGCCAGCTGAAGGAAAGCATTTCCATACAGTTTAAAGGAAAGGAGGAAAAAAATGGGGCAGTGATTGAGTCCGCCAGCAAGTTCCCCTACTTCCTCAGCACAGACATTACATTTACGAGCCACAGAACCTGAAAGAATATTGATAGCCTAAAKCAGAAGAGGACTGTGATATTATTGCTAGATACACCAAGTCTACATACAGATAAAAATGAGAAGCCTTTCCCATTTTAAATGTTCTGGAGCTGTAAACATACAGGCACTGGCTATTTAGCCACAGTGCTTGTCAGTGGTGGTCCTGTCCCTGCCTAAACTCAGCATCAGTTTCTCAAACACCCTTACAGCTGCTGAGACCTGGGACTGAAACCTAGAGCCTGTTTGATTTGACATGTAATGCAAAATATTTAGYAACTCTTCCCTCCACTCTATTCTGCAAGCCAAACTAATACAATTCCCAAGTAAAAGGCTTCCAGCTAGGATGTTTTGCAAGGATTTGCAAGGATTTCTGGGGCTGCACACAGTTATCAGTTTACAAATCATTTATATTTAAGAGAATGCAGCAAACAGCAAAACAGAGTTTTGGACAAAAGGTAAATCTTCCCTGTGACTTCTAACCTAACCGATCTGACAAAGCAAGAGTTTGACCCTTAGGCCTAGGTTTATCTGTTTGCATGGGGGATTGCTGGAGTACCACTGGAAGGTTTAAGGTTCTTTGAGCTTCTTGGCTATCAGTTTTTAGTACTCTGCAATACTGCAAGTGTAAGTCATAATTTCAATACACTTGTTTATAAATTTAAAAATGGACCAAAAAAATTGTGTTGGAGTGACTGTATATAGGAATAAGTCATTTTTTGTTTACATACACACACAATTTAACAATATAGAGAGACTGAAAATCCATATGCCTCAGGARAGAACTCCTCTGCATCAGTATCAACTTTTCCTGTAGTTTAATTTCAAATACATTGTTGAGGAATTAGCTTACTAGTTTTGCTGTGGTTTCTTTTTTTTTTATTAAGAACATTAGTTTAGGAAACTGGAAAATCAACATCCTGAAATAAGTTGCTAAGAATATTGAAAAAAAACTACTTGAAATATTATATAGGGTATACAATTTTACTTGCTGAAGGGGAAACAGGGAATTCAGATTTGACTCTCAAAAGAAAGATGTTGTAAAACAAAACAAAAAACCAAACAAAACCCAAACACCTAAAGGTTTAAAATGTTAAGGCATTTTATTCAGGGAATAAAACAAAAAAAGATAGTATCAGCCTTGCCATATTGCAACAGAAACAACCATAATTATGTTTCTAATAAATACAGTCCGCACATCTGTACCACACTACATCACTACTTGCCTAAAAGAATAGACTAGCACTACTAGATTAGCTGAAYCACTGACATACTGCAGTCACCACTACCTTCCTTTTTAATGGCAGAGAGAATATTCCATACCTGGAAAAACAGGTGTATCCCGAAGCCCATAACTGAATTAACTTATAAAATAAATAYGCAAACTGTGGAGATAAATTTCTGCCTTGAATGAAACCTAAATCAGTTTAGTTCTGCTGTTTGTTATGTTTCAAGCAGAGATTAAGATAAGTGTCTCTGGAGAACAAACATTGAAAAAAATTAGAAAAGTTAGCAAGAAAGTCATGCAACCAAATACACAAGTTAAGTTTTATCATGCAGAAAGGAGATCAAAGAGCAATAAAGTGAGTATGGGGCTGGAAAGAATTGAGAGAAGATTTAAGCTTTCATTTAATCAGGAATGAATAGAAGAGTTAGAGTGTGCAAACATTAGATTGCATAAACACCAATGGAAGAGGGTTTAAAGTAATGCCAGTGAGCATAACTAGAACAAGAGCAACTGCACTGATAATGCAAAAATGTAGACAGAAAAGAAGGACAAGCTTTGTGAGAGCAATATTTGAACACATCACGTTAATCTTTCAAAGGAAGCAATGAAAACATGCTTTTTCAGGAGATTCAGAACAAGAACAGATAAAAATAAACATACAAGAACCTCAGAGACTAGCCAGCTACTTTATGTTGGAACTTGTGTTTCAGGATCAGCTGGCAGCCTGGACTCACATACCTATAGAGAGAAGCAGCTGCAGCTCACGGAGTGAACATACTACTGTCACCTCAATTGAAAATTCTTCATTAAAACTGAACAAATTAAATAGGTGGGTCAGAAAGCTAAGATGACACACTAGTAAAGTAAAGAGAGGCAATGTTGATGGAAAAAGCATTGGCAAGCATATTCTCAGACTCCGGGTGAGCAAGCTGTCCTCATGGTTCCACACAGGASTTTTTGCACTGTTACCAAAGTCACTCTCTGTGTTTGGCTGGCCAGGAACCTGTTATGACTGCACCTTCAGGAGTAAGCCAAGGCCATCACAACAACTTGCAGCGCTCTCATGCATGACCATCAATCTTGGACTAGAGAGTGGACCCCTATAAGAGCTGTAACACCGCACACCTGGCTGCTAATAGAAAATAAAGACCAGTTGCAACAACTTCTGCAAGTRTAATTTGACCTTGACCCTTTTTAAAATCTAACCCAGCATCACCATCCTGTTCTTATATTTGCCTGTATGCAGACTTACAAAACTGCATGGCATATTGTAGTTTTACAAAAGCCAGATTATTTTTTTATCTTCAAGTAGATMAAGCTGTTCAACTGCGCAGTTAATTTTATCTGCGAGCGGTGGGATGCACCTGACCCTGCAGGCGGGCTGCCTGCGCACACACCATTCCCAGCGCACGGGAGGGAGGATGCTCTTCACACCCGGCCAGGGCCGTGCCAGCCCTCCTCCGGCCRAGGAGCTCCCGCCGGGAGCGCTCCCGAGCAGCGCCGGCACAAGCCAGCCGGGACAGCTCCGCAGGCAAGAGGAAGGGAGGGGGGACAACCACGAACGAGTGCCAGGCAGGACACACCGGACCACGCCGTGTCCCCGCGGCGGCACCTGCACCGAGCCATCCGTACGCGGGTGACACTGGGGCGGGAAAGGCCGCCAGTCCCGGGTGACAGCGGGGCGGGTGACAGCGGTGCGGGAAAGGCCGCCAGCCCCGGGTGCCACCGGGGCGGGTGACAGCGGGGCAGGAAAGGCCGCCAGCCGCGGGTGACAGCGGGGCGGGCCCCACCGCTGCAGCCGGGCGCGGGGTGTGTCCCGGTGCGCCCGTGCCGGCCGCGGGGCGTGGGGGCGGGACACRCGGCGAGGGCCGGGGCAGAGGCACGCACCTGGTCTCCTGGTTGCTGAACTTCTTGGTGACCACTTTGCCCAGCTCCAGCCCGAGCCGGTCCGCCACCCGCTGGGACAGGTCGTGGTGGGAGCTGCCGCTGAAGAGCACGATGTTGGGCATGGCGGGGGCGAGCGCGGCGGGCGGGCACGGCCGGGGCTGCGGCGAGAGCGGCAGAGGAGCGCGGGCAGCGCGCTGCGGGATCAAATAGCGGCCGTGCGGGCCCGCCCCGCCGCCGGGAGCGGGAGGGGCCGGGGCGGGGCGAGCCGGGGCCGCCGCGGGGCACAGGTGTGGCTGGCGGTGGGGGGCGGCTTCCACAGCCTCCTCCTCCTCCCAGCCCGAGCCCGGTGCGGTCCGTGCCCCCCTCAGCTGCCTCTGGAGCGGCGTTCGGCCGGGCCGGGCCGGGCCGGGCCTCAGGCGGGCCGCGCTCCGCCCGCGCCTCGCTCTCGCACTCGGACAGAGGCACGAAGGGAAGATCCTCACGGGGCTCGGCTTGCCCGTGGGATATGTGGTTCAGGTGACACCCGCACCTAAAGATACACCTACAGCTAGGTTGATGTGGGGTTAGATAGGTATCTAACTGACTTTACTTAGCAGTGCTGTCCTCAAATAACCCGCGACCAATTGTATATAAACGCTACACATTTTCCATTAGCATGACTTTTGTCGACTGTTGCTTAGAAATATGTTCATGAGCCAAGTGATGTCTSAAAACTAAGACAAAAAGGTCTTAGCTTTCAGGTAGAGCTGTTTTAACTTGTATTTACACAAATAAAWAGATTGCATTGGATAGGTGACTTCARAAACACCTGTTTTCCTGCCTTAAGCGTTTCTTCAAACAGCAGGGTCCTGAACGCGATTGTTTTTGTTCTGTCCATAGGATAATTCATGACTAAATAAACTCCATTGTTGCATTGTAAATGTTTCAACTGAACCTGAACCAGTAAGGAACTTCTTAAAAAAAAAATCGAAACCAAATTGAGTGTTTCAGTTAACAACTGGTGACAACTGGGCAATACATATTTTGGGCTGGGGAGTGGGGGTTAATAGGTTTGGTTGCTATCATTCCTGTTCTTTTGGTGGTCCAGATGCTTGCACAAATTACAGACACTTCTTGCTAAGTATCTCATCGTTGCAGAGGGAATATACATAAGGGGTACAGCTTATGGAAWGGAAAAAATAAGTATTTTGACTTAYYASAGCATAATTCTAGTAAYTGATAATTTATTCCAGTATTTGATACATTGCCAATACCTCAGCATACAAACATTGTTTTTTGGCCCATTCACCCACTTGCYCTCTTTGTATTTTCTTTTTACACAATGAAAAAGAAATGTGTTTAACTGTCAGCACTGTAGGCTYATAAAGCATGTCAAAGTCAAACTTGTGGTTCTTCCAGTCCATACATCTTCTTCAAAGACTAAGTTTGTAGGCTACATTTTATTCTGAGTCTCTTGCAATTCCAAATTTTGCCCTGTGTCCTGATTTTGTTGTGATTTTTAGTATTGATTAGTCTAAAATCTTTACACTCTGTGACAGGACATCACAACTGTCATTAAGATTGCAGGTTTCAAATCTGTAAAAAAGAAAATTTGCCAATATGATCTCAGGTTTATCAGAACTAAAAGCATTGCTAGACAGAAAAGGGCAATTTAACTTCAAAATAACATTATAAAGGAAAGACGTACTTCACTGTCCATTCAGTAACACCAGAAAATTTAAAATGGTCTGCAGGACCAGAAAAAAGACAAAGAACCAACTTGGACTGCCCACAGATTTTTTAATACATATTTGCCATTGGTGAACCTTACAATAAAATCGGTGGTTGTCTTGATCCACTCTTTTTTTCCCCTAATACATCCAGTTAAAACTCTTGTCTTCATAATTWTTATACATTCTTTTATTTGCTGGCTTAGCAGGATACCCAGACATTTCTTTTTGGCCSAATAAGACTTTTGTGCCCAACAGCTAATTAGTGTTTATCCAGTAGCTACAATATAGAAACTGCAGTCATTAAAACTAGTCATGGAGGCTGTCATGCAGAAGAAATAATGGTGATTGATGTGCTAAGTGTGATTGTCTTTCCCTTGGTTTTCATAGACTAAAATAGCTATAATAGAAACTAAAATAGAATTAAAAAGTTAGTGCCATCCTCAGTTGAAGCTTTGTTCTTTTCTAAAGAAAATAAAAAACCACTCTTTTGATAAATGAGAACAATAAGGGATTTACCTGCCAAACAACAAAAATTAAAACAAAAATTAAAAGGGAAATTGTTTTCTTCCTTTTATCATCTCATTGCAGTTAGAAACAGTCTTGCCTGATGTGTAGGCTGTAATAATCAGCAAAGAACAAGCAAATGCTCTTTTCTGGTAACTAGCTGTCACTAAGTATTGGTCAGTTTAGCCAGGACAAAGACTGAAACAGCTACAAATCAGCTGGACCTGAGAAAACACATGTGAATCAGCTCCTGCAACAGGAAGCACTTCCAGCAGAGGTGTGATAAACAAGGAAAAATAAGAGACTTCTAAATATCAGAAGCAGAAATCAGAAAGACTGATTTACATAAAACTGAAAAATTTTTGTCCMTCTTGATTTCTTTGCACTGCAGTTYTGTGAATTTTAGTGTACGGCTTGCTTTATGATTCTCCTTACAGTTCCCATACTAAAAATTGTTACACTCTGAAAAAAGTCAGAGTAACTCAGGGCTTTAGTGGGTTTTGTATCAATGCCTTCTGASTGTTTGGTGAGGGTTTTTTGTTTGTTTAATTTTATCTCTTCCAATTACAAAATATCTTTATGGGAGAATATCTGTTGGGGAAAAAAACCCTTTGATTTGAAAGAACTGACAAAATCCCTGTTGGATCTCTGGAAATACAATCTGARTATCAAGATATTTAATTCCTTCCTTTTGCTGTCATAATTTGCAAGAGTCCATTGACCAATTTCTGCCCTCAGTTACATCATTTAGTTATCAAATGTTAGCAAATCATGGCTYTGGTCTTGAAACAGTTGGTCATGAAAAATCTGAGATTTGAAATAAACAGTTGCTGGCTATTTTTTTTGTGTATATTTTTAACTGTTATTGTGCTTTTGTGTCATGATTTCAAGATTTTCTCAGAAACTCCAAAAAGCAGCAAATCTTTGCTTCTAATCRCTTGTCTTCACAGGCTTTGGCTTGAAGAATAAACAGCAAATATCAGAGGCCTCATTATGGAATAGTACAGCTGACAACATTAAAGTCACATCTGTCCAAACCTATTACCTCTGCATATTGAGACCTGTGATTCTATTGTTTTCACATGCTGATCTGATTCTTCCAAAGCTTGTTCTATCCTGCAAATATAAAAACATAAAAAGTTGTTAAATGAATAATGCTACTAAGAAACCACAAAGTTTTGTCTTATGGCAAAGAGCTGTTCCTACCACTCCATAACTTAGCATTTTGTTTGTGATCATGGCCACCCAGAGGCTCCCTCAATGTTCCTAACTTCCTGATTGCTCCAGTAATCTCCCTCCCAGCTTCCAAATCCCCAAATCCCATCCTGGCTTTGCTCTATGGCTTTCYATGAACATTTCTAACATTATCTCTGGATATTTTCTGAATACTGAATATTTCAGTTGCTACTCTATTTCAGATCCATAGCTCTGTGATGTCCTATTCAGCTGCTATTGAAATCTCTTTGATCACTTAGCTCCACTTTTCTTTRTCAGCAGATACAGCTCCTGCTGTCTCACTGACTTTATTCTGTAAAACAGCTCATTGCCCTTCTTACATTTATTCTGCAGAAAGATGCTAAGCCAAACCTTTTCACAAATTTCTCCCAATGTACATCATAACACACCTTTCTTGACTCTAATCATATYTAACAAAGTGCATCTTGTACAATGGAGTGCATCATGATCAATGGAGAGAGAAAAAAAAAGAATTTTCAAATTGCAGGTTACATAAATTTATCTGTTCTCATCATGCTTTGCTATCTGAGCATTTTCACATCAAYGGTCTAGACTGTTCTTAGCCCCCTACCTATCTACACAGGGATGTTTTCTGCTTCTCTAACAGATTTTCTCTTAAACTGCCTTTACCTGAGCAACAGACAATTGTCTTCTGGTGTTGACAAACCCAGAAAACTCATCATTATTTTTCCAGTCTGATCTTTGATTGCTTACTGCAGTAAGCAATCATTCGTTATTCTTGTAGCTAGGACAAGTTACAAAACTTAKGTATATATGTCACCTCATAATGCTGCAGTTTTCCCAGACAGCTYACAAAGTATCTTTCAGGCTTCTTCTATCTAAAGAGGTACTCTGTCTTGGGCTATCTGGACTCTGTAGTTTGTCCTGAGCAAAACTTTGCCATATAACCGTAACTAAAATGGTCAACTGAAAATAATTTCATAGCTAGCACGGGTATTGTTATTGTTTTGTCCTAGCAGTTTAGACAAGGATCCTTCCATTAGGGTTTCCTGGTAGCTCATGAAACATTTTATTGTTTTTTTAGAGATTTAGTTCCTACTACCAGATCATTTCTCAACTTTTTCAATGAAAACAATCATATGCTGGTTATTTTTTCCCAAGCATTGATTTACATTTCTCTAATACCTCGTTCTTGCATCCCTTTTCACTGATTTTTTTCCCTTTTTCCATGATTTTTGCCTTCTACAAAGTAGCTCATAATCTTCATCCTTGAAAGATGCACCTCTAACCTAGTACCAGGRCTTTTCAACCACCAGTCTTCAACATCTTTGTTACCACCTGTCCGAGTAAAGAAAGGCAAGACAGCAGACTGATCTTGGAATTAAGCATTTCTTTGTAAGTCTGTATATAAACATKTTGCAGTTGATTTGCAGAACACCAGCTCCAGGGATGCATTAMTGGAGAAAGGATCATATCAGTACCAAGRTAAGGTGAAAGGACAGAGCAAATTGTTACATATCCTTCATTCAGGTATTAGAGGCAAAAGACCAAGACTCTTCAGAAGACTGTTTTCTACTCCTTTAAAAATAGCCTTGTTCAAGATAAAAGATCAAAGATTTCCATTTCTTTTGTAAGGCTGAATCTTGTGCATTCTGCTTCAGGCTAACTTAGAAAATTTTAGCTTGTCTTTTATGGATCTTGATTCTAAGTCTAGACAGCCGTAGGACTCCAGCTTAGCCTGCAAGCCTGTCTGCTTACTCTTTAATCTTCTACTAAATGAACACATCACCATGCTGTGTCTCAGTTCTGTCAAATCACATTTTCTAAAGAAAAACCATTCTGCATGGACATTTTTGACTGGAAAAAGATAAGGAAGGAGAAGCAATCAAGAGAAGCAAGGAGATCACAATCTGAGGCCACACTCTTTCAAATCATTCTTGAATAACCACAGGCACCTGTTTTTGCTCCAGTCAGAGGTGGAATGTCAGGTATCTCTCTCAGATATGTTCTGACCCAGTGTGGCCTTTCTGGTGTTTTATACCTGTGTTCTGACAGCATAAAGTGCCAAGCCAAACTAAAGAAAGGTCTCCATGAAAGTAGACAGCCCTTAGTCTGTTTTGAAAGTCACAGGGTAGACTTTTGTGATATCTGTGAGGCTCATTCTCTAGCTTTGAGTAAAACTTGCCTTGGGAAGTTTGTAGGAATTGCCTTGTGGTTTCCTTGGCTGTGGTTGTGCAGTGAAACCAAAGAAGATTTCCTTGCTTTCACATCTGAGTCAATATCCCATGTCAGGGTAAGATATGCAAGTGGACAATAATTTATCTTTTTTTACCTCTTGATAACAAAACCCAAGCACACCAAAAGGAAGAGATCTGAAGTACAACTATAGAAACAAAATGGGACTGGAAAAGAGCCCATGTCTTACTCAGTAAAACTTTCCTTCCCCTTCATGTTCCCATACTATAATTATATTAAATGCTACTAGTTACTTTAGAAATTGTCATGGAATCTTCATATAACAATAGGGAAAAAAAAAGAGTATTAACAAAGTCAAACTGAATTTCCTGCATCTGAAATTAGGTATCCCTATGATGTTGCTACAAACACAAAGATAATAGATACACCAAACTCAAAATAAGCARTTTTCTGTGATATTTAAAAAACTCCTCTGTTGAAGATTCTTTAAAGATTTTAAAAATATTTTTTGTGAAAGAAAACCCCAGAAAATACTTTTTGCCTATCTATGTATTTTTTCTAATTGATAARTATTTGGAGTTGTTATTGAATTGAACTAAGGATTTGGCAAAGAGTAGAAAAATATTTTCCCATAAATATTCTGAAGAAGGTTTAATCAACTCCACTATAGTGCTATTATATGTGACAGCTCTATAAGTTGTGTGTTTTATTCAAATCTGGTGTGAGAAATATTTTCTTCACTGCAGGTGACAGGCATGCAAATCAAGTTTCACTAACACCAGCATAACAAGGACAGAGACACAAAAATCTGATGAAACATAAAAAGACTTCGTACCTCTAATTGATCATAAGTCACTCCATCTTCAAAATGCTTCTTCATATTTCCTGTCTTCATATATAAATCAGACCAAATGCCTTAAGTCAAAAGCAATTCTCAGTCACCAAGGTCATGCAAAGATTTTAGATAAATTAGCATATTAGAAAATCTGCAGCCTTTACCAGAAAAAAACAAACAAACAGGGAAAAAAAAAAAGAAAATGAGAGTTGCAAATGAGTGGAAAAAGTATGTGTGCACAAATCTGCTTCAAACTAGCCGCATATTAATGTTCATTTCTATTATGAAACTAAGCAGAGAGGAATAAATATTGAAGAAATATAATAAGACAGTGACTACTTTCTTCTGAAATATTTTGAAAATAGTATTAAGTCCTCAGTAATTTTGTTTCAACATAATGGTATATAATAATATATAATATATATCTATAGATATAAARTATAATACACAATAATAACAGATCCTAAAAATGCTACATGGGTTTGATTTCTGATCTTGTCTTGTACYCTGACTTTAAATTACTCGAGAAGTTCCGCCATAATATTTGTCAAGCATATCAGTGACTAAAATTACTCATAAACAAAATACATAATAATGCATCCATTGAGRAACTACATGATTTGGATGAAGATATCTTTGTATGTGTGTTTACTTGTTGCCTTGAGTTAAAGAACCATTTTCATCAAATCATTCTYCAGGATCCYTGTATTATTYATATCAAAACAAGAYTCTGCATTTTAAAATWGTYTTTGAAATATTTAAACCCTTTAAAAATCTTTACATATTCTAATTTTTTTCTTCTTCAAGTCCTATAAGCTTTTTCCTGCTTCCTGCTCATTTTTATGGAACTGTCTTTCAAAGGAAAAGGAAAATAAGGTGCATATGTTTTTAAAAATAAATAMATGAAGCAACTCAARCCACTTCTTGCCTTTGAGACAATCACAATAACAAAAATCTCACTTGCTGTGAAAGMCACTGGGAATCAGCTCTCCACTAATGGTTATGGCTAAAAGGTCCTTTTGCCTGGGAGAGGCATAGATGCATCCTGTTGACTAAGCAGCAAAAATGCAAGTCAGTGGAGTGTTAAGTAAGGTTCATGCCAGGAAGGTTGATAGTCTTTGTGAAGCTCAAGAGATAAGATCCAGGCTTGTTTAACCACAAAAGTCTGTGAAGTATTAACCAGGAGGAGGAGGGTTTTTTTCATATTGACAGCTGAAGCCTACAAAAGACAGAATCTAATATCAAATTTGTTGGAAAAGTGAGTGTACACAGTACAGTAATCTTATGTGCCAATCTTATATCACTATACCAGTGAATAAAACATAGCTARGATTTTTCCTTTGCACTGAGGCAAAGTAGTACAGAGTTAGAGAACATCTCTTAGCCCCAAATCAGTGTCTGTGTGCAAAGACCCTATTGTTAATGACCCCCAGGATGATGATGAACTGAACTGGCCCCAAGAAGTATTTGGGAAAGCACTAGGTAGGAAGGGCCAAGCTCACACCAGTGAGGGAACAGTTTAACAGCTGATTAGCATAAAGGGTCATGCTCTAAAGGTCAGCAGTGCCCTTAGACATGCTGAAATCTCTTGGTACAAGCACAGTTATTGCAGGAGATTCTTCTGGTAATGATTTCYCCCTTGCCCTGTCCCCCTTCTACCCCTCTGTTTTCCCAACCATGCAAATTAGAAGCTACTGGTGAAGTGGCTATTCTCAGTTTAATTTGCACTAGAAAATGTGTGAAAACATAAAGGTGGGAAGCAAGCCTGGTGAAACTGAATGAGAAGAATTCATTATTGTAAGGAGAGRAAGGAGTCAAGGGATTAGAAGAAATATAAACCAAACTGTAACACACTCAAGGACCTTGCAGATGGAGTCTTCTGGAAACTTAATTTAAATGACAGAAGACTGCCAGGAAGGTAGCATTAACTGAAGAGGTTCATAAATGGGGMGAGAACAGCAAACATCTCTGGTGTTAGACAAAAAGCAAAGATAAGAAATTACTGCTGTACTTGGCTGTACCAAGAGTTTTAAAGTAGTGTAAGACTTCAGGAAAAATCAGGCAAGGAACAAGGATATTTCTCCATATGTATGAAGAAAACAATACTGGGGATTAACAAGGGAATAAAAATAAAAGAGTTAGGGGACATAACAGGGATTTAAATTAAAGAATTTTTAAAAATACTTTCTTACCAGAAAGACAAAAGTCTTGGAGTTAATTCTGCTCTTGGCAAACTGATTTATCCACTAACTCACAAGGAAACCAAAAGCAAAAAGGCATATATGGTCAGTGTCAGGTCTGACAGTTCATTTAAATGGTTAAAAGCCATTGCTCTACACAGAAGAAGTAAACCAGAGTGTAGAGGGGGAAATTCAAATAGAAARATGCAAATGTTCCTAGAAAGTGAAATTTTGACTTTTGACAGTCTTCTACAGTATCCTATAACCAAAATGTGCCACAGAGGTGGGTGATAAGGTGGATAAGGTGGGTGAAATACTGGCTTGCTCATCAGGCTCAAAGGGTTGTGGTCAACTGTACAAAGTTCAACTGGCAGTTGGTTGCTGCCAGTTGATTGATATTGGAGTTAATACTGTTTATTTGATTTATTAACAACCTGAGAAATGAGGCAGAGGTGCACACTCAGGAAGTTCAGACTGGGGAGAGTGGTTGGTAGGCTGGAGGACAGGGGTGCTGTTATTCAGACAAACTTCAACAGGCTGTATAAATACGCCATCAGGAACCCCATGAAAACCTCTGCAAAGGTAAATGGCCTGAACTGGGAGAGCAAAATGCCCAGGAACCAGTACATGCTGGAGACCAGCTACAGCACGGCTTTACAGAAGAGGATGTGGGGCTCCTGCTGGACAACACACTGGGCATAAACCAGGAATGTGCCTGGGCTGCTCTAGCAAGGGTGTGACCAGCAAGCTAAGGCTGTTTCTTCCCTTTTACTCTGCTCACCCCTTCTGGGGTGCCATACAAACCTTTGAGGTCCCCAGAGAAAGACACTGGTAGGCTGGAGTCCCTCTGTGAGTGAGCCACCAGGATGGTSAGAGGAACAGCAGCATGAAGGAAGAGGAGAGAGAACTGAGCTGGTTCAGCCTGAAGAAAAGACAGGGATATTGCTGCTGTCTCCAAACACCTCTCAGGGGTTATAGAGATGGTGGAGCCAGATTCTTTTCAAAGGGACACAGTKGTAGGAGAAGAAGCAATGGATGCAGGCAGGTACAAGGGAATTCTGATGAGAAACAGGAAATCCATGGGCTGGTCTGACACTGAAACAGGTTGCACAGACAGGCTGTGAAATTGTCATCCTTGGAGACATTCACAACTCARCAAAAGCCTGAGCAACTCAGTCTAATTTGATCTACTTTGAAAAGTCTTTAAAAGTCCCTTAAGCTGAACTAAAGGTATCCCTTAAAATGTATGATTCCATAATTACAAAAAAGTGCTGATTGATTTTGAAGGCAATCAAGAGTTGGAACTGCTACATATCTGAGAGGAGCCATCCATTTCCTTTCTCGGAAAATGTTTCCTCACACAACTATAAACTTGCCTGCAGGAGAAACCTGTGGWTTTTTCCCAARTTTGAAGTAGATGTAACATCAAATYATAACACAAAAATAGGTGCTTCAAGGTGGTAAAACCTTGATATTCCTGTCCTGACTCCTCCGTACCTGTCAAAGCATAATGGAAACAAGAGTGAAGCCATGTAAAGCCTAACATGTCCAAGGAGACAAAATAACCTTTTCTTCACTTCACCACTTGCAATAAATCTTAGTCTAAAAGCAAGCAGAGGAGTTTCTCTGCTTAAGAGAGAAACCTTTTTACCACTATTTTACACTTCGTTAGAAATCTTTTACCCATTTCCAGTAGTTCCTATCACCTATACAACATGGAAGGGTCTCTGGGCTGAGGACGTAGAATTGGACCATTAATTTAGATTTTCTACTTAAAGAATTAATGTTCTGCATGTAAGTACTTTGTCAGTAACCAGTGCTTCAGAATTACATTAGTAAGGGCAGAACAAAACTGCTGCTGCTGGGGTGGATCTATTTTCTGTAAGTTAAAAAAAAAACTGAATTTCACCCAATGATCACAATCTCACAGCAAAACTGTAGATAAAAGACTGATTTTTGTCTCTCTAGATCTCAGTACAAGTACTTGTATGCAACAGAATTTCAGTTTCTGCTATCAGGTCTTAGAGTTTCCAAACCTAGATCCAAGCTGTCATTCTTTGTCCTGTTTTTAATGATCAGAACAAAAATAAATACACGGTTTTCTTCAGTGTAAGGTTATCGTTTGGTTCAAGCATGCCTGTAAAAGAGAGAATATGACCTTTACATGGAATTTAAGTAAAAAGATTATTTCATTAGTCCATTATTCCATTAAGAACACCCCTGAGTAGGCTGGAAATGGACACAAGGACAACTGAGCAACAGCAGACTCAGGCTTTCATTACCTTAGGAAGGTGGGGACATCTAAAGACTTTGTATGTCCTTATATTCCCAACTATATTTCACTTCCCCACTATGTGGCTTTTCCTCCATTTTTCTTATTTCTCCTTCACATAGCCTGGTGCTCTGTATTCTCTGGTCTGATCTCAGCTGCATGCATATCCCATTTCAGTAGCACTCCATGAAGAGAGACAGACAAGCAAGGCAATATGTGATTTTTTTTCTATTAAATAAACTACCACCTGATGTCATGCACTGGTAACATGTCCATTTTTCACAGTTTCAGAGCTAAATTAYTGACTGCAAGACTTATGGGGAAAAGCTACTGTTTCCCCCTTATTTATAATACAGAAGTTGCATATTATGGACACCATATAAGACACAGCTATCATGACCTGAATGTCATTATTTTCTAGAGTAGCTGTGGGATTTCATACAAAAGGCTGTGTAGCTAAGCTTCTCATAGTYCCCATTCTCCTGGAAAGAAAATCACATGGAACACTTCCACAAATGGACATGGACAGAACAATGACCTCGTTAGGGAGAGGCCACTGTATTCTCAGGAGAAGGAAATATGCCTGTTTTCTTAGGGTGTTTCAKCTGAGGTTGGTATGTGCCCCACCTTTGCATCCCAGCTTTTTGTACATGCTGAAGGAGTGGAAGATGACCACTRTTAYGTAGCTTTATACATCTGCTTTAATYCACTTTTATTTCCTTGAAATTCAGAATAATCCTTAGGGTGCTGAAGCAGARTAAAATACTATGGTATTGTTCCCAGTCTCCTTAAAAGAAAGGGAAGATTATGCATCCCTGTCCTCCCTGTACAACCTGATAAATTTGCCTTCAGTCACCAGACCCACTCAGCAAAAGGGCACTGGGCAAAAAGTATGTAGAGATATTACCACTTCTCTCACTTCTATGGAAATTAAGCATACAGAGAACTGTGAGATGTGGGAGAGGATCTATCAAAACAGGAAGATAACTTTTACTTCGAATTTTACCCTTTACAAAAAGT